>CM029014.1:70446986-70869486 GCA_016801055.1 Panax notoginseng | reverse complement strand
TGTTTTAGAAATTAGAATATTTGGGAAGTGCTCAAGGAAACCCTTGTACATGGGAGGCCATGCTTCTAGGTTATGATAGATATCATATGGCCACGGAATTATCCTTGGTTGACCCAATAGACCCCAAAGAAAAACAAGAAGATTACTATCATATTCTTCCTAATGGTGAGTCTTCTCTTAACTTATCATTATCTCCACTGTCTCTAATTGAGAATTATAATTCAAACAAACACCAAGATTATATAGGTAGTGCTCGTAAATATACTCTGCAAGTGGATGAGCACATCCCTGTCTTACGATGATACGAGGTAGTATGTCATTAGACATCTTGTATGATAGTGACAAAACACCCTTCCAACGTTGGGTTCTCCTCACCCTCAATAGCTATAGGCCACCGTTCTATTCCCCTATTATCCCCCACTCGACCCAGCTACACTTTTATTACCTGAAAGGAATTGTGAAGCAAAAGGGTGAGCACAACTAGCTCAGTAAAGAATATCATGACTAAAGATAATTAAATTATCAATAGCCTTCATCAGTAATAAATTAGAGATTTAGAATATATGGTAGATGATAAAAATTTTCAGCCATAGTTGCAACGGAACGAGCAATCCATTAGAAGAGTCAAATAGACTATAAAGTCTATTATCTTTTTCATGTTAAAAATCCACCAACAATGTTTTATCCCTGTAACATCAATCAACAATTCTGGTCCACAATCATATGAATAACTCATAATCATAACTGTAGTTCTAAATTCCTCTTCTCATCCAGGACGAAGATAATTTTTAGCACCTATCTTTACCTGAAACATCAAAGATCATGGTTACACCAAATCACATTTTCTGTTCATAATCATACTAATAACTTCATCTTTGCACTATGGCCAAAGATATTCATTTGTATCACCAATTGGTCATGTTCATCTCAACACCTATTCATCTTTGCACTACTGGCCAAAGATATTCAACAACATGTCATCTTTGCACTACGGGCCAAAGATATTCATCAAAAGACCATCTTTGCACTACAGGCCAAAGATATTCATCTATAATTCATCTTTGCACTACAGGCCAAAGATATTCCTCAACAATTCATATTTGCACTACAGACCAAATATATTCCTCAACAGTTCATATTTGCACTACAGGCCAAATATATTAATATCTCAAAGAATATATAATCATTTCAGAAATTCTATAAACAATAATTATAATCATGTTGATCATTTCACCTTTACACTTAAGCTAAAGATATTCAATTATAAATTCAATGGTCATGATCATACCAGTCAATAATTCAACTTTGTACTACTGGCCAAAGAGAACCCATAGTCATGATCAAACCAATAATCTACCCATCTTTACACTCAAGTCAAAGAGAAATATCATCATTAGGGTTATAAAAATATTATATATGATAATAAAAATAATATAATCAACATATAATTTTAATCTCAAGAGTAATATTTATAAATCAACTATAATTTGGTCTGAAAAAGAAACTAATTTTATCATGAATAGTACCCGTGAATAGTAACTCGTGAATAGTAACTCATGAATAGTAACTCCGACACAAAAAGGTAGAAATTTCACAATAAAATATATACCAATATTTCGGTATAATGATATTAAAAGAATATCTTAAGCTTATAAATAATTTATTTTAATTGTTTACACTTTACTAAATAATGCATTTAATCATCCTAAAATGCCAAACTCATAAGATTTCATCACCAATAACCAAAAACCCTCATCAAAAATCTGCATATACCCCATATAGGATTCTCAAGCCATAAAATTATATTTTTCAATTTTCTTACTTCACATAACATATTTAATTCATTTACTCATAACTAGTCTATTTTCATGAAAAATACCAAATCAGTTCAAAAAATATTTTTTTTCTGGGATTTAGCAGAATATAGTCCTATATTGAACATATATTTTTCTCAGAATTTTTAAAATTTATTTACTATTTTTCATATGGCCAAAACCGCCGAATATTTAGACATTTATTATAAATTGTACTTTTATCCAAAAATTCCGAAATTTACAGAGTACACTGATATTATATAGATATACTTTCAATAAAAATTTCATCAATTTTGGAGTTAACCACAAGGAGTTATAAGCGGTTACTTTTAAAATAGTTTTTTCCCGTAAAATTCATAACTCTTAATCTATACATCCAAAAATCACCATTTTTGGACACCATCAATAAAACTCATCAAAATATCATTTCAAATTTTTCCAGAATTTTTTTGAAGGTCAGAAGAAGTACGAACTGAAAAACATAATAACCCTTAAAATCTCTTACTATCCCTTACCTCAAAAGTGCAGTATTTCTGACTGGAATGCAAAGCCGAAGGAAACTTGCACTGAATAGCAACTCTTAAAGTATCTAAATACTCACAAAATATGCTTCATAATATAGAGAGAGAAAGAGATAAAGCTTATATTTCTGGTGTGATTTTCAATTCTAACTTAGCCCTTAATTTATAGGAAAATGTTAGCACGTCGAAGCAGACTTAACCTGCAACCTGATGGCTTTACCTGCTACTATTCCCACCCACCATATTTGAATAAAAATCTCAGCACATTTTTTCACCAATCAAGAGTGGGGCTCACCAATTCTAGAATTTTCTACCAAAATGATAAATTCCGAAACTTCAACAATTTCTGAACCAGTCATCTCTTAAAATTCATAACAAATCATACATTCATTTTTAATGGTTCAAAATTTGTGAACATATACTCAACTTATATATGTATAACATATCCAAAAATCATAACGATCCAACGATCGGATTAAAAATTATAACCCCCGCAATATATCTCAAAAATCCTGATTTTTAATACCTCCATTCCGACAAAAATACTGATAAAACACCTCAACATTAACTCCTTCAATTTTAACCACAAAATATATCCAACATTTATATTCACATAAAATAAATATTTCCTTATCATATAAATCAATAATTAATTATTCACAATTAATATTACAGAATCACATTTATGACAACCAGACCGTTCCCAGGAAAGAGGGGGCTTTCCAATAAGGATTTCTCCTTACTGGCGTGCAATTAGATTACCAAACCTCTCCTTAGACAGAACTTTCTAGACATTGCCAATAATGTTATCTAATAATATTATTCAAATAATATGAATTATTGATCTAATAATAGAAAATACTGTGCAGCAATAATTATTGAAACAGCAATAATATAAAATATCAACGCAGCAATTATTGAATCAATAAAATAAAATATTGAACAGTAATTACTGTGACAATTATTCAGTAGTGTCTTCTTACGTAAAAATCAATAATTTCAAAAATACTGTGCAATATCGTGTGCTACTGTGCAATAACGCGTATTACTGTATTTTTACCACCGGGTATTCCAACAGTGTTAATGGTAACAACTACGCCGTTAATTATAAAAACTCAATTTTTATCGTTATCTTCATCTGACCGTTTTCTGTTATGGGGCCCACAAATAGCTGCGCCGTCGTACGAATATTCCCCGACAGAAAGAATATTCCACGACCAACGAATATTCCCCAACAACAATGATTATTTTATAACCACTTGTTTATTTTGAAAAATTTTCACATTTCACTCATAACTTTAACTTTTTATCAATTTAACCATTTACTGAATTGTAATTATAAGAGAAATTGAATACTTTTATTTCATAAAATTCGGGATCTTACAATCTCCCCTCCTTATGAAATTTCGTCCTCGAAATTTACGTACCTGGTATTTCGAAAAGTTGAGAATACCTTGCTTTCATTTCAAATTCTATCTCCCGGGTCATCATAATTTCTCCATTGTTCATCTCCCGTGATAACTTCATTTGGGTTCTTCACTTGTTGGGAAGTCATGACAACCGCCATCCCTCGAACTACCCGGCTTTGACTTGTCTGGGGCAGCATTTGGCGTCATCACTACCGTTGAAATATACTTTTCTATAGGACATATTCCTCCCTCAACTGCCTCTTCGTACTCCTGGTTCATGATCCGAATCATCAATCTTCGATCCATATCAAATTCAGGTTGACCGCTCTGTACAGGGTAATTCAAAACTCGATGTTGGGTTCTCCCAATTGCTTTCCAAAAAGAGAAATTCATATCATCTATTTTAGCCTTCTTAGATCGGACATCTCTTTCCACAATATCCACGTGTCGTGCGGCTTTTGCCCATGCATCACTTATTCTCACTCGTTCAGTTTTTTCTTCTTTCAGCTCAGATTCCATCTTTATCATCTTATACTCTGTCAAAGAATGCTTCTATTCAAGCATCACATATCGGGTAACACAAGCTTGAATTGTTGCATCCTTTTGCTCCACGACCGCCTGTCGTTCTTCAGCCTGCTCTTCTAACTCATGAATACGATTTTGAAATTCTACATTTTGATCATATAATACCTCTAATAAATTCTCCTCAGGTGCTTCTTCTTCCTCACTCTCAGCTGCTACCTCTGCGACTAACCCGGGTGCAACTATTAATTCTTCACTCACCACATAGATTTCTCTAATTTCTTCTTCAACTGACATCACATTATCATGGTTAGTGATTAGAGGTATCCCCACAGTCTCATTCACTCCATTGTTAGCATTCTCAGCTGTCATTCTCAAATACTTCCATAAAACAAGGGTTAATTAAGCAAATTAACGTATCACATAATATCCATATATTATGACCAACCAACAATTAAGCTTAGGTAGGACACACTAGCAAAGGATTTACTCATCTCTCCCTTCCTAGTTATATTCCCCGATCTCTGCTAGAGACCATATCCCTAAGCTATGATACCAAATGTAACAACTCCAAAATAGGTCCATTCCATCCAACCTATTCTGAGTCGCCAAATACATGGTACAGAAAATAACTACAACTTTATTACAACAATTGTTGTGCAAAATACAACAACACATATGCTGTGAGTTTGGATACAAATATATACCAAATGTGACTCATATCCCAACCGTGGACAACACCTCACAATGACACCTTACATAAAGGTATAGTCAAAAATTGTGAGGACCCCAAACTCGGGTACTTGAAACCCGAACTCGGTTCTTCACGATACCATTTCTATGAGCGGAATAATACTACTAATAATAACAATAATATAAAAATCAATTTAATTTACATATCATCAGAGTCTAATCCCAAGTACGTAACATTTAAACATTCATTACAACCCATGATAGATAATATATATCATAATTGTCTTAATATCATCAAACTATTACATAACATAGTAATTCATTCATTCAGCAATCTTCCCTTTTCCTTTGTTCTTAGCAGAGCTCTCTGGTCGTTCGCACTTAACTGAAAACATTTAAATTTAAGTAAGGATGAGCATTTGAGTGCCCAGCAAGTAATAGTAATTTTATATATATATATATATATATATATATATATATATATATATATATATATATAAGCTGAAAGGATTTAAATGTTTTCTTTGTACTATTCTTCTACAACCAGTCAATAGTTATGAAGTATTCTGAACCGATAATAATAACATAACAACTCTCTTTTAAATTTTTGAAACTACATAATGACTATAACTGGGGTTATGGTGACATGGCATGAATATTGTTGTAAGACCCCAAATTATTAATAAATGAAATTTAAATTCCCTCTATTTATTATTTTGAAATAGTAAGTGTTAAATTGATTAATGAGGTTAGTTATGGGTAAAATACGAAAATATTTCAAATAAGCAGGTGGTTATAAAATATTCATTGTTGTCGGGGAATATTCGTTTGGTCGTGGAATATTCTTCCTGTCGGGGAATATTCGTACGACGGCGCAGTCTTTTGTGGGACTCATAACGGAAAGCGATTGAATGAAGAAAACGACAAGTATATATTTTTTATTAATAACGGCGTAGTTGTTACCGTTAATACTGTTGGAATACCCGGTGGTTAAAACACAGTAATACGCGTTGTTACACAGTAGCACACTGTATTGCACCAATTATTGATTCTTACGTAAGAAGGCACTACTCAATAATGGTTACAGTAATTACTGTTCAGTATTTTATTTTATTGATTCAATAATTGCTGCGTTAATATTTTATATTACTGTTGTTTCAATAATTGTCACTACACAGTATTTCCCATTATCAGATCAATAATTCATATTATTTGAATAATATTATTAGATAACATTATTGGCAATGTCTAGAAAGTTCTGTCTAAGGAGAGGTTTGGTCATCTAATTGCGCGCCAGTAAGGAGAAATCCTTATTGGAAAGCCCCCTCTTTCCTGGGAACGGCCTGGTTGTCATAAATGTGATTCTGTAATATTATTTGTGAATAATTAATTATTGATTCATATGATAAGGAAATATTTATTTTTTGTGGATATAAATGAGGAATATATTTTTGTGGTTAAAAATGAAGGAGTTAATGTTGAGGTTTTTATCAGTATTTTTGTCGGAATGGAGGTATTAAAAATCAGGGTTTTTGAGATATTTTGCGGGGGTTATAATTTTTAATCCGACCGTTGGATCGTGGTATTTTTTGGATATGTTATACATATATAAGTTGAGTATATGTCCACAAATTTTGAACCGTTAAAAATGAATATATGATTTATTATGAATTTTACGAGATGACTGGTTCAGAAATTGTTGAATTTTCGGAGTTAATCATTGTGGTAGAAAATTCTAGAATTGGTGGGCCCCACTCTTGGTTGGTGAAGAAATGTGCTGAGATTTTTATTCAAATGTGGTGGGTGGGAATAGTAGCAGGTAAAGCCATCAGGTTGCAGGTTAAGTCTGCTTCGGCGTGCTAACATTTTCCTATAAATAGAGGGCTAAGTTAGAATTGAAAATCACACCAGAAACAAGTTTTCTCTCTTTCTCTCTCTAGATTATTGAGTGTATTTTGTGAGTATTTAGATACTTTGAGAGTTTCTATTCATCAGAACAAGTGTCTTTCAGCCTTATACTGGTATTCCGACCAGAAGTACTGTCTTTACGAGGTAAGGGATGTTATTTTATTCAAAAATGATATTATTTCTTCAATATCATTATGCCGAAATATTGATTGAAAATTTTTATCAAATTTGGAACTTTTCACGTCGGGGTTACTATTCACGAGTTACTATTCACGAGTTACTATTCACCGAAAAATAAAATTTTCTTCTTTTCGTCCAAAATATCTATTCTGGGTACTAGCTTTGATTGTATCCATGTTTTGATCATTCTTGAATTCTACTTCACTATGAATAATTATAAGGTATTTTTGGACATGGATAAATCGAAATACGAATCCTTAATATTTGTTATTTTGTTTCACTGGATTCGTTTTCTTTAAGATATTTTTCATCATCCTCAGTCCTAAATGATGATATTACTGAATATCTTTTGCCCGTAGAGCAAAGATGAATGATTAACTGATGAATATCTTTGGCCCGTAGTGTAAAGATGAACAGGTGTTGAGATGAACATGACCGACTGGTGATACAAATAAATATCTTTGGCCTGTAGTGCAAAGATGAATATTTGATTAAAGATGGTTATTGATTGTTGTTACAGGGATAAAATATTGATGATGGACTTTTAAATCTTAGAAGATAGTAGAACTCATTCTCTACTTGACTCTTCTAATGGTTTGCTATTTCCGCTGCAGTTATTGATTTAAAACTTGTTGTCTATTGTATTCTATTAGATTTTTCCCTGTTAAAGACTAACGATAATTTGTTCTGTATTATCTTAGTCATAATGTTCTTTACTGGGCTAGTTGAGCTCACCCTTTTCCTTTTTGTTCCATTTTTCTCAGGAGGCGAGAATGTAGCGAGTACTAGTCGGGGTATGGAATGATGGTTCTAGAAGTTACTTTAGTAGTCCTCACCATTTTTGTGAAATAATGTATCAATAATTGTAATGAGGACTTATTTGAGTGTGGATATTGTCTAAATGACAATATTTGTATTTAAACTCACAGTTCTTGTGTTGTAATAATAAAGATGTAGTTGTTTCTGTACCATGTATTTTGGCGACTCAGAATGGGTGTTGTATACCTATTTTGGGGGCGTCACAGTTGGTATCAGAGCTTAGGGATATGATCTCTGGCGGAGATCGGGGAAAAGAACTAGGAGGGGAGAGACGAATAAATCCTTCGCTAGTGTGTCCTACCTAAGCTTATTTATTGGTCAGTCATAATATAGGGGTATTATGTGATTTGTTAATTTATTTAATTAACCCTTGTTTTATGGCAGTATTTGAGAATGTCGACTGAGAATATTAACAGTGGAGTAAATGAGACCGTGGAGACACCGGTGCTTACCAATGAGGAGAACGTGCAACAGGCTGGCAATGTTCCTCCTGTGAACAGCACCAATGAGCAGATGATGAATGATGGAATGTTTAGAAGTTTTTTGCAATTCATGCAAAACCAGACGAGGGAGACTCGTGTTCAAAATACAGGAGGAAATGATAGCAATTCACGGTTTGTCACAGCCAAACAGTTCAAAGAATTGGGACCACCAGAATTTAAGGGAAAGCCGGATCCGATCATGGCGGAAACGTGGGTCAAGCAAATTACCAAGATATTCGATGTCTTGGGATGCACGGAGGAACAGAAGGTTCCATTCGCCACCTTTATGTTCCGTGGCGAGGCAGATTACTGGTGGGAGTCTGTGAAGCGTACCCATCCAACCGCACTCAGCATGTCTTGGGAGACATTTCAGAAACTGTTCAATGACAAGTACTTTCCTGAAAGTATTCGTCATATGAAGGAGGTAGAGTTTATTAGACTGGAGCAGAATAACATGACGGTGTCTCAGTACGAGGCGAGGTTTGCAGAGTTGTCCAGGTTTGCACCTCATTTGGTGGAGAATGAGGAACGTATGACGAGGATGTTTTTGAGAGGTTTGAAACCTGGCATACGTCAATATCTCATTTCTCATAAATTTTCTCTCTATTCAGATGTTGTCAACAGGGCTCAATTATTAGAGCGAGATAATGAGTACGGTCAACTGAAGGACCACAACCAGGATCATATCGGTGACAGCAGTCATCAGAACAATGATAACCAGCGGAGAAAGAAAAATACAGATAAGAACGGCAACCACTCTGGTGGTAATCGTGGCTATGAAAATAGAAGAAGCGAGTCGGGAGGAGATTTTAAAAAGAGGAGATTCAACAATGATAATACGAAGACGTCAGCACCAGCAGCAACTGGTTCCAAGGGAGGAGAACGACCACCGATTATATGCTATAAGTGCGGAAAAGAAGGGCATATCAGCCCAAACTGCCCACAACAGTTTAAGGTATGTTATAATTGTGGAAAGGAAGGACATATCGCTCGAGATTGCACTATAGCAAAACCAAGTCCAGCGGGGATGGTGACTCAAAAAGCTGTCCCAGAAAAGATAAAGTCAACGGTTCCTGGAAGAGCGTTTGTCGTGACTGGTCAACATGCGAGGAACCCAAACGAGGTGATCACGGGTAAGCTAATCATAAATTCATGCGAAGTTTATACCTTATTAGATACCGGTTCTACCCATTCTTTTATCTCTCCTGCTTGTGCTCAACGTTTAAACTTGACTCCGGAGAAGTTAGACTTTGATTTATCTGTGGAGACTCCGTTAGGAGAAACTTTCATCACATCCACTGTTTATAAATCTTGTGTGATCCAAGTTGGCACCATCACCTTACCTGTTGACCTTATCTCTTTAAAGATACTTGCTTTTGATGTAATTTTAGGGATTGATTGGCTAACTACTCATCATGCCAAAATTGATTGTTTTCGTAAGGTTGTTAGTTTTCATATTCCTAACCAACCTGTTGTACGAATTCAAACAACTAAGCCATTAAAATCAATCACTGTTATATCAAGCCATAAAGCCATTCGTTTATTAAAAAATGGATGTCAAGCTTTCTTAGCCCATGTTATGAATTTGAATAAAGACACGTCAAATTTGAATAATATTCCTGTTGTTATTGACTTTCCTGACGTATTTCCTGAAGAACTTCCCGGTCTACCCCCGGAACGAGAAATTGAATTCTTTATTGATCTTGAACCTGGTACAAAGCCCATTTCTAAAACCCCATATCGAATGGCTCCTATTGAACTTCAGGAGTTAAAGGTCCAACTACAAGAGTTGTTGGACATCGGTTTCATTCGTCCTAGTACATCTCCTTGGGGTGCTCCTGTTTTATTTGTAAAGAAGAAAGACGGGAGTATGCGACTTTGTATTGATTACCGGGAATTAAACCATGTCACTATTAAGAATAGGTATCCGCTACCTCGTATTGATGACCTGTTTGACCAGTTACAAGGAGCACAATTCTTTTCAAAGATCGATCTTCGTTCTGGATATCATCAGCTGAAGGTTAAAACTGAGGATATTCCAAAGACTGCCTTCAGAACTCGGTACGGGCATTATGAATTCCTAGTCATGTCTTTTGGATTGACTAATTCTCCTGCGGCTTTCATGGATATGATGAACCGAGTATTCAAGGATTATTTGGATCAGTTCGTTGTTGTCTTTATTGATGACATCCTCATATATTCCAAAAGCCGTGAAGATCATGAGCATCATTTGAAGCTGGTACTCCAAAGGCTGCGTGAAAACAAGTTATATGCTAAGTTGAAGAAATGCGAGTTCTGGCTTGAGGAAGTAGCTTTCCTAGGGCACGTGGTGTCAAAACATGGAGTATCTGTTGACCCGGCGAAGATTGAAGCAATACAAAGTTGGGAGCAACCAAAGACGGTGACCGAAGTACGTAGCTTTCTAGGCTTAGCTGGTTATTATCGAAGATTCGTGGAAGGGTTTTCTCGAATCGCTACCCCGTTAACTCAGCTGACTCGGAAAGATATCAAATTCGTATGGAGCGAAGAATGCGAGAAGAGTTTTCAAGAGCTTAAGAGGAGACTCATTTCGGCACCTGTTCTGACAATACCATCTGGTTCGGATGGATTTGTTATCTACAGTGATGCTTCAGGCAAAGGGTTAGGATGTGTTCTCATGCAACATGGGAAAGTCATAGCCTATGCCTCGCGACAACTCAAAGAATATGAGAGGAATTATCCTACTCATGATTTAGAGTTGGCAGCAGTAGTTTTCGCGTTGAAGATCTGGAGACACTACCTGTATGGGGAGAAAGTGGAGATCTATACAGATCATAAAAGCCTCAAATATTTTTTCACCCAAAAGGAACTCAACATGCGGCAGCGACGTTGGCTCGAGCTGTTGAAAGATTATGATCATACCATCCAATATCATCCTGGAAAAGCAAACGTAGTAGCTGACGCATTGAGTAGAAGATCATATGCGGGTACGAGTGCAATGTTGTTAACACAAAGGCCCATTTTGTATGACTTGCAAAGGATGGAGATAGAGATGAAGGCTCCAAGTACCCACATGATGATATCAAATATACGAGTAGAACCGACTTTAATCGATAAAGTTAAAGCTGCTCAAGCTACGGACATAGAGCTGATGCGTATGAAGAAGAAAGTGCAAGAAGGTTCTATTCCAGAAGCAAGAATCGATGAAGAAGGAATACTTCGAGTCCACTCTAGACTCTGTGTTCCTAACAATTCTGATTTGAAGTACAAGATCATGATGGAAGCACACAATACACCATTTGCAATCCATCCTGGAAGTACCAAAATGTATCGTGATCTACGACATACATTTTGGTGGAATAATATGAAGAGAGAGATTGCAAAGTTTATCTCGAGGTGTTTAACTTGTCAACGTGTAAAAGCGGAACATCAAGTACCAAAGGGTCCATTGCAACCACTTGAGATTCCGAAATGGAAGTGGGAACACATTACCATGGATTTCGTTACGGGTCTTCCCACGGTTTCTCAAGGCATAAATGCTATTTGGGTTATTGTTGATAGATTAACCAAGTCTGCTCATTTCTTGCCGATACGGGAGACTTATTCCCTTGAACGTCTTGCTCGTATATACGTAGATGAGATTGTGAGACTGCATGGCATGCCAGTATCCATAGTTTCGGATCGTGACCCAAGATTCACTTCAAGATTTTGGGTTAGCTTGCAAAAAGCTATGGGCACAGATTTACGATTTAGTTCGGCATACCATCCTCAAACGGACGGACAATCAGAGAGGACTATTCAAACTCTTGAAGATTTATTAAGACTTTGTGTCCTAGATTTCAAAGGGAGTTGGGATAAGTACCTACCATTGGTGGAATTCTCTTACAATAACAGTTATCAGGCAAGTATAGGTGTGGCCCCATTTGAAGCATTATATGGACGAAAGTGTCGCTCTCCAGTATGCTGGGACGAGGTGGGTGAAGCAACATTGTTGGGACCAGAGTTGGTACGCATGACTACAGAGAAGATCCAAACGATTCAACAACGTATACAAACGGCACAGGATCGACAAAAGAGTTATGCAGATCTTCATCGAAAGGACGTGAAATTTGACATTGGGGATCATGTATTGTTGCGTGTGGCTCCATGGAAAGGAGTTACAAGATTTGGGAAGAGAGGAAAGCTCAATCCACGATTTATTGGTCCATTTCAAATTCTTGACCGAGTAGGAAATGTGGCCTATAGACTCGCGTTACCTCCAAGTATGTCTCGTGTTCATAATGTTTTTCATATATCTGTGTTACGTAAATATGTGAAAGACCCAGACCACGTTATTGAGTTAGAACCGGACGAGATAGCTGAAGACTTAACGTACGAAGAGGTACCTGTCAAGATCTTGGATAGAAAGGAGCATGTCCTACGCACGAAGGTCATACCACAAGTTAAAGTTTTGTGGAGAAACCATGCTATTGAGGAAATGACCTGGGAGTTGGAAACAGAAATGAAAGCGAGGTATCCTCATCTTTTCGAAATGTCAGGTACGTACGTCAATTTCGAGGACGAAATTTCATAAGGAGGGGAGGTTGTAAGACCCCAAATTATTAATAAATGAAATTTAAATTCCCTCTATTTATTATTTTGAAATAGTAAGTGTTAAATTGATTAATGAGGTTAGTTATGGGTAAAATACGAAAATATTTCAAATAAGCAGGTGGTTATAAAATATTCATTGTTGTCGGGGAATATTCGTTTGGTCGTGGAATATTCTTCCTGTCGGGGAATATTCGTACGACGGCGCAGTCTTTTGTGGGCCCCATAACGGAAAGCGATTGGATGAAGAAAACGACAAGTATATGTTTTTTATTAATAACGGCGTAGTTGTTACCGTTAATACTGTTGGAATACCCGGTGGTTAAAACACAGTAATACGCGTTGTTACACAGTAGCACACTGTATTGCACCAATTATTGATTCTTACATAAGAAGGCACTACTCAATAATGGTTACAGTAATTACTGTTCAGTATTTTATTTTATTGATTCAATAATTGCTACGTTAATATTTTATATTACTGTTGTTTCAATAATTGTCACTACACAGTATTTCCCATTATCAGATCAATAATTCATATTATTTGAATAATATTATTAGATAACATTATTGGCAATGTCTAGAAAGTTCTGTCTAAGGAGAGGTTTGGTCATCTAATTGCGCGCCAGTAAGGAGAAATCCTTATTGGAAAGCCCCCTCTTTCCTGGGAACGGCCTGGTTATCATAAATGTGATTCTGTAATATTATTTGTGAATAATTAATTATTGATTCATATGATAAGGAAATATTTATTTTTTGTGGATATAAATGAGGAATATATTTTTGTGGTTAAAAATGAAGGAGTTAATGTTGAGGTTTTTATCAGTATTTTTGTCGGAATGGAGGTATTAAAAATCAGGGTTTTTGAGATATTTTGCGGGGGTTATAATTTTTAATCCGACCGTTGGATCGTGGTAATTTTTGGATATGTTATACATATATAAGTTGAGTATATGTCCACAAATTTTGAACCGTTAAAAATGAATATATGATTTATTATGAATTTTACGAGATGACTGGTTCAAAAATTATTGAATTTTCGGAGTTAATCATTGTGGTAGAAAATTCTAGAATTGGTGGGCCCCACTCTTGGTTGGTGAAGAAATGTGCTGAGATTTTTATTCAAATGTGGTGGGTGGGAATAGTAGCAGGTAAAGCCATCAGGTTGCAGGTTAAGTCTGCTTCGGCGTGCTAACATTTTTCTATAAATAGAGGGCTAAGTTAGAATTGAAAATCACACCAGAAACAAGTTTTCTCTCTTTCTCTCTCTAGATTATTGAGTGTATTTTGTGAGTATTTAGATACTTTAAGAGTTTCTATTCATCAGAACAAGTGTCTTTCAGCCTTATACTGGTATTCCGACCAGAAGTACCGTCTTTACGAGGTAAGGGATGTTATTTTATTCAAAAATGATATTATTTCTTCAATATCATTATGCCGAAATATTGATTGGAAATTTTTATCAAATTTGGAACTTTTCACGTCGGGGTTACTATTCACGAGTTACTATTCACCGAAAAATAAAATTTTCTTCTTTTCGTCCAAAATATCTATTCTGGGTACTAGCTTTGATTGTATCCATGTTTTGATCATTCTTGAATTCTACTTCACTATGAATAATTATAAGGTATTTTTGGACATGGATAAATCGAAATACGAATCCTTAATATTTGTTATTTTGTTTAACTGGATTCGTTTTCTTTAAGATATTTTTCATCATCCTCAGTCCTAAATGATGATATTACTGAATATCTTTTGCCCGTAGAGAAAAGATGAATGATTAACTGATGAATATCTTTGGCCCGTAGTGTAAAGATGAACAGGTGTTGAGATGAACATGACCGACTGGTGATACAAATAAATATCTTTGGCCTGTAGTGCAAAGATGAATATTTGATTAAAGATGGTTATTGATTGTTGTTACAGGGATAAAATATTGATGATGGACTTTTAAATCTTAGAAGATAGTAGAACTCATTCTCTACTTGACTCTTCTAATGGTTTGCTATTTCTGCTGCAGTTATTGATTTAAAACTTGTTGTCTATTGTATTCTATTAGATTTTTCCCTGTTGAAGACTAACGATAATTTGTTCTGTATTATCTTAGTCATAATGTTCTTTACTGGGCTAGTTGAGCTCACCCTTTTCCTTTTTGTTCCATTTTTCTCAAGAGGCGAGAATGTAGCGAGTACTAGTCGGGGTATGGAATGATGGTTCTAGAAGTTACTTTAGTAGTCCTCACCATTTTTGTGAAATAATGTATCAATAATTGTAATGAGGACTTATTTGAGTGTGGATATTGTCTAAATGACAATATTTGTATTTAAACTCACAGTTCTTGTGTTGTAATAATAAAGATGTAGTTGTTTCTGTACCATGTATTTTGGCGACTCAGAATGGGTGTTGTATACCTATTTTGGGGGCGTCACAATTGTTTTCATTTTCGAAAAGGTTAAACAGAAATTCATCTGTAAACCGACATAACTTACGGGCACGGGGGGTGATCAGCTCGTTATGCCCTGCATTGATCAATACTACATTACAAGAACGATAGGATCGTTCACTCTGTTCCACCTTGGGTGCATAAAAATTTTCCCGTGTAGGGATGTTCATACTTGTATGGGTTCCAAATCAAAGGTTTTATCTTGTTTCAACAATAATCTATAATTCAACATATATATATACGGGTAATTGACAAAGGTATATCAACATGTGATTAAATACAATGATTATCCAAGTGGGGACACTTGTTTAACCATTTACAGAAATTAACGAACAGAATATATATATATCTGAATTACCATATACTAACATGTTGATAAGCAATGAGCGTATATAATATAAGGTTAATAATCTGTACAGTAATAATATAATTTAGAAACATTCTTACTCATGTCCACTGCATAAAGAAAATGCAAAGGTTAGATACTTGCCTGAAGCGCTGCTTACAACTTGTAATTAAGATCTATCGCTTATCTCATGACCTAACATTAATAAGATCGTTCGTTCGATTAGAACAACATACTATAACACATAACACTGCTTATTACAGTCAGCACATACCCTAATCACATTGGCACATAGATTTAACAACCCAATCACAAATAATCACTTATCTAATCACATTATCTAAGTCCAGATTAATTTCTAAAATATTTATGTGTACCGACAACTTTATCGGGTAATTATCGAGTCTAAGACTCTATTCTGTAACTCAGTATCTGTACGTATCAGTCATATTATTTTTAAATGACTTATAATAATTTTAAAACATTTATTATGATTTATCATAACTTTTCAAACATTGGAATCAAATTTAAAATGTTTTAAATACTAATCAATTATATTATCATTAATATTTAATTAGTATTAAACTATTAATGAAATCATTTCTAAAATATTAAAGTTATTTATAATAACTCAAAATATTTTTAAAACATTAATATTACCCTTAAATGATTTTTACAACATTTAAAATCATTTCTAAATAATTACCATTAATAATAAGGTATTAATGTTTCATTTATCCAAATATTAAAAGTCATTAAGTATAACTTAAAATATTTTTAATTCATTTATATCCCTTTTAAATGATTTTTAAATTAATAAAACTATTTAAAAACTATTTATTTAATATAATTATTAAATAAATTTAATATCATTAGTAATAACTTAATAATCATTAATATTTAATTATTAATAAAATTATCCTTTAAATATTAAAAGTTATATTTTATAACTTAAAATATTTTTAAACACTTTATTTTTATTTTAAATGATTTTTAATATAATAAAATCATTTTTAATTAATTCATTTAGTAAATAAATTAATTACCATTAATATTTAAATATTAATGAAATTTATCACAAAATATTAAAAGTCATTAACAATAACTTAAAATATTTTTTTATATCATAATATAATTTTTAATGATTTTTCCAATATTAAAATCATTTTCAAATAATTTATTTAATATTATAATTAAATAAATTAAATACTTTTAATATTTCAAAAATATTAAATATTTATGAAATATATTTAAAATAATTAAAAAATAATTTTCGGAATTTAAAATAATTTTTTTATAATTTATTTTGTATTTTTAATAATTTAAAACTAATATTTCAATTTTTTTTTATTAATTTCTGAAAAATAATATATTTTTTGTCGCTAAAGACCACCTATAACGACAGAACCGTCGCTATAGGTGTTCTTCGTGTTCTTCATACAAACCTAGAACTTCATTGCCGGTTTACTAGGTACCACATTTGACCAAGGATAATTCTTAGCTCGTAATGTTTCTAGGAATGGTATGAGTCAGATATTGTAGTACAAATGCACGACTACAAGATCCAACAACAAACATGTCCAAACAACACATAACCAGCGAGATCTAGGCCCATGAACAAGCTGTCAGAGGCTGTTCTTCATTTCTGGGTTGCCCAGAAATGAAGAACTGTTCGAGTATGCAATTTCGGGTTTCCACTACATGTTGATCGTGTACTGTTTTTGTGATATATAAACTTCAGTATGTAGACAACATTTAGTACAAGAGATCTATCACATAACATCAACTAAATCACAACACAATCGTCAGATCCGGACCGGTCAAACCTCGTCAGACGTCATGATCATGCGTTTTCTGGGTTACCCAGAAAATGCATTTCATGAACGTCCGGCCTAGTTTGACCGCCCACTGAGATCTGCCTGTTCAATATTTTAGTGATATAGTGCTATAATATTGTAGTACAAACAACAGACTATAACCTAGATACAAAGATCATTACATAACATCATAACACAGTCAGATCTAAGCCCACGAAGATCTTGTCAGAGCCTTCTGGGCATGATCTGGGTTTTCCATAAATCCGATAGTCATGGTCGGTCAATGAGGTTTGACCGCCCATAACTTTCATTCTGTGCACGATCTGAGCTAACTTAAAGTTCCAGAATACAGATCACATGACATACTACAAATATCAACCTTCAAAACACAAAAATACATAACAGATCAAGATCTATAAGGCCTGACATTTCTTGTCAGACTTTCTGGGCAAACACTGGGTTTCAAAAACAGCCGGTCAATGCCGGTCAACCCACTTTGACCTTAAATAACTTTTAATCTACAACAGATATAACTTTGATTCTTTTTGCAGATTAAAGACAACATTGCAGGCTACTACTAACAACTTAAAAACAACACAAAACATAATCGAGCAAGGATCTGTGGCCTCTGACATTCGTTGTCAGACCACGGAACCAACTTTTTTCCAGATTTTTCAAATCTTCAAATCCGAGCCTCTAGATGTTATGGATCTAACATCTAGCAACCCAGATCATCATTAGACACTATAAACAACATATTCTAACACTTAATCACAACATCTAACACAGATTTTTGGACAGAAATTCTAGAGTTTGTTTATACCTTCAAATGAGCAATTCTTGATTCTAGTTTCTGATTTGGTTATGATAAACGTGGGGCTTCAATATATGACTGATATACTATAGTTTTTCGTTGGTTTTAGAGAGAGAGGCTCAAGTATGAGAATTTGTGCAAAATAAGTGGCTAAATGAGATTTTTCTCTATCTAATTCTATATATAGATGTCTTGGATGCATGAACGGCTAATGTCTAGAGCTTGTTGCTGTCATTTTTAGCACATGGGGTTGGTATGAGTTGGTCACCAACTCTCATCTTGTATATATTTGCAAGCAAACATAAAAATGTGACAAAAAGGGCTTTTTGGTCATTCTCATATAATTTTTATTTTTAGATTGGTCGTATGAATTTAAGGGCAACTATGTAATCCTTGCAAACCCTTAGGGTCAAACCCTAAGGTTTAGCACAAAAAGAATTTCTAGAATTGCAATTAGGGTTTGCACAAAATAAAATTAAAATCAAATAAAAATTAAATAAACTTTAGTTTCTAACATTTTGAAAATAAGGTTTCTAATTATGATTAATTTTCTAATTATGCTATATAGGAACATTAGGGATTAATATCATATAATTATCATTAGCATTGCTAAAATAGCAATTAGGGTTTACGATTTTGATAATTAGGGTTACTAATTTATAATTAGGTTTTCTAATTATCAAATTAGGGTTTAGAATTTTAGGATTTCCAAAATTAGCAATTGAGATTATAATACTTGCTAACTAATCACATTAACACAATTACAACCAATCTCGAACTCTAATTTAAATTTTAAATTAGGGTTCCTCATTTTCAAAAATTATTTAGGGTTTCTAGATTATAATTTAGGGTTTTCTAGAAATTAGGGTTTCTAGAATTTTAATTAGGGTTCACCTAATTAATACATTTAATACACGACATAAATTATATAACACACTTATAAAACAATCTTTCACTCTAATTTGGATCTCAAATTAGGGTTTAGCATTATTACTAGGGTTTGGTCAGAATACACCGAATTGACCTACCGCTATCAATACGAAAATACAGTACATATTCATAGTACTGAAAAATTAAAATATAATTAATATTATATTATTATTTTCATACCTTGACAATAATCCAAAATTAGGGTTTGGATTCCATATCTGATTTATCTGTCATATTTAACCTTAATAATTAAGGTAAAATAATTAACTTAATAACCTGTAGTAAAATTCATATAATAAAATAATTATTATAATTATTCTAAAAATCACTCCATATATTATTTAAATAATATATGGCTATATATTCATGGAAAATAATTAGTAAAAACATTTCTATTATAAAATTAATTATTATAAGAATGTACTTTATAATAATTAATAATTCTAAAATAAAATTTATTTGTAAATATTTATGTAATAAATATATTTTTATTTACCACATAAATACACATACACATTATCTTGTACAAATCCTCATTCTTAAATAAAAAAAATTTATACCCAAAATTTCTTATTTATTTATGTAGAAAATATCGGGTTGCTACATTCACCCTCCCTTATAAAGATTTCGTCCCCGGAATCACCGTTTTAAAATCTATACATACACGACACATAGCATACATAATCATTGCAAGTAGATCTCGATTAACTTTGATCGAACTGATCTTTAACTGCTCACATAAAGCTTGTCTTTCTGATTACATGAAAAAATTGGTTTCTAAAAGAACTCAAATTCCTCCTCAAAATTTCTTTATAAAATAATTTTCTATATATAGGAAAATCATGTATAAGAAAATAAAAGGCATACGAATAATACCTGGAGTTCTAGTGCCAGCTGCTGCCGTATCCTGAACCGTCATGTTATAGACCCTCGCAGTAGATTTTGTTGGCTTGCTTGACGAAGTCGGTCCCGTGATTGCTAACGTCCCACTGCCAGTGCCCATGTTCACACTTCCTGTCTCCACCATTCTCTTCGGATAATCTTTCACCCTGTGCTCTGTCGATCCGCATATAAAACATCCACTATTCATCCTAGGATTGGGGCAGTTGGGAGAGATATGGCCCTCTTGCCCGCACTTGTAGCAAACAAATTTTCCTTTCAAACACTCCCACGAGTGATTCTTCCCACATATCTTACATGGCACTATCTGTTTCTTAACACCTTCCTGTTTCACTTGTACACTTGCAAAACTACTCACCTTCCTCTTGCTATCTCCACTTCTGCTCCCACTATTAACTCCTACTTTTCCAGCTCCTTCAGTGTTACCCTTATTCTTCCTCTCCTTATTGTAAAGGCTCATGGCCTCACTTCCCTCCTCAGCTATGATCGCTTTCTCCATGAGTGCTGCAAATGTAGGAATTTGCAACACCGCCACTTTGTTGTTGAGCCAGGGTTTCAATCCCAGCTCAAACCTTCTCGCTTTCCTAGCCTCCGTATCAACTTCATGCGGGGTAGCTAACTCATTGAATTTGGCGGCGTATTCAGACACCGTCATATTCTCCTGCTTCAACTCTAAAAATTTAACCTCCATCCTCGCCTGCATACTTGGTGAAAAATAGTTTTCGAAAAATAAAGTTTTAAATCTATCCCATGTGACTACACCTTCTCCTGCCCTAGCCTGATTCGCTTCCCACCAAAAATTTGCTTCCCCCTTTATCATGAAGGTGGCAAAAGCGGTCTTTTGCCCCTCACATACCCTAGCTACCACGAATGCTTTTTCAATCTCCTTAACCCAAGTTTGGGCTTCAACAGGGTTAGTTGTACCTTTGAATTCCGGTGGTCCTACAGCCTTAAAGTCTTTAAAGTTCGCTAAGCGGTTGTCCGGCTGGTTTCCAGCGACTGGTATTCCCTGTTGCATAGCCTGAGCTAACATGTTTGCAAATTGCTGCATTGGATCAGCTTGTTGTTGTCCCTCAACATTATTGACAAACTCTTCTGCCCTTTGGTTGCGAGTCCGACGTCTTGGCGGCATTATCTGATTAAAGGAAATCATAACTTTAACTTACATTCTAAACCTTATCAAATAAGTTTAATATTCTAAACTTGGTTTATTTCTCAAACTTAGATTCATATTCATTCAACGAATATTTTACATAGCATAGCATATAATGCTTTAAACATCATTCATCCCTTTGTGACTACAAAAGTCGGGATTTACAGACTCGACCAACACAAAAGTTTTAGAATATTACATTACACCGACATACTAAGCACACATATTAAACACACCTACATCACAACAGAACCTATACTACTTATTTATTATTCTTTTTCATTGGACAACTTTTTGCCTGATGACCTTCTATCCCACAGATAAAACATGCTCCTTTTTTGTAGTCAGGACAATATGGAGTGGTATGTCCTTCATAGCCGCAAAGATAACATATTCTTTTCCATTTCTTCTTACTGAATTTTCCTAAGTCATGGTCTTCTATCTTTCTTTTCCCCTTCTTGTCCGGAGCTGCACACGACGTGTTGTTTGTGGCTCCCATCTGACCAATTTGGATCTTAAGCTTATCTTGTCCTTCCATTATTTCTATTAACGCTTGACACAACTGACTATTCAACAGCTTTTCTATCTCCCACAGCCTTTCCAAAGAAGAAACCTTGTTCTTCAGATTCTGCACCTCTGTTGATGTTTGATCAGCTTCAACTTTAGTGTCTGAATCGCTATCTGTCAACTCCACCATCTCCGGATCTGGTACTATGTTTTCCACAATAACCACATCTTCTGAGTTATTTTCATTGTGAGCCTCTATGTCAGCTATCGGCTTCAATATTGGCTCCTTCTTTACGATCCGAGGGTAATCAAATCCTTTTTCACCTGACATCTACACACATAAATTATCCTAATTAGCATATAGTATATACACACAGCAAATAAGAGTTTTATATAAGTTATCTTTTATTTAGTTTGACGATGAATTTAGTCAATTCATCTCTTTTTAAACTATATATGAGTTATTTATATTTTTAACGTTTCCCTCTATTCTAAGGTTATAGCCTAAGGTCTAGCCCACCTAAGATTTTTAACCCCTAAGCTCTGATACCAACTTGTGAGGACCCCAAACTAGGGTACTTGAAACCCGAACTCGATTCTTCACGATACCATTTCTATGAGCGGAATAATACTAATAATAATAACAATAATATAAAAATCAATTTAATTTACATATCATCAGAGTCTAATCCCAAGTACGTAACCTTTAAACATTCATTACAACCCATGATAGATAATATATATCATAATTATCTTAATATCATCAAACTATTACACAACATAGTAATTTGTTCATTCAGCAACCTTCCCTTTTCCTTTGTTCTTAGCAGAGCTCTCTGGTCGTTCGCACTTAACTGAAAACATTAAAATTTAAGCAAGGATGAGCATTTGAGTGCCCAACAAGTAATAACAATTATATATATATATATATATATATAAGCTGAAAGGATGTAAATGTTTTCTTTGTACTATTCTTCTACAACCAGTCAATAGTTGTGAAGTATTCTGAACCGATAATAATAACATAACAACTCTCTTTCAAATTTTTGAAACTACATAATGACTATAAATGGGGTTATGGTGACATGCCATGAACATTGTTTTCATTTTCGAAAAGGTTAAACAGAAATTCATCTGTAAACCGACATAACTTACGGGCACGGGGGGTGATCAGCTCGTTATGCCCTGCATTGATCAATACTACATTACAAGAACGATAGGATCGTTCACTCTGTTCCACCTTGGGTGCATAAAAATTTTCCCGTGTAGGGATGTTCATACTTGTCTGGGTTCCAAATCAAAGGTTTTATCTTGTTTCAACAATAATCTATAATTCAACATATATATATACGGGTAATTGACAAAGGTATATCAACATGTGATTAAATACAATAATTATCCAAGTGGGAACACTTGTTTAACCATTTACAGAAATTAACGAACAGAATATATATCTAAATTACCATATACTAACATGTTGATAAGCAATGAGCGTATATAATATAAGGTTAATAATCTGTACAGTAATAATATAATTTAGAAACATTCTTACTCATGTCCATTGCATAAAGAAAATGCAAAGGTTAGATACTTGCCTGAAGCGCTGCTTACAACTTGTAATTAAGATCTATCGCTTATCTCACGACCTAACATTAATAAGATCGTTCGTTCGATTAGAACAACATACTATAACACATAACACTGCTTATTACAGTCAGCACATACCCTAATCTCATTGGCACATAGATTTAACAACCATTGAATCACAAATAATCACTTATCTAATCACATTATCTAAGTCCAGATCAATTTCTGAAATATATCGGTGTACCGACAACTTTATCGGGTAATTATCAAGTCTAAGACTCTATTCTGTAACTCAGTATCTGTACGTATCAGTCATATTATTTTTAAATGACTTATAATAATTTTAAAACATTTATTATGATTTATCATAACTTTTCAAACATTGGAATCAAATTTAAAATGATTTAAATACTAATCAATTCTATTATCATTAAAATTTAATTAGTATTAAACTATTAATGAAATCATTTCTAAAATATTAAAGTTATTTATAATAACTCAAAATATTTTTAAAACATTAATATTACCCTTAAATGATTTTTACAACATTTAAAATCATTTCTAAATAATTACCATTAATAATCAGGTATTAATGTTTCATTTATCCAAATATTAAAAGTCATTAAGTATAACTTAAAATATTTTTAATTCATTTATATCCCTTTTAAATGATTTTTAAATTAATAAAACCATTTATAAACTATTTATTTAATATAATTATTAAATAAATTTAATATCATTAGTAATAACTTAATAATCATTAATATTTAATTATTAATGAAATTATCCTTTAAATATTAAAAGTTATATTTTATAACTTAAAATATTTTTAAACACTTTATTTTCATTTAAAATGATTTTTAATATAATAAAATTATTTTTAATTAATTCATTTAGTAAATAAATTAATTACCATTAATATTTAAATATTAATGAAATTTATCACAAAATATTAAAAGTCATTAACAATAACTTAAAATATTTTCTTATATCATAATATAATTTTTAATGATTTTTCTAATATTAAAATCATTTTCAAATAATTTATTTAATATTATAATTAAATAAATTAAATACTTTTAATATTTCAAAAATATTAAATATTTATGAAATATATTTAAAATAATTAAAAACTAATTTTCGGAATTTAAAATAATTTTTTTATAATTTATTTTGTATTTTTAATAATTTAAAACTAATTTTTCTATTTTTTTATTAATTTCTGAAAAATAATATACTATCTGTCGCTAAAGACCACCTATAGCGACAGAACCGTCGCTATAGGTGTTCTTCGTGTTCTTCATACAAACCCAGAACTTCATTGCCGGTTTACTAGGTACCACATTTGACCAAGGATAATTCTTAGCTCGTAATGTTTTCTGGGAATGGTATGAGTCAGATATTGTAGTACAAATGCACGACTACAAGATCCAACAACAAACATGTCCAAACAACACATAACCAGCGAGATCTAGGCCCATGAACAAGCTGTCAGAGGTTGTTCTTCATTTCTGGGTTGCCCAGAAATGAAGAACTGTTCGAGCATGCAATTTCGGGTTTCCACTACATGTTGATCGTGTACTGTTTTTGTGATATATAAACTTCAGTGTGTAGACAACATTTAGTACAAGAGATCTATCACATAACATCAACTAAATCACAACACAATCGTCAAATTCGGACCGGTCAAACCTCGTCAGACGTCATGATCATGCGTTTTCTGGGTTACCCAGAAAATGCATTTCATGAACGTCCGGCCTAGTTTGACCGCCCACTGAGATCTGCCTGTTCAATATTTTAGTGATATAGTGCTATAATATTGTAGTACAAACAACAGACTATAACCTAGATACAAAGATCATTACATAACATCATAACACAGTCAGATCTAAGCCCACGAAGATCTTGTCAGAGCCTTCTGGGCATGATCTGGGTTTTCCATAAATCCAATAGTCATGGTCGGTCAATGAGGTTTGACCGCCCATAACTTTCATTCTGTGCACGATCTGAGCTAACTTAAAGTTCCAGAATACAGATCACATGACATACTACAATTATCAACCTTCAAAACACAAAAATACATAACAGATCAAGATCTACAAGGCCTGACATTTCTTGTCAGACTTTCTGGGCAAACACTGGGTTTCAAAAACAGCCGGTCAATGCCGGTCAACCCACTTTGACCTTAAATAACTTTTAATCTACAATAGATATGACTTTGATTCTTTTTGCAGATTAAAGACAACATTGCAGGCTACTACTAACAACTTAAAAACAACACAAAACATAATCGAGCAAGGATCTGTGGCCTCTGACATTCGTTGTCAGACCACAGAACCAACTTTTTTCCAGATTTTTCAAATCTTCAAATCCGAGCCTCTAGATGTTATGGATCTAACATCTAGCAACCCAGATCATCATTAGACACTATAAACAACATATTCTAACACTTAATCACAACATCTAACACAGATTTTTGGACAGAAATTCTAGAGTTTGTTTATACCTTCAAATGAGCAATTCTTAATTCTAGTTTTTGATTTGGTTATGATAAACGTGGGGCTTCAATATATGACTGATATACTATAGTTTTTCGTTGGTTTTAGAGAGAGAGAGGCTCAAGTATGAGAATTTGTGCAAAATAAGTGGCTAAATGAGATTTTTCTCTCTCTAATTCTATATATAGATGTCTTGGATGCATGAATGGCTGATGTCTAGAGCTTGTTGCTGTCATTTTTAGTACATGGGGTTGGTATGAGTTGGTCACCAACTCTCATCTTGTATAGATTTGCAAGCAAACATAAAAATGTGACAAAAGGGCTTTTTGGTCATTCTCATATAATTTTTATTTCTAGATTGGTCATATGAATTTAAGGGCAACTATGTAATCCTTACAAACCCTTGGGGTCAAACCCTAAGGTTTAGCACAAAAAGAATTTCTAGAATTGCAATTAGGGTTTGCACAAAATAAAATTAAAATCAAATAAAAATTAAATAAACTTTAGTTTCTAACATTTTGAAATTAAGGTTTCTAATTATGATTAATTTTCTAATTACACTATACAGGAACATTAGGGATTAATATCATATAATTATCATTAACATTGCTAAAATAGCAATTAGGATTTACGATTTTGATAATTAGGGTTGCCAATTTATAATTAGGTTTTCTAATTATCAAATTAGGGTTTAAAATTTTAGGATTTCCAAAATTAGCAGTTGAGATTATAATACTTCCTAACTAATCACATTAACACAATTATAACCAATCTCGAACTCTAATTTAAATTTTAAATTAGGGTTCCTCATTTCTAAAAATTATTTAGGGTTTCTAGATTATAATTTAGGATTTTCTAGAAATTAGGGTTTCTAGAATTTTAATTAGGGTTCACCTAATTAATACATTTAATACACGACATAAATTATATAACACACTTATAAAATAATCTTGCACACTAATTTGGATCTCAAATTAGGGTTTAGCATTATTACTAGGGTTTGGTCAGAATACACCGAATTGACCTACCGTTATCAATACGAAAATACAGTACATATTCATAGCACTGAAAAATCAAAATATAATTAATATTATATTATTATTTTCATACCTTGACAATAATCCAAAATTAGGGTTTGGATTCCATATCTGATTTATCTGTCATATTTAACCTTAATAATTAAGGTAAAGTAATTAACTTAATAACATGTAGTAAAATTCATATAATAAAATAATTATTATAATTATTCTAAAAATCACTCCATATATTATTTAAATAATATATGACTATATATTCATGGAAAATAATTAGTAAAAATATTTCTATTATAAAATTAATTATTATAAGAATGTACTTTATAATAATCAATAATTCTAAAATAAAATTTATTTATAAATATTTATGTAATAAATATATTTTTATTTACCACATAAATACACATACACATTATCTTGTACAAATCCTCATCCTTAAATAAAAAAAAAATTTATACACAAAATTTCTTATTTATTTATGTAGAAAATATCGGGTCGCTACAAAAACTGTTTTAGAAATTAGAATATTTGGGAAGTGCTCAAGGAAACCCTTGTACATGGGGGGCCATGCTTCTAGGTTATGATAGATATCATATGGCCACAGAATTATCCTTAGTTGACCCAATAGACCCCAAAGAAAAACAAGAAGATTACTATCATATTCTTCCCAATGGTGAGTCTTCTCTTGACTTATCATTATCTCCACTGTCTCTAATTGAGAATTATACTTCAAACAAACACCAAGATTATATAGGTAGTGCTCGTAAATATACTCAGCAAGTGGATGAGCACATCCCTGTCTTACGATGATACGAGGTTGTATGTCATTAGACATCTTGTATGATAGTGACAAAACACTCTTCCAACGTTGGGTTCGCCTCACCCTCAACAGCTATAGACCACCGTTCTATTCTCCTGTTATCCCCGACTCGACCCAGCTACACTTTTATTACTTGAAAGGAATTGTGAAGCAAAAGGGTGAGCACAACTAGCTCAGTAAAGAATATCATGACTAAAGATAATTAAATTATCAATAGCCTTCATCAGTAATAAATCAGAGATTTAGAACATATGGTAGATGATAAAAATTTTCAACCATAGTTGCAGCGGAACGAGCAATCCATTAGAAGAGTCAAATAGACTATAAAGTCTATTATCTTTTTCATGTTAAAAATCCACCAACAATGTTTTATCCCTGTAACATCAATCAACAATTCTAGTCCACAATCATATGAATAACTCATAATCATAACTGTAGTTCTAAATTCCTCTTCTCATCCAGGACGAAGATAATTTTCAGCACCTATCTTTACCTGAAACATCAAAGATCATGGTTATACCAAATCACATTTTCTGTTCATAATCATACTAATAAATTCATCTTTGCACTACGGCCAAATATATTCATTTGTATCACCAATTGGTCTTGTTCATCTCAACACCTGTTCATCTTTGCACTACTGGCCAACGATATTCAACATGTCATCTTTGCACTACGGGCCAAAGATATTCATCAACAGACCATCTTTGCACTACAGGCCAAAGATATTCATCTACAATTCATCTTTGCACTACAGGCCAAAGATATTCCTCAACAATTCATATTTGCACTACAGACCAAATATATTCCTCAACAGTTCATATTTGCACTACAGGCCAAATATATTAATATCTCAAAGAATATATAATCATTTCAGAAATTCTATAAACAATAATTATAACTATGTTGATCATTTCACCTTTGCACTTAAGCTAAAGATATTCAATAATAAATTCAATGGTCATGATCATACCAGTCAACAATTCAACTTTGCACTACTGGCCAAAGAGAACCCATAGTCATGATCATACCAATAATCTACCCATCTTTACACTCAAGTCAAAGAGAAATATCATCATTAGGATTATAAAAATGTTATATATGATAATAAAAATAATACAATCGACATATAGTTTTAATCTCAAGAGTAATATTTATAAATCAACTATAATTTGGTCTGAAAAAGAAACTAATTTTATCGTGAATAGTACCCGTGAATAGTAACTCGTGAATAGTAACTCGTGAATAGTAACTCATGAATAGTAACCCCGACACAAAAAGGTAGAAATTTCACAATAAAATACATACCAATATTTCGGTATAATGATATTGAAAGAATAATATTTCTTAAGCTTATAAATAATTTATTTTAATTGTTTACACTTTACTAAATAATGCATTTAATCATCCTAAAATGCCAAACTTATAAGATTTCATCACCAATAACCAAAAACCCTCATCAAAAATCTGAATATACCTCATATAGGATTCTCAAGCCATAAAATCATATTTTCCAATTTTCTTACTTCATATAACATATTTAATTCATTTACTCATAACTAGTCTATTTTCATAAAAAATACCAAATCAGTTCCAAAAATATTTCTTTTCTGGAATTTAGCAGAATATAGTCCTATATTGAATATATATTTTTCTCAGAATTTTTAAAATTCATTTACTATTTTTCATATGGCCAAAACCGTCGAATATTTAGACATTTATCATAAATTGTATTTTTATCCAAAAATTCCGAAATTTACAGAGTACACTGATATTATATAAATATACTTCCAATAAAAATTTCATCAATTTTGAAGTTAACCACAAGGAGTTATAAGCGGTTACTTTTAAAATAGTCTTTTCCCGTAAAATTCATAACTCTTAATCTATACATCCAAAAATTACCATTTTTGGACACCATCAATAAAACTCATCAAAATATCATTTCAAATTTTTCCAGAATTTTTTTGAAGGTCAGAAGAAGTACGAACTGAAAAACATAATAACCCTTAAAATTTCTTACTATCCCTTAACTCAAAAGTGCAGTATTTCTGACTGGAACGCAAAGCCGAAAGAAATTTACACTGAATAGCAACTCTCAAAGTATCTAAATACTCACAAAATATGCTTCATAATATAGAGAGAGAAAGAGAGAAAGCTTATGTTTCTGGTGTGATTTTCAGTTCTAACTTAGCCCTCTATTTATAGGAAAATGTTAGCACGCCGAAGCAGACTTAACATGCAACCTGATGGCTTTACCTGCTACTATTCTAACCCACCACATTTGAATAAAAATCTCAGCACATTTCTTTACCAACCAAGAGTGGGGCCCACCAATTCTAGAATTTTCCACCAAAATGATAAATTCTGAAACTTCAACAATTTCTGAACCAGTCATCTCTTAAAATTCATAACAAATCATACGTTCATTTTTAACGGTTCAAAATTTGTGAACATATACTCAACTTATATATGTATAACATATCCAAAAATCATAACGATCCAACGGTCGGATTAAAAATTATAACCCCCGTAATATATCTCAAAAACCCTGATTGATTTTTAATACCTCCATTCCGATAAAAATACTGATAAAACACCTCAACATTAACTCCTTTATTTTTAACCACAAAATATATCTAATATTTATATTCACATAAAATAAATATTTTCTTATCATATGAATCAATAATTAATTATTCACAATTAATATTACAGAATCACAATTATGACAACCAGGCCGTTCCCAAGAAAGAGGGGGCTTTCCAATAAGGATTTTTTCTTACTGGCGCGCAATTAGATTACCAAACCTCTCCTTAGACAGAACTTTCTAGACATTATCAATAATGTTATCTAATAATATTATTCAAATAATATGAATTATTGATCTAATAATAGAAAATACTGTGCAGCAACAATTATTGAAACAACAATAATATAAAATATCAACGCAGCAATTATTGAATCAATAAAATAAAATATTGAACAGTAATTACTGTGACAATTATTCAGTAGTGCCTTCTTACGTAAGAATCAATAATTTTAAAAATACTGTGCAATACCGTGTGCTACTGTGCAATAACGCGTATTACTGTATTTTAACCACCGGGTATTCCAACAGTGTTAATGGTAACAACTACGCCGTTAATTATAAAAACTCAATTTTTGTCGTTATCTTCATCCGACCGTTTTCCGTTATGGGGCCCACAAATAGCTGCGCCGTCGTACGAATATTCCCCGACAGAAAGAATATTCCACGACCAACGAATATTCCCCGACAACAATGATTATTTTATAACCACTTGTTTATTTTGAAAAATTTTCACATTTCACCCATAACTTTAACTTTTTATCAATTTAACCATTTGCTGAATTGTAATTATAAGAGAAATTGAATACTTTTATTTCATAAAATTCGGGGTCTTACAACAGTCATACGACTATAAGAACTCCTCGTACTTAGGGGGATCAGCCCTTCGTACAATGTATTGTGACCAAACATTTCAATGCTAAGCGTAAATTATCCCCTATTAATAGGGTTGTTCATCTCAGTATTTAGAGTACAAGTCCGCACCAAAGAAAGTTTGGTTTGGATAAGCTTTCAAGGGTAATTTAAAGTTTAACGATCATCAATTAGAGGACTAGTTGAATCAATAGTGTTTGACAACACAACAGTTGATCAATAATAACATAATATGGAACAATGAATAAGTGTAAGCGAACTAACTATATTTTTAACTCATGCTTAGAAACAACTACAAGGCATAAGTATTGAATGACAACAAACCTTGCTTGAATAATATTAAGCTAGAACTATGAATTACTTATTATACTTTAAATAATAGCAAGCTGAAAATAAAGCTTGCTCATTATGAGAATAGTTTGTGCCAAGTAAATGAGATAAGATAGTTCAACATTAGAAATTAGAATTCAAGAAAACTGCATTCATAATATCTGAATGATAATAAAGAAACTTGTCTAACAATAAACAAGTTAGAATGCGTCAATAAATATTGGAACTCAAACTTGTACGAATAAAGTTAAAGGCATAGCTAGCTTGCTCAAATAATGATTAGGAATACAAAAGTTCGCTTAATGAATGGTTAAAGTAAGAAACTTGTTTAACGTAAATGTAGAGTTAAAGAACTTGCTCAATCAAAAGAATAAAGTTACATAATATAATAATAGAACTAGCTCAACGAAAGTGTAGAGTTAGAAAACTTGCCTCGAGCGTAATCTATAATATCAAACTCATGTTCACCTACACATAGGTTTAGAACCCCAATACCTATTAAATATGCTATCATATCATAACATGTACATTTATAACTAAACTTATCATTTTAGCACAAGTCTTATGCTACTATACAAATATCAGAAATTTCAAGTGTTAACCTTCACAACACCTGTTTACTATTCACCATGCATAATAAATCACAACACGTCACTTTCATAGTTTACTAACTTCTTATAACGTTCAAATTACTAACCACATTTCACTATGTTGTTTAACCTTGTCATTACTCATTTGACATGCTAACATAACCTTATCCCATGTTATATTGCTATCACAAGTCTACAGTAGCAGCAGAACAAACTGTCTCATATCAGTGTATGGCGCAGCTGCGCCAGACACAACGCAGCTGCGCCTGTGCAGTAGTGCAGTTTTTTGCCTTGGCACCAGTGCAGCTGCGCTGGTGCACAGACAGAGGCAAACACGGCATGAGCAGTAGCCATTTTTAGCCCAACTAACACGAATTTCACACACCAAACAGTGATAATAACATGTAAAAATGGTATAGAACTACCACAAACATGTTTGTGGACATATCCCACCAATTAAAATAATTTAACAACAATTTAAGCTAGGTTAATTTCTCAAATTTCAAGTTTTTCATATAAAACTCAATTTTTGATATTCATCCCAAAAATCATCACTGTGAATTCAATACTTGGCCAAATCACTCCATTCAAATTACGCTATGCTCGTTTCTTAATGAACTAACATAATCAAGCTTCAATTTACAATTTCACATACTAATTAGCCACTACAATTGATACTTTCATGAACCATATGAAAATACATATACTGACAGTATTTTCTTCCTACTCTCAATGAATTTAGCATACAAATTTCTTGTTTGAGCATAAACTCTAGCATTATATCACATATAACCACCATAACTTAGTTACATAACTAAAATTTGGAAGAAATAGAATTTACAGAGCATAACAAAACTTTGTCGTGATACTCATAAACACATATAATATCAAAGTTGTGAACATACCTTCAAATGGTCGAACAATCTTTGTTAAACTCACTGGAATTGTTGGAAATTGCTTAAGTTTTCTCTCTCAATTCACTCACAGCCTCTCTGTATTTCTCAGACTTATCAAACAACTAGAATACGCATAACATATAACTCCAGCCAACGCATACTTTTAAACGTCTAAAACCCGACGTCTACTAATTAGCCCTTATTAAATCATAAGTTATAAATATATATTTATATTATTTATTTTATTTATATTATTTAAATTCAAAAATTAGAAATTCAAAAGCCATAAAGCTTTGTTTGGCAAAACCCTTTAATTTTTAAAGAATTAATATATTAAACCTTGTTTGGCAAAACTAAATTAAACTATTTTTAATTTATTTTAATAAACACTTTAGTTTATAATTTATAATCACATATTATTTATTTAGATTTTCATATCCAACATTAACTCATTAAATTAATCTTATACTATATTTTAATTAAATATAGTATTTTAGCAAATGTCACAAAAGTATAATTTTCGTTATAACTTTATTTAATAATCTAATATACCATCTAAATTATTAAAATCATCACAACAATATAACCTATCATGTTATATTACACTCTCTAAATTATAAACTAATTTAATTTATAATATTATCTAATAATTTAGATTCATTAATATTTATTAACAATAACCAAATCAATAAAATATTTATTTCATCAATTTCAACAATAAACACATCAAATAAATATTTTTATAATTCAATAAATATTTAATATTAAAATTTAAAATTCTGGATTGTTACATCCTTCCCTCCTTGCAAGGATTCTGTCCCCAGAATCACAACTCAATCAATCAAATCATCACATTCTTCCCTTCTTACAAAGATTCTGTTCCCATAATCGAAGACATAGACTAAACAAATGACTTATGATAATTCTTCATCATATCAGCTTCGAGTTCTCACATAGCCTCTTCGACGTTGTGGTTCCTCCATATCACCTTCACTGAAGGTATCACTTTATTCCTGAGCACTTGTTCTTTCCTGTCGACTATCTGGATAGGAATCTCTTCGTAAGATAAATCTTTACTGAACTGTAACGGTTCATACTCGATCACATGCTTGTAATCGGGTTTATATGGTCGCAACACCGACACATGAAAAACGTTGTGAACGTGTTCTAATTCTGGAGGTAAAGCTACCTCGTAAGCCACTTCTCTCACTCTTCGTAGTATCTCGAACGGTCCAATAAATCTTGGACTGAGCTTTCCTTTCTTGCCAAAACGAATTTTCCCCTTCCAAGGAGAAACTTTCAGGAACTCGAAATTTCCTGCTTCAAATTCACGATTATGCCTGTGTTGATCAGCATACTTTTTCTGTCGATCTTGAGCAGCTACCAATCTTGCTCTGATGAGTTTGATAATTTCAGCAGTTTGCTGTACCAGTTCTAGGCCTAACAGTTGATATTCACCAACTTCATCCCAGCATAGTGGAGTTCTATACTTTTTGCCGTATAACGCCTCGTATGGTGGCATGCCAATGCTTGCATGGTAACTGTTGTTGTATGAAAATTCCACCAACAGTAGATGATCATCCCAGTTTCCTTTGAAATCCATGATGCACGCTCTAAGCATATCTTCTAGCGTCTGGATTGTTCGTTTGCTTTGCCCATCAGTTTGTGGATGATATGCTGTGCTCATCTTCAGTTGTGTTCCCATGCATTCTTGTAGTCTCTTCCAGAAATTTGATGTGAACCTTGGATCTCTGTCAGATACAATTGACACTGGAACTCCATGTCTTGAGACGATCTCTGTAACGTATAGCTTTGCTAGCTGATCAAGATTAAATTTAATCTTTATTGGCAAAAAGTGTGCAGATTTTGTCAATCTGTCCACTATCACCCATATCGCATCGTATCCTTTCTGGGTCATTGGAAGACCTACCACAAAATTCATTGTGATATGCTCCCACTTCCATTCTGGTATTTCCAACGGTTGAAGTAATCCGCTTGGTCTTTGATGCTTGGCCTTCATTTCTGACACGTTAAGCACTTTGTAACGCATTCTGCAACATCTCTTTTCATGTTCGTCCACCAGAAATGACTCCGCAAATCTTGATACATTTTTGTACTTCCCGGATGAATCGAATATCTTGAGTTATGCGCTTCTGTCAAGAATTCTTCTTTAATTTCCTGAACTGCTGGAACCCAAATTCGTCCCTCGAATCTTAACATTCCGCAGTATCGACTTGGTACTTTACTTCTTTACCCTCGACCACGCTTTCCTTTATTTTTCTGCATTCTTCATCCTGTAATTGTGCGTTCTTCACCTTGTCCACCAAAGTTGGACTAGCTTCTATCTGGTACAATTTTTCATCAAATTCTTTTGGAAATTTTATTTCCAACATTTGCCTTGCCATTGCTGAAATGAGCTCCTCCTTATTTGTTAACAACATCAACTTCTCTCAGCCGTTCCTACTCAAGGCATCCGCAACCACATTAGCTTTGCCCGGATGATAAAAGATCTCACAATCGTAATCCTTTATCAATTCCATCCATCTCCTTTGCCGCATGTTCAGGTTCTTCTGTGTGTAGATATACTTTAGACTTTTATGGTCTGTGTAGATCTCACATTTTTCTCCATAGAGATAATGTCTCCATATCTTCAATGCAAACACAACCGTCGCCAACTCTAAATCATGAGTCGGATACCCTTTCTCGTAGTCTTTCAGTTGCCTTGATACATACACAATAACTTTACCGTTCTGCATAAGGACACAACCTAATCCTTTATGTGAAGCATCACTATACACCACAAAGTTTCCTGTATTATCTGGTAATGACAACACAGGTGCCACACTTAACTTCTTTTTCAGTTCTTAAAAACTTTCCTCACAATTTTCCGTCCAAACAAATTTTACAGATTTTCTTGTCAAATTTGTCAACGGAGTAGCAATCTTGGAAAAATCTTGAATAAATTGTCTGTAATATCCTGCCAATCCCAAGAAATTTCTTACTTCTGATGGAGTTCTTGGTTGTTCCGAATTTATTACCACTTTAACTTTTGATGGATCTACGGAAATCCCATCCTTATCAATTACATGCCCAAGAAATTGGACACGTTCCAGCCAAAACTCACATTTAGAGAATTTCGCGTACAAATATTCTTTCCTTAATGTCTCCCAGGATATCATCGATGAACACCACCACAAACTTGTCTAAAAATGGTTTAAACACCTTGTTCATCAAATCCATGAATGCTGCAGGGGCATTTGTCAAACCAAAAGACAGCACCAAAAATTCGTAATGTCCATAGCGAGTTCGAAATGCCGTCTTCGGTACATCCTCCTTCCTTACTTTCAGTTGGTGATACCCACTTCTCAAATCTATTTTTAAGAAATATCTAGCACCTTTCAGTTGATCAAACAAGTCATCTATTCTTAGTAATGGATATTTTTTTTTAATAGTGACCTTGTTTAATTCTTTATAATCAATGCAAAGACGCATTGACCCATCTTTCTTCTTCACGAATAACACTGGTGCTCCCCACGGTGATACGTTCGGTTGAATATATTTCTTATCTAACAGTTCTTGCAGTTGTACCATCAATTCCTTCATCTCTACCAGAGCCATTTTGTACTGGGCCTTTGATATTGGAGCGGTTCCTGGCGCTAAGTCAATCACGAATTTAATTTCTCTGTCAGGCGGAAGTCCTGACAAATCTTCCATAAATACGTCTACAAAATCCCTAACCACTGGTATCTCTTCCAGTTTTACACCCTCCTTCTTTTTAGTATCGATTATGTAGGCTAAGTACCCCACACATCCCAGACTCAACAACTTCTTGGCCTGCATCATCGTCAGACATCTCATTTGTCTAGGCAATTTTCTACTATGAAAAACTACCTTTGACGGAATCATAAGGTTTACACACTTCTTTTGGCAGTCAATTATCGCTCCATAATTACATAGCCAATCCATTCCCAAAATCACGTCAAACTCTCCAAGTTTTATCTAGATTAAATCTACTGTCATGATATTCCCCTTAATATTCACCATACAGTTCTTGTATACGAACCTAACAGGATATTTCTAACCTCTTAGCAAATTCATCCGATATAAACGAGCAAGTAGCACCCGAATCAAATAATACATATGCATTTATATCATTGATTGGGATAATACCTAACACGACATATTTTGATTGCACCGCGTCCTGCACCGTCATATTGAAGGTTCTGGCTGTAGGCTTATTTGTTGACGTTGGTCCAGCAATAGTCAGTGTACCTCCACTAGCATTTCCATTGCTTCCAACTGTCTCACCGGACTTCTTCTTTGGACACTCGCGAGCAAAGTGATCCTTTGACCCGTAGGTGTAGCAAACATTCTTCTTGAGTTGAGTGTAATTTGGGGCAATGTGACCATCTTGGCCACAGTTGAAGCATACTCGTTTCCCCATCAAGCACACACCCTTGTGAAACTTTTTGCATGTAGCACATGCGTCTATCTTCTTCTTCTGCTGGTTACCTTGTTGATTTCTAGCTCCCACACTCACATTCCACTTCCTCTTCAAATTGTTGCTGCCATTTCCACCATTACCACCACCATTCTTAGCTTCGCCCTCATTCTTCTTCTTTCTCTACTCTTGATTGTGCTTTGTTACAGCCTCGCCTCCACTCTCAGTGAGAATTGCCTTCTCCATTACCGCTGCAAATGTCTTCAGCTGGAACAGGGAGACCCTACTATACAACCAGGGCTTCAGTCCCTGTTCAAACCTCTTCGCCTTGCGTTCGTCTGTGCTAACTTGATATGGCGCAAACCTCGCCAACTCGTTAAATTTAGCGGTATACTCAGATACCGACATCGTTCCCTGCTTCAGTTCTAAAAACTGCACTTCTAGCTGACTCTTCGAACTTTCTGGGAAATAGGTCTCGAAGAATATCTCCTTAAACCTTTCCCAAGACATTACCCCTTACCTCCTCGGGTTCTATTGGCTTACCACCAATAACTCACCTTTGCTTTCAATATGAATGTTGCAAAAGTAGTCTTCTGATTATCCCCTACTCTCGCAGCATTGAATACCTTCTCTATTTTTATGATCCATGATTGTGCCTCCATGGGATTCATGGACTCACGGAACTCTGGTGGCCCAACCGGCTTAAAGTCCTTAAAAGTCGTAGCTTGATTCTGTAGCTAATTCTATAATGCTCCCATCAGTAGCATTACGAATTCCTGAACCGGATTAGCCTCAGCATTGTTGTTATTCTCGGGGTTCCTTTGTCACGGTTGGCGTCTTGGAGGCATTTTCTGTTAAGATACACCCATTAGATTCTATTCAATCTTTTAAGTATTATATACTTAAGTTGCACATCATGAAAGATTATCACGTAACACATAACACTTTGAATAAAATAATAACTTTTATTCCTTCATAATCTTTTTGAAAATATCATAACAATAACATCACTGCTATTTACATTACTTTCCTGAACTACTAAAGTTTCGGGATAACATCATTATCATATCTCATAGGTTACATCACACTTGGGATTTACATATTATTTAACATATTAATAATCTCATATCAGGTACATTCCCTACGATGTCCTACTAAGATACTCCGTAGCCTTTTGACGTTCTTCTTCCATAATTCGGAACATTGTTTGACGATCTAACACGTACGATGGCAGAGTGTCGAACTGAATAGGATAACCCATGACCCAATCTTGAGCTCGATTGATCACGGTGTTGAATACGTTATTCATCTCCTCCATCTTCATCCTTTTTGCTTTATGCGTCTCTTCCTGTTATCCCGGCTCATTGATATGCTTCCTCGTACGCGTCTTCGGCTCTTTCCCTCTTAATCGATTCTTCCCTTAACTTGTTCTTCAGCTCTGCAATTTCCGCTGTCATTCATTCATTCTCTTCTTCGGTGTGAACCAGCTTCTCTTCGACATTATTCAGACGTTCTTCTCGATCCTAGATCTCGTCGTCCTTCTGTGCCATCGATGTCTGTTGCTCAGCTACTATCTCTTGCAACTCCTTGACGGTATCCTAAAGTTCCACGTTGCGATCGTAGACTTCATCGTACATACGAGCAGCTATCGAGTTAAGTGGAAGTTCTTCCTCCTCGTCCTCCTCATCCGACTGTGGCAGCTCAACAGGGTCCTCCTCATCCATCTCTATCTCATCATCCTCATAAGGTATTCTCTCCTGCTCAACTACTGTGACCGACGAAACTATTTCCCGTTCCAGTAGTTGTTCCCAAATCACCTGCATATCTCGAGGCTCCTCCTCTCTAGCCTGACTGGATCCTCCTATATTAGTCATCCTGTCAACCAAATTTTAAGTTTTAATTACTAATCATTACTACTCAACACTCACGAGCAAATAAGTTATAATCACATAAGCACATCAGTATTTTATTACTTCTTCCTTAAAACTCGATAAAAGTTTATCACCATTATCTTTCCTAAGGCTTTTTCCCCACCTAAGGTTCATAACCTAAGGCTTTGATACCAACATTATGCGTATTCTAGTTGTTTGATAAGTCTGGGAAATACAGAGAGGCTGTGAGAGAATTGAGAGAGAAAATTTAAGCAATTTCCAACAATTCCAGTGAGTTTAGCAAAGATTGTCCGACCATTTGAAGGTATGTTCATAACTTTGATATTATATGTGTTTATGAGTATCACGGCAAAGTTTTGTTGTTCTCTGTGAATTCTATTTCTTCCGAATTGTTGTTATATAACTAAGTTATGGTGGTTATATGTGATATAATGCTAGAGTTTATGCTTAAACAAGAAATTTGTATGCTAAATTCGTTGACAGTAGGAAGAAAATAATGTCAGTATATGTATTTTCATATGGTTTATGAAAAGTATCAATTGTAGTGGCCAATTAATATGTGAAATTGTAAATTGAAGCTTGATTGTGTTAGTTCATTAAGAAACGAGCATAGCGTAATTTGAATGGAGTGATTTGGCCAAGTATTGAATTCACAGTGATGATTTTTGGGATGAATATCAAAAATTGAGTTTTATATGAAAAACATGGAATTTGAGAAATTAACCTAGATTAAATTGTTGTTAAATTATTTTAATTGGTGGGATATGTGCACAAACATGTTTGTGGTAGTTCTATACCATTTTTACATGTTATTATCACTGTTTGTTGGGTGAAATTCGTGTTAGTTTGGGCTAAAAACGGCTACTGTTCATGCCGTGTCTGCCTGTGTCTGTGCACCAGCGCAGCTGCGCTGGTGCCAAGGCAAAAAACTGCGCAGCTGCTCTGTATGTGGCGCAGCTGCGCCATACACTGATCTGAGACAGTTTGTTCTGCTGCTATTACAGACTTGTGATAGCAATATAACATGGGATAAGGTTATGTTAGCATGTCAAATGAGTAATGACAAGGTTAAACAACATAGTGAAATGTGGTTAGTAATTTGAATGTTATAAGAAGTTAGTAAACTATGAAAGTGGCGTGTTGTGATTTATTAAGCATAGTGAATAGTAAATAGGTGTTGTGAAGGTTAACACTTGAAATTTCTGATATTTGTATAGAGTAGCATAAGACTTGTGCTAAAATGATAAGTTTAGTTAGAAATGTACATGTTATGATATGATAGCATATTTAATAGGTATTGTGGTTCTAAACCTATGTGTAGGTGAACGTGAGTTTGATATTATAGCTTACGCTCGAGACAAGTTTTCTAACTCTACACTTTCGTTGAGCTAGTTCTATTATTACATTGTGTAACTTTATTCTTTTGATTGAGCAAGTTCTTTAACTCTACATTTACGTTAAACAAGTTTATTACTTTAACCATTCATTAAGCGAACTATTGTATTCCTAATCATTATTTGAGCAAGCTAGCTATGACTTTAACTTTATTCGAACAAGTTTGAGTTCCAATATTTATTGACGCATTCTAACTTGTTTATTGTTAGACAAGTTTCTTTATTGTCATTCGGATATTATGAATGCAGTTTTCTTGAATTCTAATTTCTAATGTTGAACTATCTTTGTAAGACCCCAACTTTTATAAATAAAGATGAATTTTCTATAAATATCATTTTTGAATATTATGAAGTTAATTTGATATAATGTTATAGTTGTGGGTAATATTTATAAATTTTGCAAAGTACGCAAGTTGTTATATAATATTCGATTGGTCGGGGAATATTCGTTTTAACAGGGAATATTCGTACAACGACACAATCATTAGTGGACCCCACAACGGAATTATTGTCGGATTGAGAAAACGACAAAAAAAATATTTTATTAAAAATAACGGCGGAAGTTTTACCATTGTTACTGTTGAACTACTCGGTAGTAAAAGTACAGTAATACGTGTGGTTGCATAGTAGCACACGGTATTGATTATTAATGCTTATGTGAGAAGTCACTCAGTTTGATTCAATTATTGTCAGTTAATAATATGAATTATTTAGCGATAATGACGTTTTGTTTTATTCATATTATTAACGTAATAAAACAGAAACATCTTTTTATATAAAACAGAATACTTTATTAAAGTTATTCTATAAATAGAATATATTATATTTTATTTAAAAGATTTTTCTTTAAATATGAACTGTCAGATTAAAGTAATCAATCTGGACCGTTCATGGATTATTTATATGCATTCTATTTTTCTATAAATAGCAGCTCATTCCTTCATTATTTCTTACGAATTCACTGAACTCTAGAGAGAGAAACTATAGAGAGAAACTATAGAGAGAGAGAGAAGAAGAGTATTCTGCTACTTAACTACTTCCTTATTTCAGCTCTTCTTTAAAACGGTAAGGGGTGTTATTCTTTCTTATTCATGAAGAGAACTTTTGTTATTCTATTTCTTATTATTCTGTTGGAATAACCTGTATACGTGGTCTACCCTATACTTGGTAACATTCTTCTATTATTCTGTTGGAACATCCTGTCTGTGTGTTTTACACCGGACCTGGTTCCGTTTTTATTATTATTCTGTTGGAACATCCTGTCTGTGTGTTTTACACCGGACCTGGTTCCATTATTTATTATTCTGTCGGAATATCCTGTCTGTGCGTTTACGCCGGACCTGGTTCCATTATTTATTATTCTGTCGGAATATCATGTCTGTGCGTTTACGCCGGACCTGGTTCCATTATTTATTCTGTTGGAATAACATGTCTGTGCGGTCTATCGCATGCATAGTGATTTCTTTTGTTATTCCATTCTTTATTATACTCAGTTGGTTAAGTTTTGACTTCTATACTCCATAAAATTAGTGGAATATCCTTGATAATTGCGGTTCATCCAGTATCTTTTCATGAAAATATTCTTCTAAGTATTCTTGAATTTTACTCCACAAAGCAGTATCATGTTGACAATTTGGACGTTGTTAATTCTTGGATAAATTAATTCTTGAACTTGTTTTATTGAATTTTTATATCATTGTCATCATCCTCATGTTTATAAAATGTTGAAAGTCATCTGTGGCCTGTAGTGCATAGATGGACTTGGTATGATTATGACCAGGGATTATTCAGTATAATCATGACCGTAATGTTACAAATGATGTGGTAAAAGTCCTCATTGGCCCGTAGTGCATTGATGGACAGTTGTTGGCATGATCATGACCATTAATGAATACACGAATATCCTTGGCCGTAGTGCAGGGGTGATTCGATGATGTGGATTATTTTATTAAGCTGAGTCCCAGCGATAACAGTGTTGAAAAACCTTTTAAATCATAAAAGATAGTAGAGTTTATTTTCTACTTGACTCTTTTAATGGATTGCTTGTTCCGCTGCAGTTAAACTTGATGTCTATTATATTTTATCAGTTTAACATTGTTGAAGGCTAATGATAATTTATTCTGCATTATCTTAGTCATAATATTTCTTACTGGGCTAGTTGAGCTCACCCTTTCTTTCACTGTTCTCTTCAGGAAATGAGAACGTAGCTGGGGCAAGTCGGGGAACGGAGTGATGGTTCGAATGATAGTATTAGTTAGTAGTCCTCACTATTCTATGTAATAGTGTGTTAATAAATGTAATGAGGACTCTTTTTGAGTATGAATACTCTCTAGAAGATAATATTTGTATTCAAACTCACAGTTTATGTTTTGTCGTATTGTACACGACAGTTGTATTAGTAAGTTGTATTTGTATTCTGTACTTTGTATCTGACGACCCAAGATGGGTGATTTATACCTAATTTTGGGGGCGTCACAGTTGGTATCAGAGCTTAGGGATATGATCCCTGGCTAAGATGTGAGAATAGAACTAGGAGGGGAGAGACGGGGAATTCCTTCGCTAGTATGACCTACCTAAGTTTATTTGCATGGTATTTAATTGGTCGGTTATAATATAAGGATAATATATGACATATCAATTAACTTTTATTTTGTGGCAGTATCTGAAAATGGCATCTGAGAATGTTGAGAATAGCAATGGAGCACAGGCGACTGTTGATTCACCACATATCAATAATCAGGATAATGTGCATCAGGAAGGTGACAATCCTCATGCAAACAACAACACTGACCAGATGATGAATGATGGAATGTTCAGAAACTTTATGCAGTTCATGCAACAGCAGGCGAGAGCGGCTCCTGTCCAAAATATAGGTGGAAACACTGAAAACTCTCGGACGGTCACCGCTAAACAGTTCAAGGAGCTGGGACCACCAGAGTTTAAGGGAGAGCCAAAACCACTTATAGCGGAAACATGGATAAAGCAGATTACCAAGATATTTGATGTCTTGGGATGCTCCGAGGAGCAAAAGGTTCCTTTTGCCGCCTTTATGTTGCGAGGAGAGGCAGATTACTGGTGGGAATCGATTAAGCGTACTCAACCTGCCGCATTGAAGATGTCTTGGGAGAAGTTCCAAGAGCTGTTCAATGACAAATACTTTCCCGAAAGTGTTCGTCACATGAAGGAGGTGGAGTTCATCAAATTGGAGCAGAATAATATGACCGTGTCGCAGTATGAGGCTAAATTTGCTGAGTTGTCCCGGTTTGCGTCCCACTTGGTGGATAATGAAGAGCGAATGACGCGAATATTTTTGCGAGGTTTGAAACCTGAGATACGTCAACATCTTATTTCTCATAAACTGTGTTTGTATTCAGATGTTGTGAATAGGGCTCAGTTAGTGGAGCGCGATAACGAGTCAACGCAACCAAAAGAGAGCAGTCGACAAAATGATAATACCAGTGAGAGCAGTCATCGAAGCGGTGACAACAAGCGTGGAGGGAATCAACAGGCCCCAAAATGGTAACCACTTCGGTGGTAATCAGGGCCAAAACAATAAGAATGGTCATTTCAAGAAGAGGAGATTCAACAATGATGGAAAGACGTCAGCACCAGCACCCGTTGTTAAGGAAGGAGAACGACCACCTATCATATGTTTCAAATGCGGAGGGGAGGGGCACATCAGTCTAAACTGCGCGATGTCGTCTAAAGCATGTTATAATTGTGGAAGAGAAGGTCATTTAGCTCGATTTTGTCGTTTACCAAAAACAAGTTCAGCCAAGATGGAGACACCAAAGGTCGTCCCAGAAAAGTCAAAACCGGTAGTGCAAGGGAGAGCGTTTGTTGTGACCTCCCAGAAAGCAAGAAACCCGAATGAGGTCATCACGGGTAAGCTTATCATAAACTCTAACGAAGTCTATACTTTATTTGATACCGGTTCTATCCATTCTTTTATTTCTCCTACTTGCGCTCATCGATTAAATTTGATTCCGAAGAAATTAGACTTTGACTTATCTGTTGAAACTCCATTGGGAGAAACCTTCATCACATCCACGATTTATAAGTCTTGTTTGGTTCAAGTTGGTACCCACACATTACCTGTCGATCTGATTTCATTAAAAATACTTGCATTTGACGTGATTCTAGGGATTGATTGGTTAACTACTCATCATGCAAAAATTGATTATTTTCGTAAGGTTGTTAGCTTTTATATTCCTAATCGACCTATTATGCGAATTCAAGCAACCAAACCATTAAAATCAATCGCTGTCATCTCAAGTCATAAAGCTATTCGTTTATTGAAAAACGGATGTCAGGCTTTCTTAGCTCATGTCACGGATCTAAACAAAAATACGTCAGTTTTGAATGATATTTCTATTGTTAATAAATTTCCTGACGTATTTCCTGAAGAACTTCCTGGCCTACCCCCAAAACGTGAAATTGAATTTTGTATCGACCTTGAACCCGGTACAAAACCCATTTCCAAAGCCCCATATCGAATGGCTCCTATTGAACTTCAGGAGTTAAAGATCCAACTGCAGGAATTGTTAGACATTGGCTTTATTCGTCCTAGTACTTCTCCTTGGGGTGCTCCTGTTCTATTCGTGAAGAAGAAAGATGGAAGTATGCGACTTTGTATTGATTATCGGGAGTTGAATCATGTCACCATCAAAAATAGGTACCCATTGCCACGTATTGATGACCTGTTTGACCAGTTGCAAGGAGCACAATTCTTTTCAAAGATCGATCTTCGTTCTGGATATCATCAGCTGAAGGTTAGAACTGAGGATATTCCAAAGACGGCTTTCAGAACTCGGTACGGGCATTATGAATTCCTAGTCATGTCCTTTGGATTGACTAATGCTCCTGCTGCCTTCATGGATATGATGAACCGGGTATTCAAGGAATATTTGGATCACTTTGTGGTCGTCTTTATTGATGACATCCTTATTTATTCCAAAAGCCGTGAAGATCATGAGCAACACTTGAGGCTAGTACTCCAAAAGCTTCGTGAATACAAGCTTTATGCCAAGTTGAAGAAATACGAGTTCTGGTTGGAGGAGGTAGCATTTCTTGGGCACGTAGTATCAAGTCGTGGAATATCGGTTGACCCGGCAAAGATTGAAGCTATTCAAAGCTGGGAGCAACCTAAATCAGTGACCGAAGTACGTAGCTTTCTTGGTTTAGCTGGTTATTATCGGAGATTCGTGGAAGGATTTTCTCGAATCGCTACTCCATTAACTCAGCTGACTCGGAAAGATACAAAGTTCGGTTGGAGCAAAGAATGTGAGAAGAGTTTTCAAGAACTCAAGAGGAGACTCATTTCAGCACCTGTTCTAACAATACCATCTGGCTCGGAGGGATTTGTCATCTACAGTGATGCTTCGAGCAAAGGGTTGGGATGCGTTCTCATGCAACATGGAAAAGTCATAGCCTATGCATCAAGACAACTCAAAGAATATGAGAGAAATTATCCTACTCATGATCTAGAGTTGGCAGCTGTTGTCTTTGCACTTAAAATTTGGAGGCATTACTTGTATGGGGAGAAGGTGGAGATCTTTACGGATCATAAAAGCCTTAAATATTTCTTCACTCAAAAGGAACTCAACATGCGACAACGACGTTGGCTTGAACTGTTGAAAGATTATGATCATACCATTCAATACCAATCTGGAAAAGCGAACGTGGTGGCTGACGTATTGAGTAGAAGATCATATGCAAAGTACGAGTGCGATATTGTCAACACAAAGGCCCATTTTGTGTGATTTGCAAAGGATGGAGATAGAGTTAAAGACTCCAGGGACCCATGTGATGATGGTGAATATACGAGTAGAACCGACTTTAATCGATAAAGTTAAAGCTGCTCAAGCTACAGACCTGGAGCTGATGCGTATGAGGAAGAAAGTGCAAGAAGGTGCTATGCCGGAAGCAAAAATCGATGAAGAAGGAATACTTCGAGTCAACTCCAGACTTTGTGTTCCTAACAACTCTGATTTAAAGTATGAAATCATGATGGAGGCGCACAACACACCGTTTGCAATCCATCCTGGAAGTACCAAAATGTATCATGATCTTCGTCATATATTTTGGTGGAGCAATATGAAGAGAGAGATAGCGCTGTTTATCTCAAGGTGTCTAACTTGTCAACGAGTCAAAGCGGAGCATCAAGTACCAAAAGGTCCATTGCAACCACTTGAAATTCCAGAATGGAAGTGGGAGCACATTACCATGGATTTCGTTACCGGTCTTCCTAGGGTTTCTCAAGGTATTGATGCGATTTGGGTCATTGTTGATAGATTGACCAAGTCTGCTCATTTCTTACCGATACGAGAAACTTATACACTTGAACGTCTTGCTCGTATGTACATAAACGAGATTGTAAGACTGCATGGTATGCCAGTATCCATAGTTTCTGACCGAGACCCAAGATTCACTTCACGATTTTGGGTTAGTTTACAAAAAGCTATGGGCACGGATTTACGATTTAGTTCAGCATATCATCCTCAGACGGACGGACAATCAGAGAGGACTATTCAAACTCTTGAAGATCTATTAAGACTCTGTGTCTTTGACTTCAAGGGAAGTTGGGACAAGTTCTTACCATTGGTGGAGTTTTTCTACAACAACAGTTATCAAGCAAGTATTAGCATGGCTCCATTCGAAACATTGTATGGAAGAAAATGTTGTTCCCCAGTATGCTGGGATGAGGTGGGTGAAGCAACGTTGTTGGGACCGGAGTTGGTACGTATGACTACAGAAAAGATTCAAACGATCCGACAACGTATAAAAACCTCACAAGATCGACAAAAGAGTTATGTTGATCTTCATCGAAAGGACGTGGAATTTGATGTAGGAGATCATGTGTTCTTACGTGTTGCTCCATGGAAAGGAGTTACGAGATTTGGAAAGAGAGGAAAGCTCAATCCTAGATTCATCGGTCCATTTTTAATCCTCGATCGAGTAGGAACTGTGGCTTATAGACTCGCTTTACCGCAAAGTATGTCTCTTGTTCATAACGTTTTTCACATATCCATGTTACGCAAATATGTGGAAGACCCGAACCACATTATTGAGTTAGAACCGGACGAAATAGCGGAGGATTTGACGTATGAAGAAGTTCCTGTTCAAATCTTGGATAAGAAGGAACATATTATACGCTCCAAGGTTATACCTCAAGTCAAAGTTTTGTGGAGAAACCACGATGTTGAGGAAATGACTTGGGAGTTAGAATCTGAAATGAAATCAAGGTATCCTTACCTCTTCGACATACCAGGTACGTACCCTAATTTCGAGGGCGAAATTTCATAAGAAAGGGAGGTTGTAAGACCCCAACTTTTATAAATAAAGATGAATTTTCTATAAATATCATTTTTGAATATTATGGAGTTAATTTGATATAATGTTATAGTTGTGGGTAATATTTATAAATTTTGTAAAGTACGCAAGTTGTTATATAATATTCGATTGGTCGGGGAATATTCGTTTTAACAGGAAATATTCGTACAACGACACAATCATTGGTGGACCCCACAACGGAATTATTGTCGGATTGAGAAAACGACAAAAAAAATATTTTATTAAAAATAACGGCGGAAGTTTTACCATTGTTACTGTTGAACTACTCGGTAGTAAAAGTACAGTAATACGTGTGGTTGCATAGTAGCACACGGTATTGATTATTAATACTTATGTGAGAAGTCACTCAGTTTGATTCAATTATTGTCAGTTAATAATATGAATTATTTAGCGATAATGACGTTTTGTTTTATTCGTATTATTAACGTAATAAAACAGAAACATCATTTTATATAAAACAGAATACTTTATTAAAGTTATTCTATAAATAGAATATATTATATTTTATTTAAAAGATTTTTCTTTAAATATGAACCGTCAGATTAAAGTAATCAATCTGGACCGTTCATGGATTAGTTACTATGCATTCTATTTTTCTATAAATAGCAGCTCATTCCTTCATTATTTCTTACGAATTCACTGAACTCTAGAGAGAGAAACTATAGAGAGAAACTATAGAGAGAGAGAAGAAGAGTATTCTGCTACTTAACTACTTCCTTATTTCAGCTCTTCTTTAAAACGGTAAGGGGTGTTATTCTTTCTTATTCATGAAGAGAACTTTTGTTATTCTATTTCTTATTATTCTGTTGGAATAACCTGTATACGCGGTCTACCCTATACTTGGTAACATTCTTCTATTATTCTGTTGGAACATCCTGTCTGTGTGTTTTACACCGGTCCTGGTTCCGTTTTTATTATTATTCTGTTGGAACATCCTGTCTGTGTGTTTTACACCGGACCTGGTTCCATTATTTATTATTCTGTCGGAATATCCTGTCTGTGCGTTTACGCCGGACCTGGTTCCATTATTTATTATTCTGTCGGAATATCCTGTCTGTGCGTTTACGCCGGACCTGGTTCCATTATTTATTATTCTGTTGGAATAACCTGTCTGTGCGGTCTATCGCATGCATGGTGATTTCTTTTGTTATTCCATTCTTTATTATACTCAGTTGGTTAAGTTTTGACTTCTATACTCCATAAAATTAGTGAAATATCCTTGATAATTGCAGTTCATCCAGTATCTTTTCATGAAAATATTCTTCTAAGTATTCTTGAATTTTACTCCACAAAGCAGTATCATGTTGACAATTTGGACGTTGTTAATTCTTGGATAAATTAATTCTTGAACTTGTTTTATTGAATTCTTATATCATTATCATCATCCTCATGTTTATAAAATGTTGAAAGTCATCTGTGGCCTGTAGTGCATAGATGGACTTGGTATGATTATGACCAGGGATTATTCAGTATAATCATGACCGTAATGTTACAAATGATGTGGTAAAAGTCCTCATTGGCCCGTAGTGCATTGATGGACAGTTGTTGGCATGATCATGACCATTAATGAATACACGAATATCCTTGCCCGTAGTGCAGGGGTGATTCGATGATGTGGATTATTTTATTAAGCTGAGTCCCAGCGATAACAGTGTTGAAAAACCTTTTAAATCATAAAAGATAGTAGAGTTTATTTCCTACTTGACTCTTTTAATGGATTGCTTGTTCCGCTGCAGTTAAACTTGATGTCTATTATATTTTATCAGTTTAACATTGTTGAAGGCTAATGATAATTTATTATGCATTATCTTAGTCATAATATTTCTTACTGGGCTAGTTGAGCTCACCCTTTCTTTCACTGTTCTCTTCAGGAAATGAGAACGTAGCTGGGGTAAGTCGGAGAATGGAGTGATGGTTCGAATGATAGTATTAGTTAGTAGTCCTCACTATTCTATGTAATATTGTGTTAATAAATGTAATGAGGACTCCTTTTGAGTATGAATACTCTCTAGAAGATAATATTTGTATTCAAACTCGCAGTTTATGTTTTGTCGTATTGTACACGACAGTTGTATTAGTAAGTTGTATTTGTATTCTGTACTTTGTATCTGACGACCCAAGATGGGTGATGTACACCTAATTTTGGGGGCGTCACAATTTTATCTCATTTACTTGGCACAAACTATTCTCATAATGAGCAAGCTTTATTTTCAACTTGCTATTATTTAAAGTATAATCAGTAATTCATAGTTCTAGCTTAATATTATTCAAGTAAGGTTTGTTGTCATTCAATACTTATGTCTTGTAGTTGTTTCTAAGCATGAGTTAAAAATATAGTTAGTTCGCTTACACTTATTCATTGTTCCATATTATGTTACTATTGATCAACTGTTGTGTTATCAAACACTATTGATTCAACTAGTCCTCTAGTTGATGATCGTTAAACTTCAAATTACCCTTGAAAGCTTATCCAAACCAAACTTTCTTTGGTGCGGACTTGTACTCTAAATACTGAGATGAACAACCCTATTAATAGGGGATAATTTACGTTTAGCGTTGAAATATTTGTGCACAATACATTGTACGAAGAGTTGATCCCCCTAAGTACGAGGAGTCCTTACAGTCTTATGACTGTTAAAGTTGAAGTTGAAAGATTACTTACAACTGTGGACATAGTTCGTGGTTTTATGACCCTCAGATACATATTCCATATTTTGATTCCAGTCTTTGGATATCGTTGATAGAGTACTATTTAGTTTTGATGAGCTTATTCATTGGCAATTATTATTATCTTGTTGCTTCATTGTTATATCTAGTGAGCATTTGTTTTGCTCACTCTTGCATAAATATAATTATTGCAGCTAAAGTTGAGAAGGTAGATGAACATACATCTAACAAAGGAAAGGGAAAAATGTGCAAGTGATGAAGACTTATAATTTTATTTATTATTATGATGATAGACTTTTAAATTAATGAAGTGATGTAATAATTTATTTCTGCACTTGATTTATGTTTAAGGTTAGACAACCTGGAATATTTTTGGATTAATGATGTAACCCTTTAAAGGGAGGATTTATGGTTTAAATGTTATTTTATTTGGGTAGATAGTATGAATGTATGGAAAGTGAACACCAAGTCTTAGGGGAATAAAATACCCAGATTTTGGGGTGTCACATCTTCTAACCAACATCCTTACATCTTATCATCCAAACTTCATTCATGTACACAAGTTACAAGTTCTTAAAAGTTCTTCCTTAATTCATAACTTATCTATAAACAAAGTGCTTATTCACGGATTATTAAGACTTAAGCACTACTACAAAATAGTAAATAGATAACGTGTAAAAAATGTTGTAGAAGGTCTTACATAAACGTCGTATTTAAAGGTGTTGTCTATTTAACACATTTATACAACGTTTTTAAAACGTTGTAGCTTGACACATTACACAACCTTTTTTTCTTAAAAAACGTTGTATATTTGTTTTTCATAAATTCTTAGATGCTTGAAAACGTTATAGATGATATAATTCCACAACGTTTTTTTGCTTAAAATGTCGTAGTTTGATACATCAAACAACTTTTACACTCATTTATACAATATTTAGAAGGTGTCATCTATTTAGACAAATTTATACAACATTTTTAAAACGTTGTATAAAGACTTATAAATGTTATAATTCATGCATATAACAACTCTTTTTAGTTCACCTATATTTGAAATTACATACATAGTGCACCTGCAATGTTTGTAAGACTGCTAATGCCATGATATATAGCTAAAAAACATTAAATTATCATTTCAAGCTAAAATGTATCAACCATTCAAAATACATCCCAATAATACCATACGTTTACATTTTCAAATTACTACATCCACAAAATATTACATTATATTTTATGTGCTGTCATGATGTCCATGGTTTCTCCAAGAGCTGCTGGAACAGGTGCCTCAGCCAATACAAGAAATCAAACTATATAATCAAATGCTTAACAGTGAAATCTTAAGAGAAAGATCATACAGAGACAAGTTCAATGTTATTTATGTTCTCTCATAAAGAAGATAAGAACAAAGAGTTTTTATGCCACCCCGAAACTCGTTTTGCGTACCGTTCCAGCAATGAGTTGTCCTAGTACTTCTCCAAAATCCTCTTGTACATGATGCTCTGCCTGCAAAAGCAAGAAAGTAGCTTGTAAAAAGCAACTATTGGTTGTATAAAAATGCAAATGGAAGACTTGAGGAAGCTTACCAAGCCTATGCAACATCTAAGCCTTATGATCATTAATCAAATGTATAACTTCAGTTCACAAAAGGCTACCACAAAGATTTAGTGACTTCAGTTCACAAAAACTAGTACACAAGGTAGGTAGGTAGGTAGGTAGAAGAAAAAGACTAGAACAGATTCACCTGTTGAATTTTCTGTTAAAGAAACTAATTATAACTAACATAGAATATAATTAAAATTTTTGATTTTTTTCTGGGAGTGGAGTTCCTCATGCATTTCTACAATCCCTCTTTATATCAATCCTTGCATCATATGGTATCTTCAGAGACAACACCACCCTAAGTTATCAGGAAAAAATAATATACTGAATATTTTCTTCTGTTTACTTTTCCCCATTTTGAGAAACAGGGGAAGAGATGAAAAGAGAAGGATTTCAACCTTCTCACTTTAAATAGAAGAATAAAAAGAGGCAGAAAGTCAGAAACACTAGGCAAAGTTCTCCGAAACTCTAAAACTGTTTGTATTGTTATTAAAGCTTTTAATTCTCAAAGTGATCATATAGAATGTCCAAAGTTATCCATATAGTGAAATATACCCTTATTTCATGGACATACTGCTTAGAAGTTAGAACATGCTATATCACTAAGAGATTTGTATAGAACTACCAAATCAGCCAACAAGTAAAATGATTTGAATATTAGGTGATAAAATTGTATACACGGAACATTGCAGACAAAACATTACATTATACCACAACTAGCTTTTATATAAAGCTAGATTAAGAGATAAAATAGAAGTGAATGCAGAATCAAAGAGTAAACTTTTGGGCTATAGACCCTTGAATCATGAATAAACTTATCACAATAAATCAGTAACAGTGCAACTGTAAGTTTGTAACATAGTTACTTCCACAAAACAGCAAGTCCACATTGTTGCCACTTGTTGGTTAAATAAAAATGAAAAGTCATGCACAAAAAGTTAGCTGGTTAGCCTGAACGGAAATTTTAAGTTTTTAAAGAAACCACCTGAGCTGCTTCATTTGCAGCATTCTTGGTCCACAAAGCTATTTTTTCCTGCCTAGCTCTGACATTGACAACAGCTCAACATATTTCATCTCCATGATCAAACTACTCTCCAATCATTGCTAGTAGCTAATAAGAAAAAGTAGAATAAAAGTTAAAAGCAACATAAGCATTCATAATCTGATGTTGAAACATATTATTATAGTCTACACATACTATATACAGCCAAGCGGTGTCTGATTTTCCCTTTGGAAAGGTAGCAGTCCACTTCCCTCCATTAGCACAAATAGGGTCCTCCCACTTCGGCTCAATTTGATTTTTTAAACAATGGAAATCTGACCCAGAGTCAGCTTGCTTGGAAGGTGTATATTGTTGTAAAGGCTTTCACATAAAGTAAATATTAGCAACAAATTCTAACAAACAAAAGCCTATGGAGAATTATCACACTATCTGACAGAAACTTAAGATTGATGTCATTGATCTCCTACTCAACAGTAACTAAACAAAATATATTGCCTTCACATTTGTTCATAACCATTTATAATGCCTACTTGAATCTTATCTCCATAACAACATATTCTTATATAATGGAACTTAAAACATCAATTGTTCAGCTCAATGATATTAATAAATAAATCTCTTGAAAAGAACTATATATAATTAGTCATCATTCATATGAATAAACTGAACACCTCATTGTCTATAGCACTAAAATCAAGCATCCCATTTCAATCTCCACCTCAAAAATTCCCCTAAAAAAACTAGAAATGATAACAGAATATAAATTCAGTAGAACAAACAACAATTACACATACATTCTTATGTAAATATATACCTCCAGAAGTCTTCAATGGAGGAGAAGGTGTAAACGACGCCTCTCTTAATGCATCTGCTTTCCCTTCAGGCCAATCAAAGTGCTTGAGGACTGCTCGCTCATCAACCTTGTCAAAAGCATAAGACAGCAAAATGAGACTTTACACAGATCTTAATGTCTGTTTTCATAATGTGTGTTTTGTCACTGTAAATAATATGGTATGCAATAGATGATACACTACAACAGGCATCACTTGGGGCCGCACGAGTCAGACTGATTCTGCTTGGCACGTGCCTATTATACTTTACAGTTAGTGTCATTGGCTTAGTTGTAGAAAGAATTGCACCAACAGAAGAGAGCATTGATCCTGTTGGATGACTTGAACGCTATATACCAATTGACAGCTAAAACATCTCACAGTTTTGAGAAAGCAACCATCCAGAAACTGAATAACAGATAAAAGGTAATACAGGAACAAAAGCTACAGATAAGAATTACTAGTCTTATCAGTCTATGGACAAACAATTCTTATTGAGAAAGAGTTTGATTTATCCTTCAAGCGTTATAAATTTATCAAGGTAAAGCTCTTATCTAGTTTGTGATAGTGCCAAAGTATCAAATAGTACAAAGTATAATAGGGAAGAAAAGTATCAAATAGCATAGATCTTTCTAAGATCTCTAGAAGAGCTGACATTACAAGTTCAATTGTGACAATGACAATATGCTAAACTGTTAATTCTGCATTCCACAATTTAACCAGGATGACTAGTAAGGCTAAACAAACAGCACAATAATTTGAATGTCCTCAACCAAAAACAGAAAGGAAAGAGAGTGGAATAAGTACTGTGATCTCCTTCCACAAGATAGAAATTCATGTAGTCAAAACAAAACATTTGATATACATAGCTAGAGCATAGGATACGGCCAGTCACTACACTAAAGTATTTGCATTACCATTTGACAATGGTGCAACCACTGAAACAAAAAAGAGGTTGCCATCTGCTGTATCACCCATTCCTATAACTTATGAACAGAGAGATTCGAATTACATACCTAAGTAGTGCAAAACATTCCCAACATCCCACATTAGAAGCAATCTGGAAAACTCACAAAGATATCATCTCCTGCAAAAAGTTCGACTCCACTCATAAAATCAAACTCATAGTCAAATTACCAGCAAACAATTTTTTTTAAAAAAATAAAAAATGGAATGGCGCTCGAACAACTGTCTGTTTCATACCAAATCCTCTACTTAGCATATAATTGATATAACAATAAATTAGTAAAAGAAGACATTTTAACTTCAAAACAGAGGCCTAGTAGGAGATCAGCCAAGAACAAAGACAGCAACTAAAAAGGAAATTTACACTCAAAAACAGTTCTGAAGACGCTTCTTAATGAGTAAAGAACAATAGTTCGATGGTAATATCAAATAAGACTGGTTAATGCAAGCTTCTACTGTTGATGATAACGTTTAGTTCACCAAAAAATGATTAAATCACCTAATAAAGATGTGAACATTTCTGAAAATGAAAACAAGACAATTTAAGCTAGTAAATTGAGTAAAAAGACTGTATTTTCGAATAAAAGCTGCAGCTTTAAAAAATTGCGGCTAAAAACAAAACCAAACACCGGAATACTTAGAAAAAAGAATATAAAAAATGTGATGGTAATCATTTATAATCAATCAGCAGCAGCAGCTAGAGTTGAGAATAGTCATACCGGAGATTCGTCACAACCGAAAGTAGGAAAAAGAGCCAAAATTAGAGCTCAGAAATGAATCAATTACAGAACTTCCTTTTGAAACCCTAACGTCCCAGACCCTAACTGTATGATCATACGAACCCGTAACAAACATATCATCACTAGCAGATGAAAAATCGCTGCTACGAACGTAATATTTATGCCCGACGAGATTATGAATCGGAGTGATATGATCAAGCTCTCATCAAACCATAATAACTCAACTGTCAGTGGTTCATCAAATAATTTTATATTAGATTGAAGATTATTTAAAGGAGTACAATTCCAGCGTTATTGGGCCGATCCAATTGACCCATTCAATTCAGTCGATGCCCAACAGATTTTACATGCAAAAAGAAAGTTTATTATTCATGTGGGCTGGTTAATTTAATTAAGTATGAGAAAAAAATAATTCAGCGGGCAGCATATATGGAAGGAATATTCAACATATATCATCATCCATGCAAAGTATGTAAATTGGGCATCAAGCATAGTCAGATTACATAACATATCATGTGGGGCCAAGGTTTCATGATATATTTAGCTTACATATTATGTGGGTTTATATATTAAGTTCCAATTAATTCCTAGCAGCCATGGATTTCTTGTTCCAATTGATATCATGAAGACTTCCATTCACGCGGCAATTTAACTTAACGCGACAAGGGATTACACGACAATTGTGGGATTTGGAGTTCTAGAAAGTTTTACAACTCTATTGTAATTAGGATATCTTTTTAATTAGGATTTCTTTTCCAAATTGACTTCTATTAGGGTTATAGTTTATAAATTCCTATTGGGATTTGGATTGTTTTGAGTAGTATAAATAGAGGTCCAAGTTATGTAATCAAATACATTATACATTATTCATTATTCAATATATTTGTGAGGTTATTCTCTACTTTTAGTTCTTTGAAGAATTCTTAAGTATTTTTCTTAGTTATTTCTTTGAGATTCAATTTGACTTATCATACAACAATTCATAGTTGTGTGTGGCGGCTTCTACCGCATCAATCTTCGATTGTACCGAGATTACCGCTTCAATATAAGCGAGAGGTTAAGGTGTCGTTGGTGTCCATTCAACGCAGATTTTCGAACGCGAGCAATTATACCAAGATTACCGTCTACATATAGGCGAGGGGTTAAGGTGTTGCAAGCAATTCTCCCAACAACTGTGCTAGAAACGATCCGAACGACGACCACCTCACGCAAGCGTGCCGTGGAGTCTATCATTTGGTATCAGAGCTAAGCCTTTCTAGCGAGTTACTTATCTTTAATTTTCTGTCGAAATATATATAGTAAAAAAAAAAAAAAAAAAAGAAAAATATATCATATTTTATTTGCGCTAACCAAACTTGTAGCACACCATCAAATCATCAAATTTCAAAGAAGAGTTCATACCGTCCCATCATCATCAATTCTAAAACGGAGCTATAATTTACAAATCTGCGGCATACAAGAGGAGTATAAGGCAATCGATCGGTGATTTTGTGGTATTCTAATAGTCACACCATCTATTTGTTTCGTGATAAGTAATTTTTGAATTGATTAGTAAAACCAATAATTTTGCTAGGGGAATTCAAAAAGAACCTATTAGGGAGAATATTTGAGGTAAAAGGCTTAGTGGTGAGAATAATCGAGGGTAAAAGCCAATTTATTGAGAGTATACACGAGTGGACTATTGATTCGAGAGAAAACACGTAAGGGAGTGTGTGAGGAAATTGTTTTTATCTACTAACCCTTGTTTTGCAGTAAATATGTTGAGTTATGAGGAGCCATTGAAAAGAAGACCCAGAGTTCGCATGAAGTCTGGCAGGGATGAGTGGTGGAGATCGTGGGAGGAGAATTATGAGAGGCATCATAATTAACATGGACGTGGGGAGCAGCCTCGTAAACCTATGGAGCATAGGAGGGATCATTTATTGTCTAGGGAAATAAAAGTTGAAGAAGATCATGCAATTCTTGGAGAGTCATGGGAGACTAGAAAAGCTACAAGTGTGCAAGCTAATGAGGAAGAAACAATGCAACAAAAGAATATGTTTTATACTAGGTTTCTAGTACAAGAAAAGGTATGCATTGTAAATATTGATTGCGATATTGGTACTAACATTGCTAGCACTACAATGGTGGAGAAACTAGGGTTGTCAACAGTTGCACATCCTCGGCCTTACAAGATGCAAGGGATCGTCGATTGTAAGGAGGTAATGGTGACTAGACGAGTGTCAGTTTCTTTTCGCATTGGCAGATATAAAGATGAAATATTATGCGATGTAGTTCCAATTCATACTTGTCATTTGTTACTTGGGAGGCCATGGCGACACAACAGGCGCGCGAAGCATAACAGTTGTACTAATAAGTATTCATTGATACACAATCGAATAAGAGTCAACCTTTGTCCTATGACGTCCGAGCAAGTTCGTGACGATCTAATGTATTTACAAAGGGATCGACAAAAAGAAATTGTTCAAAAGATTGATAATGTAAAAGAAAAAATTGAAAAGAGTGAGAATGAAAAGAAAAGAGAGATTGAGAAAAAAGAGAATGAAAAGAGTGAGCTTGAAAATAAACGAGAGAAAAATAAACGAGAGGGTGAGCATAAAGAAGAGAGAGAAGAAATATGTGACTATGAAAAAGAGAGTGAGTTGAAAAGTGAGTTATATTTTGAAAAGCCAATGACTGTACATTCGTACAAGACGGCGCTTTTGAATACTAACCCTAATGGTTCTTCTTTGTCTAGTTCTGTTTTGTCTCTTGTACAGGTTGTTGATGAAATACCCTGTGCTATCATTCCATACCGATCAGCTGATAGTATTTTTGAGGAGACGACGGAGTTACCAAGGCAGGTTGGAGAATTGGTGAAAGTGGGTATCGTGAGAGAAGACATGAGTTCATGTGATGATTATGAGATTATAGTACCTAAGGAGGAGGGGACAACGAGTTTGCTCATCGATTTTGAATTGGTAAACAAGTATCGTTATTCCTTTTCTTGTTTGGATAATATGCTTGATAAATTGCATGGTGCTTGTGTTTTATCTACACTTGGAGATGGTCATGTGATGATAATACCTAATCAAATTAGCGTGCATGATTATGATAAATGGAAAATTATTTTAACATGTGAGTTGTTTAGATGGATAGTTATTTCTGTTAGATTAACTGATGCATCTAGCGTTTTCATGAGTTATTTAAAACATGTTTTGCATGCTTCTATTCGAAAATTTATTGTTAGCTATTTTGCAGGTAAAATCGTCTTTATCATAAACTATGGAGGATATTTAATTTATGTTGAGTTAGTTTATGATCATGATATATATTTTCGTTTTCGATGTGCTTACTTGCATGAAATTAATTCTAGGTTTTCGTATCCAAATATTGACGTAGGGTTTCATGCTAGTCAATTTTTACATGAATTATCGTTAGTTGAAAATGGTAGTAATCATGTTGTTTCATTAGAACAATCTTCATTGCATGATTTGCTATTATATGGTTTTGATTCAAGAAGTGTTGATCATCAAGATGATTTGAGAAATAAGTTATTTGCATGTTTAGTTAGTTCACTTGGATTAGCTAAGGCATTGCATACTTCCATGGAATTGTTGAATTTTATTTTGCATTTTTTCATGGAAAAATTTGTTATTCTCTCTTTTGATGATATTCCGATTTTTGTCAACATTTTGGGAAATTCTTTAGCATGTGTTGAGTTTGTTTGTGATCATCGTCGATATGCTATTGAATTTTCAATTTATGCTTGTGACCTTTTTACTCCATTGATAACATTATTTGTTCTTTATTGTGTTAATGTCAATGGAAAGAGGGAGGTTGGTTGTGTTTTGAAGATTCGTGATAGGATCATATTCATCGAGGGAAGCATGGATCGTGCAGTTCGTCCCGTTCAATGCATAAGACATCTACATGGAAGTGTTTTGAATATTGTTTTAGTAGACTATGCATATGATTTTGGTTTATTTAATTTCTTTGTGATTAGACAAAAGGAACTTATTGATTTGTTTTGTTTTGTGTTTAATCCAGGGATTCAAGTGTATGGGCTTATACGACCTGATGAATTTCAAAAGTTCATATTTGACCCAGGATCATTGATGTGGTTATGTTTGAAAATGATAGAGATCATAAGATTTCCGTTTGATCCGGGAATTCATCATTGGGAGAATTTATCACATGAAGAGTTTTTCATTATGATTTTTGATCCAGGAGGATATAAGACTTTTCATATTCTTTCTTACTTTGCATTCATGATTATTTTAGTAGATAATATATTAGTTTATATAATTAGTGTTTTGGGAGTAACTGGTCTACAAATTGTCAATTCGGGAGAGAAGTCGGTCATTGTTATGTTCTTGGTCGGAGTTGGAGTTTTTGTTGCTCATATATGTCATTTGCAAGTTGAGTTTTGGTATTATGATTGGTTTGATGCTACTAACTTAGTTTATTTTTATGTAGGAGCAATTTTGTGGTTAAATCAATTACGAGAGGACGATGTGCCAGATTTGAGGACAAATCCTTTTGAAGAGGAGGGGAATGATACAATCCTGATCAAGCTCTCATCAAACGATAATAACTCAATTCAAGTTTCAGTGGTTCATCAAATAATTTTAAATTGGGTTGAAGATTATTTAATGGAGTACAATTCCAGCATTATTGGGCCGATCCAATTGACCCATTCAATTCAGTCGATGCCCAACAGATTTTACATGCAAAAAGAAAGTTTATTATTCATGTGGGCTGGCTAATTTAATTAAGCATGAAAAGAAAATAATTCAGCGGGCAACATATATGGAAGGAATATTCAACATATATCATCATCCATGCAAAGCATGTAAAGTGGGCATCAAGCATAGTCAGATTACATAACATATCATGTGGGGCCAAGGTTTCATGATATATTTAGCTTACATATTATGTGGGTTTACATATTAAGTTCCAATTAATTCCTAGCAGCCACGGATTTCTTGTTCCAATTGATATCATGAAGACTTCCATTCACGCGGCAATTTAACTTAACGCGACAAGGGATTACACGACAATTGTGGGATTTGGAGTTCTAGAAAGTTTTACAACTCTATTGTAATTAGGATATCTTTTTAATTAGGATTTCTTTTCCAAATTGACTTCTATTAGGGTTATAGTTTATAAATTCCTATTGGGATTTGGATTGTTTTGAGTAGTATAAATAGAGGTCCAAGTTATGTAATCAAATACATTATACATTATTCATTATTCAATATATTTGTGAGGTTATTCTCTACTTTTAGTTCTTTGAAGAATTCTTAAGTATTTTTCTTAGTTATTTCTTTGAGATTCAATTTGACTTATCATACAACAATTCATAGTTGTGTGTGGCGGCTTCTACCGCATCAATCGTCGATTGTACCGAGATTATCGCTTCAATATAAGCGAGGGGTTAAGGTGTCGTTGGTGTCCATTCAACGCAGATTTCCGAACGCGAGCAATTATACCAAGATTACCGTCTACATATAGGCGAGGGGTTAAAGTGTTGCAAGCAATTCTTCCAACAACTGTGCTAGAAACGATCCGAGCGATGACCACCTCACGCAAGCGTGCCGTGGAGTCTATCACGGAGTCTCCGTAGCCACGTTCCAGTACTTGAAAACGGCATTGTCGGCGCCGGAGAGTAGGTGAAGCTTATCGATGAGATTAGGGTTTGAATTGGGATTTCTTTGGGGGATTTGAAAGATTTCCAGTATTTGGATTCTGGAGTTGGTGTGGTTTTATTCAAAGTGGGTTTTAGCTTTTGGTTAAACTAGGAAGGTTTTGGCTACACGGAAGTAGGAGAGAAAGTACAGAGATAGGAGAGAGAAGAAAGTGGTAGTTGTTTTAATTTCAAATTTGCAAATCCGCATTTTTATTTTTTGCTCCGCGTTTTACACAGATAACGTTTTTTTTAAACGTTGTGTATTTAAAATTAAAAATTACCTTTATAAATACATAATATTTTTTTATATGTATTATTTAGTTAAAAAATATTGTAAAAAAAATATCATAATATTTTTTATAAAAATGTCATCTTTTAAGTGTTCTCTTTTTATGATTTTGTACTAGTGAAGTCCTTAGATTATTCATTCTCATCATTTCTTAGCATACATGTCTATCAATCAACACTTCTCTTATCAACCTACAATTGTAGAGATAGAAGACTAATGACATAGGATCATTACCTTTTATGATCAAGCTTTTCTTCTTCTTTTCTAACAATGGAAATATAGCTTATTCTTACTTATTCTGTCTAACAATTAAATTGAAAGTTATTGGATGAAAGTTAACAAACAACAAATGATTTAATCCAAAGCTTTCTATTTATAGGATTGCTAAGGTTAGGGCATAGTAGTCAATAGTCAATCCCACCTCCTTAATAAACCTCCATACTATTCATTACTTCACCATTAAGTTACTTGTTTATCAAATTAATTACTTGGTCATCACACTCTTTTCTTGGTCACCAAGATTAACCATATGATCATGGGTTGCCCCATTGGTCACCCTAACCCATTGGATTAATAGTTTGGGCTTTAGGTTTAATTAACTTATCCTACACTTTGGGCTTGTATTAACAAACTCACTTGGGCTTTACCATTACTTACACTTGGGCTTGCACATTAACTTCTATTGGGATTTATAAATTGCTATACAATCCTACAAGTCCATTTCATTTAGCTTAAAGTCTTAGAACATATACTCTACGTATTATTCTCGTATTCTCACTCGTATTCTCACTCGTATACTTATTCAATATATACGACATACCATCCTTCGTACATATTCGTATAATACACCGTATCATACTCGTATTCATTATCTCATACAATACATACATATCATGCGATCATTACTTTAACTTCTTAACGCTTTATTTTTCCTAACATTCTCAAATTAAGTCCGCAGGCGAAAAATTACATTTTTCATACTCGAATTATTATTACATAATCCATCTCATCTCGATATTCTATCATTACGTATTTCTCGAAAGTTCAAAAATAAATTTAGAGTTGAAATTGATGAATAGTGTTTTTCGGAAAATTTCTCGAAAATCTTTTATTTTCGTCTTGTAAATTCAAACACTTTAATTCCTTAACGTAGTTAAAATACTACGACTTTTCGACGTTTCTAGGTTATAGAACGACATTCATCTTACTAACACATAATAATAACAAATAATATAATTTTATTCATTATTTAATTAAGTAAAATTATTTTACATTAGATTCGAATTTCTCGATCGTTACAGTTATCGTTATGGGATTCAGCTTTCTGATTACGTTGTCTTCTTCTTGGCGACAATTTTTGTTTAAATAAATAAAGTTTCATTATTATCTATTTACTTACTTAGTTATTGCTAATCAAACAACAACTCATACCACAACAATGCACATTTAATAAAAATTTTGTTATATTCATATGCTTCATCATCATTCAAACTATTTACAATTTAATTCCATAACCAAAGCTATCACATTCCTATCCCGCGATTGAATTTCACAAAAATTGAGATTTACAAAAAGACTACCATTTAGTTATATAAAAGAGGGTTTTACGTTACTACACAAAATATTTACCGATCTAGACTTCTAATACTGCATAATAGCATTCTCGTGTTTCTCATTCGCAAGAATCGACACAATGTCCCGACTAATAGTATGTCGAGTTTGTCCCGACTCAATGGAATAACAAGCAATTTTTAGCTTGAAATCCTTATGAGCACTCTCATGGATGTATGACACCCGTGCTATCTTCTGGTTCCTCTCTCCCAGTTCTTTATGAAGCTCAACGACCTCATTCTTAAAATCCATCGCCTTATCCTTCATGAGCACCTTCTCATCATGCTTTATTTCAAATTATGCTTCTGCATACTCCTTAGCTTCATGGAGATCACTAATCTCCTCCCTCTGGTTCTGCACACTAGTGTGCAGTTGCACATTCCGGTCAAGCACAGCTAGATACAATGCCCTCATTGTGTCTGGAGGTGTTGGCTCTAATGTAGGTACCACCGTATTAAACGATGCTACCTCCATATCCTCATCCACATCGACCACCATATTGAGATATGATGTCGATCCCATATTTCCCATATCCCCCTCAGAATAGTCCTCCTCTGAATATTCCTCTTCAGGCTCAGACTCTTCTTGGTTCATCATTGGTACCGTCGCCACTGACACTAGTACTGGCTCTATTCTGTTCACTGACTATTCACTTACCACGTGTATATCCCTATATATGTAGCTATCGATGGACATCTACAATAACACATAACATGTTGATTAGTACATAATACACAATAATATAAGCACAAATTACATTTAGTTTATTTAGGGTTAATTTCCATCTTTTAAATCTTTCGGTACTGAGTTTCTTCAATACTTAATTAACTCATTCTACTAGAGTTCATTCGCTTCTACTTCTCATCTACTAACGAGGTTATTAGCCTAAAGTTCTTCCCCCCATTAAGTTTTATAACCTAATGCTTTCATACCAACATGTGACACCCCCAAATCTGGGTACTTTCAACCCACAGATATGGTGCTACACGGTACTCATAACTATACATTCATTCCATTGAAACAACATCAAAATGAGTGTATTTACTACATTCTTATTACAATAATAATAAATCCTTTCCAAGGTTCTGTTAACCAAACACATTCTTCGTTCATCATTGTATAATTCATACAAACATGCTAGTCTATTACAGGATAAACTACGTATCCATCTTAGCCTTATCTTTATATTTACTAGAACCCTCAGTTCTCTCGGCCTTAGCTGCAATCATATAATTTAAGCAAGAAGTGAGCATAACTAACTCAACAAGTCTAGCAATGCATAATATAAATACCACGTCGAGAATCATATGATTATTCTTCAATAACTGAACAAGTAGCTATGAAGTATTATGAAACATTAAATATCACTTTTCATTCTCATAAAACAATTCCAAAGTACATATAGTGACCTAGGAATTCTGAGTAGGTCAAAAGACCATGAACATTCTCTTTTGGTTTTCATTCATTAAAAAGGATAACTCGACACTAAGTTCGTAAATCCGATATATCTTACGAGCACTTCTAAGTGATCAAGCTATAGTACTCTATGTTGATCAACACTCATCCGTTAAACATATTTATGTTTAAGTTTTGGCAACCTCACGTGCCCATCGAATAATCGATGAAAAATACATTTGTTTATTCATACTCAAACTTACCTTTGAATCTGTACCAAACAATTGGCATATGATATCGTTATCAATTCTTTATCGAAAGACTTATAAACAAATCAATCAAACTCTTAGGATTAGTCTAGCCGAGTTAAAACTGGAATCGACTCTTTCGTAAAAAAATTCATGCATCTCATAACATGAATCACAGAAAACTTGGCTAACACGAAGGTTAGAAAAGCGTTAAGAAAACTTGCCTTCAAGCGTCTTCAAATAAAATTCAACAGTTCTTGGTCTTTACAGTTTTTACATGATATATACACATAGCACACTGCAATTAGCTACCAAACAATCTAATCACATTGTTTTTACCAACTTCTTTCTCTTCTATAACTTAACCGAATTTATTTCATTAATAAAACTCGTTTATAGTTACTTATCCTTCTTTAAGGCTTATTAACATTCTTACGTCACTAAACCAATACTTACTAACCATTGGTTATGTACCATAGTAATTGAATACGGTTTACTTTCTTACACTTTACATTCTTCGTTTACATTACTAGTTAAACAATGTTAAATTCCTAAAGTCATCATTATATATATGACATAGGAATGGTCTTAACATGTATATTAAGTATACACATTTGCCCCATAATTGTCATGTAACAATTGGGTTTAAAAATAACTAAGTCATTCTTTTCTCCTGTCTCGGCGCTGCGGCGCCATCTTCCAGTACAACATTGGTGCTGCGGTGCCAACTAACTGTACCTCAACCATTGTCTCGGCACTGCGGCGCGAGACTTCTGCATACTAGTGGCGCTGCGGCACGACTTTGAAATGTCTACCTCTCCGACTAGGCGCTGCGGCGCGAGTAACACAGGCTTGGGCGGCGCTGCGGCGCCGACCCTAAGCCCTGGGAAATTTTCTAAATTTTTCCAGTTCAATACTTTTCGGACTCCTAACTTGGTCGTTATAAGTCAGAATTGGCTCGTTCAAAAGCCGTTATCTTACGTAACTCACATACTACGATTTTCATTCGGATAAAAGTAGTTTTTATATCCGTTAACAATGAATTCACTATTTAACGTTCTATTACGCATTCGTTTTACGTTCTTGGACGTTCATAACTCGTTTCTTCGTTTTAAGTCAGAATTCGACGATTCATGAGTCCACGACTCTTAAATATATTGTTCTACAATATGCCATTGAAAACCAAGGTTTCTGAGTTAAACAACAACTTTTGACTACTAATTCGGGATTTCTACAATTTCAACGTTTAACGCCTAATCTCGTAAATTTTGCCATAACTTCGTTACTCGAGTTTTATACGCCGAATCAAATGGAACTAACCCATTGATTCATTATCTATAACCTATATAAGCAAGATGCATATACCCTATGATGGTTTTCAATTTGTCCATCAACAACCAAATAAACGCTTATTGGTTTTCTTCTCTTAAACTCATTGAAATGCTTATGATTCTTAATCATACATGGCTTATAATGTTTTAATCCACTATTAGCCATCCTTATTACTCCAGAAGAGACATGCTCCACCAATTCATACTTCACTAAAAAAATAAATAAAAAAGGATCAAAGACTAAGGTTTAAGTATTATTACCTTAACGTTCTTTGCGTTCTTGAATAAAGCTTGAGTATTTTGCTTTGGATTGCTCTTGATTACTTGTTAAAGCTCTTTTCTCTCTCTCAATATATTTTTTAGAGTTAGTGAAACAACCAAATAAATCACCCTAGCTTCCTTTATTAGGAAAATCCAATTGAGGGCAAAATGGTCAACATGCCCCACCTCCTTACTATTCATTTCTTCCTCACCAAGTAAATCCACTTTACTTGGCCTCCAAGTGGCCGTCCCACATGCTCTAATGGGTCCCCCCATGGGTTGCCCCATGGGTTTTACCCATGCGGTGACCCATCGGTTCGATCCGCGATTTGGTTTCTTGGTTTGGGCCTTAGAATTTAAATCGTATTGGGCCTATCTTGGGCTTGATTTACATAACTTTGGGCTTGGCATAATCTAAGTCCAATTGGATTCTACAAAGTCCATAAACTCAAAGTCCACTAAGACTAATCGTATTCTACTCGTACAATTCTCGTATTCTCTTCGCATATAGCTTGTACGATATTCGTATTATACGTCATAATAATCTTCATACTATACTCATATAATAAGTAGTATCATACTCGTATTTCTTACGTATAATAACCATAATCATTATACAAAGCTATTTAATTCTCGGAATTTATTTTTCCTAACCCTTATGTTTTAAGTCCGCAGGCAAAAACTTCGTTTGCCATAACTAAAATATTATTGAATATTCCATCACGTCTTAGAATTCTATCATTACGTGTTTCTCAGAAATTCAAACTTAATCTTCGAGCAGAAACGGATGAATAGTAGTTTTACGGAAATTTCTCGAAAAACTTTTATTTTCGTCTTGGAAATTCAAAACAATTAATCCTAGCATAGCCAGAATACTAACCACATCCCCACATTATAGGTCATAGAACGACCTTCAAACATCTTCTGATTCTCCCCTACTCTCGCAACATCGAATACTTTTTCTATCTCCATGATCCAGGTCTGTGCCTCAACTGGATTCATGGACCCACGAAATTCTGGTGGTTCAACCGCCTTGAAGTCCTTAAACGTTGTAGCTTGATTCTGCAGTGCACCCGTCAGTAACGTCACTAGCTGCTGAACTGGGTTAGCATCAACATTGTCGTTATTGGTTGTTCCCTCAGTGGTTCTCTGTCGTGATTGACGTCTTGGAGGCATTTTCTGTTAAAATACACTCATTATATTACTACTCAACTCTTAAGTATTTTTTACTTAACTTACATCTCATAAAAGAAATCATCACATAACACATAACACTATAAAATAAAATAATAACTTTTATTCATTCATAATCTCTTTGAAAACATCATAATAATAGCATCACTGCTATTTACATTACTTTCCTGAACTACTAAAGTTTTAGGAAAACATCATCATCATATCCCATAGGTTACATTACACTTGGGATTTACATATTATTTAACATTTTATTAATTGCATATCAGGTACATTCCCTACGATGTTCTACTAAGATATTGCGTATCCTTACGACGCTCTTCCTCCATAATTCGGAACATTGTTCTGTGATCTAATATGAACGATGGCAGCGTCTCGAACTGAATCGGATAACCCATGACCCGATCTTGAGCTCGATTAATCACGGTGTTGAATACATTATTCATTTCTTCCATCTTCATCCTCTTTGCTTGTGCGTCTCTCTCTGCTATCTCGACTCGTTGATAAGCTTCCTCGTACGCGTCTTCAGCTCTTGCCCTCTTAGTAGATTCTTCCCTCAGCTTGTTCTTCAGTTCTGCGATCTCCTCGCTCAGTTGTTCATTCTCTCCTTCAGTATGTACCATCTTCTCTTCGACATTAGTCAGATATTCATCTCGATCCTGGATCTCATTGTCCTTCTGTGCCATCGAGGTATGTTTCTCAGCTACTATCTCCTCCAACTCCTCGACGGTATCCTGAAGTTCCACATTGCGGTTGTAGACTTCATCGTATATATGAGCAGCTATCAAGTTCAGTGGAATCTCTTCCTCCTCATCCTCGTCATCCTCATTCTCCTGTGGCAGCTCAACGGGATCCTTCTCATCTGTTTCTACATCATCATCCTCATCTTCAACTACTGTAACCAACGGAGCTGACTCCCATGGAAGTAGTTGTTCCTAAACCACCTGAATGTCATGAGACTCCTCTTCTCTAGGCATCTGAGGTACTTCCTCCCTAGCCTGACTGGATTCTCCGACATTAGTCATCCTGACAACAAAATTTTTAAGTTTTAATTATTAATCATTACTACTTGACACTCATGAACAGATAAGTTGTAATCACATAAGCACATAAGTGCTTTATTACTTCTTTAAAACTCGATAAGAGTTTATCACCACTATCTTTTCAAAGGTTACTTCCTAAGGTTTTTCCCCCACCTAAGGTTTATAACCTAAGGCTTTGATACCAACTTGTGACACCCCCAAATCTAGGTACTTCATTCCCACAAAATTTCGTGTTCACTTAATAAAAACATTCACATCTAACTACCAAATCATAATAAAATTAGATAATAAACCTTCCCATTAAAGGATTACATTAATAAAAATCTCCCAAGTTATCTAACCTTTAAATACAATCATTCAAATGCAGAAAATTTAATAACTTCATTACAATCATTTAAATAAAGTCTGACAATAAAATGTCAACATAATTACAAGTCTTCAATACTTGTTCATCTTGCCTTTCCCTTTACTGGTGCTATGTACATCGACCTTCTCTACTTTAGCTATAATATTTATATAAGCAAGAGTGAGCAAACAAGGCTCACTTGAAATGATAATGAATAAAACTTTACAACCACTGCCAAATAATAGGCACAATGAAACAAAACAAAATGCTTTATCAATGATAATCAGAATCATGAAATATTTAACTGAGGGTCATAAGACCACGAACTATATCCATAGTTATAAGTAATCTTTCAACTTAAACTTTAACAGTCATAAGAGTATAGGGACCCCTTGTACTTAGGGGGATCAGCCCTTCGTACAATATATTGTGCACAAACATTTCAACGCTAAGCGTAAATTATCCCCTAATAATAGGGTTGTTCATCTCAGTATTTAGAGTACAAGTCCGCACCAAAGTAAGTTTGGTTTGGATATACTTCAAGGTAATTTATGTTTAATGAACATCAACTAAGGATTAGTTGAACAAAAAGTTCATAACGTTATGATATGGAATAAATCATAACTGAATCAACATTTTATATTAAGGTCATGCTTTAGGAATAAACTAAGAGCATAAATATTGAATAATTATAACGTACCTTGCTTGAACAATATTTAAGCCAATGTTATTTAGAATTGAGTACTAAGCATGCATAACAAATAGTAAATTGAATGATAAAACTTGTTCAACATTAGTATATCAGAATATGTAAACTTGCATGCTAATTAACAAATTAAAGACAAGAATAACTTATTCAATATTAGAATAAGATTTAGACAACTTGCATCATCATAAATAAACTAGATACAAGATCTTGCTCAATCGTAAGAATAAACTTGCACAATGTAATAATAGAACTAACTCAATGAAAGTGTAGAGTTAGAAAACTAGCATAATTGTAATCGAACTAGAAACAATAAACTTGCTCAATGTAACAATAAATTTAAAGAACTTGCCTTGAGTGTAAGCTAAATCGTAACAACTCGAATCACAATACCCTATATATATATATGTCATCATGACATAATTAGTCACTACCAACATTCTATATATAAATAAGTATATACATTATGTAAGGTTTGATTTTTAATCACATAATCAAATTACATTAGTAATAAAACAAGTAGCATATTAAAATATACTCATTCTTAGTATAGAAGTACTAAAATCATATCTTAACAGTCCTTCTATTAAATCATAACAACTTTTTCAGACTTTGTGTAACTAAAACACACTGTCTGACCATTCTGTTAACTCGCGTTGCGGCGCCACAGTTAACATTGTGGGTCGGTGCTGCGGCGCGGGCTGGCGCTGCGGCGCGAGTCACAGGCCACTAAGTGGCGCTGCAGCGTGGCGCTGGCGCTGCGACGTAAGAACTGTACTGCGAGGTGAGAACTGTACTGCGAGGTCGCGCTGCGGCACCGAATTACAGTCCTTGGCGACCAACTTCAGCAATCACATGAACAAAGCCAATTTTAGCCTACAAGCTCCTTTCTAACAACGTAATTAACACATATACAGACTTCACACGAACATAATTTAAGGACTCTTAACATGATTTTACCCATATAACAACATAAACATTGAATTTAAAGCATCTAATTTCACTATTTTTGATAAAATTCACTTTTTGACATTTTCAGTGAAAATCATCACTGTGATTTTGTTTTTCAACTAAAATAGTTAATTCAAAATACATTGTTTATGTTTATTCATCCTCTTTCAAAATCAAAATTCAATTAATACATTATACAAAGAATTAAACCTTAATTTTACTTTAAACTAAGCCATATTCATACATATATTTATAACAATTCACTGTAATATGATTTCGTTCACAAATACATACTTAACATGAATTCATTCACTATACTCATATATAAACTTATGAAAATAATTTCATAACAACTAATTATCACATAGAAACTATATAACACCAATAATTTAAATTTTACAAAGTTTTTACAGAGAATTTTTGGAATAGAATAAAACTAGAACTTTAAAGAAATTTAAAAGAGTAATATGATACCTTGTTTTCTAGAAGATGATAATTTTTTCGTTGACCAACAAGCTTTATTTTCTCCAATTCTTCTCTCAGAACTTCTCTAGAATTCTCTCAAGTTTTCTCTCAATTTTCTTCTTCTCTTTTTCAGAGTATTTATTCTCTATTCTAACTTACGTACTAAAATATAACGTATAATAATAATATAGGTATTAAGTATATAATATAATTATAACTTTAACTGACATCAGTTATAATTTTATTTGAAAATCAAAAGCCATAAGGCTTGTTTGGCTGGCTAACTAAAAAATAACCCATTAAATCTTACACCTTGTTTGGTAAACATATTTAAATTAAAGACTTAATATGCATTAAGCCTTGTTTGGCAAAACTGAATTAAACTCCTTTAATTTATTTTAATAACTCATTTATAGTAAGATTATTTGTCACGCTTTTATTTAATTAAATTTTAATATTCAATTTAATTAATTCTAATAACAATTTATTAATTTAATTCATCATATAAATCAATACAACATAATTATAATTTTCTTTATAATTATAATTTTATTTAATCAACTAACACATCATTTTAATTACAAATTCAAATTAAAATATAATAATTCATTTAATCATTATAAACTCTCTAACTTAATTATTAAATTAAATTAGTATACTATCTCATAACAATTAATTTTCTTAACTCCTTAATTATTTACTTAACAATTAATTAACCAATCAAGTCAAATCAAATTAAATATTTATTCAACAATAAACACATCCATTAAATATTTATATAACTCAATAAATATTTAAAAATTATCATTAAACTTCTGGATTGTTACAGTTAGAAACGAATTAGGATGCTCTGTTTCGGGACCCCTCGCCCCGGCGGGGGTATATGCTTGCAAAATGGTCGCCCCGGCGGGCTTAGCTCCTGTCAACTGATGTGAAGACCCCCGCCCCGGCAGGGGTGTAAGGCATAATAATGCCCACCCCGGCGGGGGTAGGCTTTATCACCTGATCATGTTTTGCTCCATTTTCTCCATTTCTTGCCACAATTTTACACTTATTTTGATCATATGCCACACCACCATACCTACACAATAAAATAACAATAAATAGATAAAAATAAACAAAAAAACACGAAATTAACATCGATTAAGCTTGAATTAGGAACCGATTCGCGGGTATAAAACTCACTTATAAAAATCCCCCAAACTTAAAACGTGCTAGTCCTCGAGCACAAAAAAAACTAACATGTTATGCAATGCAATGCAATGACATATATTTAATCTACGAATCCAACAATATCATAGAATCAAGACTATTCCTTTGGCCTCATAAAAATCAAGCAAACACTACAACATTTCATATTAAAATCAATCAATAACTTCTTATCAATCCTCGAATCTTAGACTGTCATCACTGATATAGTGCGTGTGTGATCAACATCTATGCTAACTAAACTAAAAAATCAATCTCTTATCAATCTCTTATCATATTAAAATCAATCTCTTATCAGGAATCATACCGAATAAACTAAAAAATTTCAAAAACAGACGAGTTCCAACTAAAATCAAATGTTTGCCAAGATTAGGGGTCCGAATAGGGTATTCATGCTTTCTTTTTCATTTACGGAGGCTCTTTGCCCTTATTTCCCGTCTTCTCTTTATTTTTCTTTTCTTTTTTTTCTTTTGTTTTTCAATAGATGGTTGGTGAGTGCGTTTTACGCTCCATCTCACGCCTATGTTTATGGGGAGTATTTCTTCTCAACCCATCACAAGACTCAACTAGATATTATTTTCTTTTTCTTTTTCTTTTTCTTTTTCTGAGGCTTATATACCCTAATTTTTCCCCTAAACTTAGGTTCTTGCCTAATTCATCGACTTCACTGTCTATTCTTGTCATTCTCATATTTACACTAGCATTATCCTTTAGAAACTATTTATATATCAATTTAAACCACTCAGTCGACATAGATGTTATTAACGTGCTACCCTTTCTATACCAGTTTCAAACATGATAAAGATTCAATTCATAATTCAAAATTACCTCATAGCTCTAATACTGGGTACTGTATTTATCTACTCAATCCTAATCTCATCATTGGCCAACATAAAAATGAACTACAATGACTGTTGGACATATAAAAAACAATATAATTCTAACTAAATATTTTTTTATATGTCAAACATAACATAGCATGATGCAAAAATAACTAAGAACTATTTATGCTCCTAAGCTACTATGCAACTACATGACAATATGTAAAAATCCTAAAACTAAACATGAAATAACAACTGTAAACTTAACTAATGACATTATACATGCAAACAAGAAATACAACATAAAAACTATATCCCCCAAACTTGAAAACTACAATGTCCTCATTGTATGGATAACGTAATAAAATTTGTGAGGACTTCCCTGTAATCGCCTAAGTCTGGGGTGGTGGTGGTTGATCTTCTTCCTCAGAGTCACTTGGTGGAAACCTTGGCATTAGAATGGGCTACTGGTATGGGAATTGGGTAGTTGGATTGAAGCTCTGGAGCGTCGCAGTCAATGAAGCGAAGGACGTATTCATAGCTTCAAACATGTGGTCTTGCCTCGCTGCGAGTCGCCCATCTCCCATCGTGCTTCCTTATTGTGCTCATCCACTTGGCGTTGAAATGAAAGAAACTGAGGGCTAGATATGGCGTCATAATGTGGTATCGCCTCTGTTCCTTGCTCTCCCATCATCGCATCCTCATCATCCGAGGGTCTTCAGCGTCAGCTTTATCCTCCGAAGCTGATGGAAATATAAAGCCTAACCCTCTAGGATGTGAATCACCTTCGGCCCACACTGCATACCGCGCAATCATTCTGGAATCTAGTAGCTGAAGTGACATCTGAGTGGGTTCATCATCGGACCATCTAACACCCGCTTGGCGACACAACCCACAAATGAGTGATGGGTGTGGCAAGCCGCCTGAGAAATTTCCTCATAAGCATTCGCAAATTAAAAAACTGATTATGGCCCCGACGTCGATGATGAAATCTTGAACAATTGCATATAAAAGTAGTGCCTTCTCTTTAGTCACGTCAGATGTGTGCTTGGATGGAAAAACTTCGCATATAAGAAGGCGTACCATATCTTCCCATACTTGCTGAGATCCTTGCTATGAAAAATCGTGCCTCTTTTCCAACCCTTGATCCATGTTGTTCCCAGCTTAGTCATTTCTTTGAGAATAGCCTCAAAGTCAGGATCAAAATCACGTAAGTGAGCATACTGGCAATTTTTAGGCACTCATAACTGGTAGTAAGTGTTGATGGCATCGACACTGAATAGAACTAATCTACCCCGTACAAAAGCGTTGAAAGAGACCTTGTCCTCGACGTTAGCATAAAATTCTTTGACCACACTTATAATGGCGACCTCGGGTTCCTCCGTGAACTTGTTCCACCCTTTCTGATATATCTGTTGCATCATTTCACTGTCGACATGGTTCAAAGCCAACCCCTGTTCCGGTGTAAGTGCTTTTATCACCATATAGTCATAACGGTCGGCGGCGGCGGCACTTTTGAATTTGCGTCTGTCGAAGGTTTGTGATGGTGGCGTGGTGCCGGAACTCTCTCCCCGTTGCCTCTTTGAAGTCGGTTTAGATGCCATTGAATTCAGGAAACCTTAACACAAATATTTCCCCCCCAAACTTGACTCACACAATTTGTCGAACACTTGGTGTGCACACTAATTTCTTCCCCCAAACTTTATAAATTTGTGGTAACTATAGTGATAGAAGGTGAAGAATTAACAATAAGAATAACTCATCCTTAGTGTATCTCCAAATTTCACTCCACCTTAATCTTGATCTTCTGAGGATTGAAAATTTAGTGTGGTGAGGGAGAGGTTTTATAGAGATGGGGATTTATGAGGTGAAGTAATGGATTGAAGTAGTGGGGAAGTGGGTAATGTAATGGAGTGATGGAGTGTAAGTTGCCAAAAATGTGGGTAGAGAGTGGGTGGTGTGATGTCTCAGTTGAGGAAGAAGTGGGAGTGGACTGAACTGATGTAGGTGTTGTGTTGCAATTGGAAAGTATGTAGGAGTGGGTATATGAAGCTGTAACTGCCTAAAATTACCGGTTCAAATTCAGGACCCCCGCCCCGGCGGGGGGTAGTATGCCTTAAAGGCTCGCCCCGGCGGGGGGTTGTGCTTTAAGGGGCCCGCCCCGGTGGGCATGCCTCATTTTAGTTGGCCTCTGATTTTCTTATTGTTACTTTCTTGCTGCTACTCTTTGCTCCTTAAGGCATCTATTAGCACCTTCATTACCTACACATTATTCAACTTAAGTATCATTAGATCTAGTACAAATTAAGCATGAGAGATTTGATTATTTAGAACAATACAACTAAATAAATACATAATGAAATTATTATTTCCTAATTAATATTCTAAACTATAATCTAAATAGCACGGATAAAAATATGAATAGTAAAATGACGATTGAGTTGCCTCCCAATTAGCACTTGATTTTAAGTCGTTCAGCCTGACTACTCCATGTTTATGGTACGTCAGATAATGTGATTGTGATGACATCCATGTTAGATTCGCCACCCCAATAATGCTTCAACCATTGACCGTTGACCTTGAACATCTCTAATGGGTTTCTACTGTAGAGTTCAACGGCGCCATGTGAGAAAACTCTTTTGATGGTGAATGGCCCGACAACCTTGACTTAAGCTTGCCTATGAACAACCTCAACCGTGAGTTGAACAATAGGACTAATTGCCCCGGCTCGAATGTTCTTTGTATGATTTTCTTGTCGTACCATTTCTTGACTTTTTCTTTGAATAACTTAGAGTTCTCGTAAGCTTGAAGTCGGAGTTCATCGAGCTCATTTAACTGAAGTAGTCTCTTTTCACCCACAGATGCTTGATCGAAGTTCAGTTTCTGAATTGCCCAGTAGGCTTTGTGCTGTAACTCCACAGGCAAGTGACATGCTTTCCCATAGACCAATTGATATGGTGACATAACAATTGGTATTTTGTACGTAGTCCGGTAGGCCCATAGTGCACCGTCCAACCTGAGATACCAATCCTTTCGATTCGGATTCACTACCTTCTCCAAAATTCTCTTTACCTCCCTATTCGAAACCTCAGCTTGCCCACTTGTTTGGGGATGATATGTTGTAGCTCCCTTATGATTTACCCCATACTTTGCCAAGAGAGCTGTAAATGATCTGTTGCAGAAGTGACTACCTTCATCACTTATAATAGCTCTTGGCGTGCCAAATCTCATAAAAATATTCTTCTGCAAGAATTTGAGAACCACTTTGGCATCGTTAGTTAGGAGTGCTACGACTTCAACCCATTTTGATACATAGTCCACTACAAGCAAAATATATTGATTACTGAACGATGAAGGAAATGGCCCCATAAAATCAATGCCCCAAATGTAAAAAATTTCAACTTCCAAGATTGTTTGTAGTGGCATCTCATTCCTTTTCGATATGTTACCCACATATCACAAATTTTAACAAACTAGTGGGCGTCCTTAAATAGTGTAGGCCAATAAAACCCGGCTTGAAGCACTTTTGCCGCTGTTCTCTCACTACCATAATGTCCCCCATATGCAGATGAGGGACATTCATGCAATATGTTCTTCATTTCACCGTAGGGCACACATCTTCTAATCATCTTGTCGACGCACTGTTTGAATAAGTATGGCTCATCCCACATATAACATTTGACGTCATGAAGGAATTTCTTTTTCTACTGTCATGTAAGATCAGGGGGAAGAATGTTGCTCACTAGATAATTCGCGAAGTCCGCGTACTATGGAAATTCTGTATTGATCCCAAACAGCTGCTCATCCGGGAATGACTCATTGATTACACACTTATCCTCTTCCTTTTTACCCATATTTTCTAGCCTAGACAAATGATCTGTAACTTGATTCTCCATCCCCTTTCTATCCTTTATTTCCAAATCAAATTCTTATAAAAGGACAATCCATCTGATAAGGCCTGGCTTAGCATATTTTTTTGAAATTAAGTATTGAATAGCTGAGTGATCTGTATAAACTACTACCTTTGTCCCGATCAAGTATGCCCGAAATTTATCGAACGCATATACTACTGCAGGCAATTATTTTTCCGTAGTTATGTAGTTCATTTGAGTCTCCGAAAGTGTCTTACTTGCATAATATATGGCATGCAATACCTTCTCTCGGCGTTGACCCAAAACAGCCCTAACTGCATAGTCGCTCGAAAACTCGAAGGGCATATTCCAATCCGGTGCGATGATTACGGGAGCTGTATTCAATTTCTTCTTCAATAGCTCGAATGCCAATTTACACTCCTCATCAAACTTAAAAATAGAATCCTTCTCTAAAAGACTGCACAAAGGTTTTGCAACTTTAAAGAAGTCTTTTATAAATCTCCTCTAGAACCTAGCATGTCCTAGAAAACTTCGAATTCCCTTGACTGAACTCGGTGGAGGAAGCTTTTCAATCGTTTCCAGCTTCACTTTATCAACCTCTAATCCTTGAGCCGAGACCTTATGCCCCAAAATTATGCCTTCTTCAACCATAAAGTGGCAATTTTCCCAATTAAGGACCAAATTCGTGTATGTGCATCTCTGTAAAACCATCACCAAATTCTCTAGACAAGCGCCAAAAGCATCCTCATAGACAAAGAAGTTGTCCATGAAGACTTCCACATTTTTCTCTACGATATCCGAGAAAATGGCCATCATACACTATTGGAAGGTAGGGGGTGCATTACACAAGCCGAATGACATTCTCTTGAATGCGAATGTGCCATATGGGCATGTGAAAGTAGTCTTCTCTTGATCTTCAGGAGCGATGACGATCTGATTATAATCCGAATATCCATCTAATAAGCAGTAGTACTCATGTCCCGCTAATATGTCCAACATCTGATCGTTAAAGGGCAAAGGAAAATGATCTTTGCGAGTCACCTTGTTCAATTTCCTGTAGTCCATGTAAACCCTCCAACCAGTCACCGTCCTTGCTGAAATTAGCTCATTATCATCATTTTGCACCACGGTCATTCCACCCTTTTTCGACACACATTGAACCGGACTGACCCACTTACTGTTAGAAATTGGGTAGATGATACCCGCATCCAACCATTTTAGGATTTCTTTCTTCACTACTTCTTTCATGATTGGGTTGAGCCTTCTTTGTTGCTCCACTGTCGGTCTTGCATCGTCTTCCATCAGAATTTTGTGCATGAAAAAGGATGGGCTGATTCCCTTGATATCCGCGATTGTCCATCCTATGTTCTCTAAGCACTCTCAGAAACTTTTCTTCTTGTAATTCGTTAAGTGTAGTAGAAATAATAATAGGTAAAGAATTAGAATTGCCTAAATATGCATACCTGAGATGTTTAGGGAGTGGCTTAAGTTCAAGAGTAGGTGGCTCCTCCAATGACGGTTTCATCCTTGTTGTGGCTTTTTCATCCGTGTGCAATGGTTCAAAGGGTGCTTTAAATCTGCTAACTCATGGCAGGGAGTCTAGCATCTGCAAGTAATCCACAAATTTTGGATCATCTAAATCTTCATCTCCCAATAAGGTTGTTTCCAATGGATCATTAGCCAAACTTTTAACCATGTCCTCGCTGATTATCTGATCAATGGTATCCATCCTGAAACACTCGTCTTCATCCGTAAGGAATTTCATGGCCTTGAAAATATTAAACTTTACTTCTTGATCTTGGAACCTCATAGTTAGTTCACTTTTTTGTACGTCGATGAGTGTCCTACCCGTAGCCAAGAAAGGTCTCCCTAGGATAATTGGGATGTTCTTATCTTCTTCAAAATCAAGAATTATGAAATCCGCGGGAAATATAAACTTGTCCACTTTCACCAATATGTCCTCCACAATGCCTCTCGGGTACGTGACTGACCTATCCGCCAACTGCAATGAGATATTTGTAGGCTTTGGAGCTGGCAAACCCAATTCTGTAAAAATTGATAACGGCATAAGGTTTACACTTGCCCCTAAATCACCCAAACATTTGTTGAATGCCATGTTCCCAATCGAGCACGGAATGGTGAAACTCTCCGGATCTTTCAACTTTGGTGGCAACTTTCGCTGTAAAACCGCACTACACTCCTCTGTTAATGCCACTATTTTGAAATCTTCCAATTTATTTTTCCTGAACAAAATCCCTTTCATGAATTTCGTATAACTTGGCATCCGCTCTAGGGCTTCTGCGAAAGGGATGTTAATATGAAGTTTCTTAAAAACTTCCAAAAATTTTGCAAGCTGCTTATCTAATTTCTGCTTTTGAACTCTTTGCTGAAAAGGTGGGAGAGGATAAACAACCGGTTAGTTAACTGTTTTGCTCTTTTCCACTTGTTTTTCTTCCCCCTATCTGTCCTCAACAACTTTATTTCCACTATCTGTCTCAACTTCCTTTGTAGCCAAATTTTCTGTTTTCTGACCCTCAAGTTGTTTTCCACTTCTCAACATAATTGCCTGACATTGCTCGTGATTACCCTTCGGATTTTTCTCTGTGTCACTAGGTAATGTTCCTTGAGGCCTATTATTCAATGCAAAAGCTATCTGTCCCATCTGATTTTCTAAATTCTCGATGGCTATTTCTTACGATTTCATGGCCATTGCTTGGTTTTTCATAGCTACCTCGTTGCTCGTTATATACTTGATAACAACTCCTCTAAATCTAGTTTCCTCTCTTGACATTGAGCTAGTTGTTATTGATTCTGAAATCCTGGGGGATACGATGGTTGTGGAACTTGCTGATTCTGATTATTATTCCACGAAAAATTAGGATGATTCCTATTCCCGGATTATATGTATTCTGGTACGTATTCTGTGGAATTCTGTTGTAGCTACCCACAAATTGTACTAACTCTGGGTTGATTGAGCATTGATCCGTAGGATGTTCACCCGCGCACAATTCACAAATAACTGCAACTTGATTTGTCTATACCCCTGAAAAAACGTCAAACTTCTTATAGAGCGCTGAAATCTGCGCTGTTATTGTCGTCACTCCATCTAACTCTAACACTCCAGCTACCGTAGGTTGTGTCATTCTTGCTGTGGGCCATTGATAGTTGTTAGCTGCCATTGTCTCTATCAACTGATATGCATCCTCATAATTCTTTGCCATAAAAGCTCCCCCCGACGCTGCATCAATACTAGTCCTGAGATTCCCATGCAATCCGTTATAAAATGTGTTCATCTGCAACCACTTAGGCAATCCGTGATGTGGGCATTTTCTGAGCAATTCTTTATATCTCTCCCACGCCTCGTATAATGACTCCCCATGTTGCTGATCAAACATAGTAATCTCGTTTCTCATCTTTGCAGTCTTCTCTGGCAGGAAAAATTTAGCTAGAAACTTTTGAGCCAGGTCATCCCATGTCGTTATTGAACCTGATGGTAGAGAGTGTAACCAACTCTTCGTCTTGTCCCTTAGAATGAATGGGAACAATCGAAGTCTGACTACTTCATCCGACACTCCATTATACTTGAAAGTGTCTCATATTTCAAGAAAGTTGATCAAATGTTCATACGAATCATCATTTGCAAGTCCCCCAAATTGAACCGAGTTTTGGATCATCTGAATAGTCCAGGCTTAATCTCGAATGTATTCGCAGCTATAGCAGGCCTGGTGATACTCGACTGCAGCTCAGTCACCTTGGGTGTAGCAAAGTTTCTCAACGCTTTCTGGTCTTCGGCAACCATTGCTTCTTCTTTTTCAGAATTTTTGAAGTCGTCCCTTATTTCCTTAATCCACTTACTTAGCCTTTGAAAGCATCTTTCAATGTCATCCTCAAAAGGAAGAAAGTTTGATTTTTGGATCGAATTTGCATAATCCAACTTCAAAAACCTAAAATAAGACGAACAAAACAAAAATACAAATGTTTAAGTAAAACTGGACTAATTAAACTGATATCGCGAAATATTAAAATCTATACTAAAGTCCCCGGCAACGGCGCCAAAAACTTATTGGGTAAAATCTAATTACGCACATCACGCAAGTATACGTGGTCAACAAGTAATATAATAGTAAGTAGAGTATCGTTCCCTCGGAGACTGTAATAAGAAATTAACCCTCACAATTATTAAATTCCTATTAATCCTAATTTTATTAAACTAATCAATTTTCAGTTTATAACTAAAAGTATTAAAAATATTAAAATCACCAAACCCTAAAAATATAATTTTTCAAACAAATATTGGAGAATTAGGCTTTTGACTTCACTCTAAGCATCACTCTGATTATTACACCTTTATTCCAGTTTAATTCACTATTCTAGTTTATTAATCAAGAACACGTATGTAGAACTAGCCACCTCTCGTTGTACTAACTAATACCGTATTAACTCAAATCCACAAATTAGATAGAACCAAGTTAAACACCTTAATCAACTAACTCACTATATTTCTATATGAATTACAATTAAAGAAGGTTTAAGTTCAAGTTCTTTAACTGATTATATGCGATGTCAAGCATATCTCTACCCTAACATTCATCAAGATTCTATTCATTCACAAAATTCAAGAACACATGTTATATTAACTAAGTCTAGACTTGTATTTTCTCTCTCGAATTCATACAAGTCCACAAAGAAATGTTGATTAGGCAATTCATAAATTCAAGCTCAAATTAATATAGATAAACTGGATAATAGCATATTAAACTAAAAAATTAAAGTTACATAATCATCGTTCCACTTAAAGATCCGTTATAAGCCTAAAAAGTATTTAGTTCATCATAAATGAAATAATAACTGAATAAATTAAAGATATCATCTTTTCAATTACAAATATAAAACTAAAGAAGAAGAATAATGCAGAACACCCTTCACTTTAGCCTTAATCCGCAATCGATATGAAAATTCCTTCAAATCTTCACTCCAATGCTTGATCTGAAAATCTGTCCTTAATCTCTGTTAATTGCCTTGCATGATGTTGATCTTGTTGTTTGTTGTTCAATATATATCCTATATCCACTTTCTGACTGCAATCTGATGCCATATAGAGTCCCAAAGCCATGCAATCACTTAAAGCTCACAATCTAGCAGTGTTAGAAACAAATTAGGATGCTCTGTTTCGGGACCCCCCACCCCGGCGGGGGTATATGCTTGCAAAATGCCCGCCCCGGCGGGCTTAGCTCCTGTCAACTGATGTGAAGAACCCCCCCGGCGGGGGTATAAGGCTTAATAATGCCCGCCCCGGCGGGGGTAGGCTTTATCACCTGATCATATTTTGCTCCACTTATCCTGTTGTTGTTGTTGTTGTTGTTGTTGTTGTTGTTGTTGTTGTTGTTCCATGTGTATATATTCTCTTGAGCTTCGATTGAAAATAAGAAAAGATGATAAGAGATGAAAAAGTGCGAACTGGGTCACAATACATGAAAAGATATTCTAGAGATAGATTGTCCAATCCAATGCATGTAATCATATATATATATATATATATATATATATATATATATATATATATATATATGATAGTTTGATAATGTGTGTTTGTGCTTCCCCTTTTAAGGGCAACAAGTGAAGCGAAGCACCTTGACTTGTTGGGGTTTCTCTTTATTTATAATCTTTTTCTCACTTTACGATTCAACATAAAGTTGCATATATTGTATTGTATTGTATTCTTGATATATGTAGCCTGTTTTTAGCTTCAAATATTTAAAGAGAAGGAGAATCTATCTGTTGAGTTGAGTCTGACAAATTCAAATGGAGTAGTACTCCACTATATATATATATATATATATATATATATATATATATATATATATATATATATCTTAATTTGTGTATGTGCACAAAAGCTTACACACAAAAAGTATTGCTACTAGAACATACTAGAATACAAGTTTCTAGCTTTTGCTTTTGGGTCTCTATAGATTTATGGACAAGTATATCATGTGTTGTCAAATTATTGCCTGCTGAACCTTTGTTTTTGTTCTGCTGAACCTCTCTTTTTTGTTCCACTGAACCTTTTCCTAATGATGATTGATGCTTATGTTATAAAATTATAATATATATATATATATATATATATATATATATATATATATATATGGATGTCTAGATTCATTGCTCCCGACATGACAAGATTAGAACTCCAGTGACATTGCTACTCTTCTTTAAGTTATGTTGAACTGCCTTGTATATTTAAGTTATGTATATTTTGCCATGTATATTTTCACAGGAAAAAATTATTGAGTTAAAGAAGACTCAGGAATTGGCTGGTAAAAGTAGTACAGGACGGAATGATATACTTGCACAAGTGCTTGGACCGGAGTGACAAGGTAGACTACGATAAGGTGGAGTTGGTGCCACAGCTACAAACACTTGGGGGCGTCGCGACACAAATAATGAGATACAACGTGATAATCAAGAATTGAAAGCTGAGTTGAAAAGGGTGCGGGAAAAAGGAGACGATACTGCAAGGAAAGTGGATGAAATATTTTCAATCATGACAGAATTTATGAAAAAATTGTCAGTTCCAAATGCTCATTCCAACAATCAGGTGTTGCTTTCTCATTCCACTTATACTTAAAATTATTGCTCTATCACTTTGTTTATATAGATTAACAAGTTCACTTGATAATTAATTTGTAGGATCGATACACAGAAGGAGATAATGGTGATATTAGTGGATCAAATAATCCTATAGAGGACCTGTGACATGTCTCTTGCTGCTAGAGATATGTTAGATTTAACACTATTTTGGATGAAAAATATGTTAGATGTGCTATTGACAATATGTTAAATGTGCTACCCATTAGGTACTGTTTTGACAGTATTTTGGATGGTTATGTATATTTAGATGATATTATACATTAATTTGTAATTTTGAATACTAGACTTTATTTGTTTTGTTCTTTTAGTTTTAAATGTTATATTCAGATTGGATGGTATGGTTTGAATGTAATTATACTTGTTAATAGGTAAAATAAATAAGAAATATTGTGTAATAACAACAATTATTTTTAAAAATTTGGAACACATATACCGACGGTCAGGACCGTCGCTATTGACAATCAATTATTGGCGCCAAAACATCTATAGCGATGGTCATGACCGTCGCAGTAGACCCAAACCTTTCGTGCCAAAAGAATCTATTGGGACGGTCGCGACCGTCGCTATAGCTATTGCCTGACCGTCGGTAAAAAAATTTATGCGCGTTTTTGTGATGTTTTTTGGCGACGGTCTGACCGTCTCCGTAGGAGAAAAGACCGTCGCTATAGGTTGCAACAACGGCTTATATGGCGACGGTATCCGACCGTCGCTATAGGATATAGCGACGGTCGTTTCATCTATAGCGACTGTCGACGACCGTCGCTATAGGCTGATTTTCTAGTAGTGCTTATCTTTGTTTAGATTTCTACTTTTGCTTGGTTCATTCATAAATCTATATTTATGAAAACCAAAGCCGGTATCCAATACCCAAGTAGAACCTTGACTTAAAGAAAAATTTATTTCAATCATGAACAAAACTGTATTTGTAACCGAAACTTCACTAAGCTTCTTCTGGTTAGCCTCTGCAAGATTCTTCTTGTAGTTTCCTTTCAAGTGTCCTGGCTTATTCCAGTGGAATCAAACTCCTTTGTTATCCTTATCAGTTTTTATCTTATTATCCTTTATTTTTACCTTTCAATTTACCTTCTTAAAATCGTTCTTCTTTTCAGAAGATCCTTTGGTCCCTACCAGTAAGACTTAGTTTTTCTTGGTTGGAAAGTGACTCTCATCATTTTCAACATGTTAAACAAATCAGCGAGGTTGATATCCAACTTGTTCATATGAAAAATTCACAACAATATGAGAAGGAGTCCGGGAGTGACTACAAGATCAAATATTGGCTCAACTCTCCATCCATGACAAAACCTGTTGTTCTAATTGTTCAATCAAATCGATCATGTTAAGGACTTTTGTCTGTACTGTAGTGTCATCGGTCATTCTAGATCGGAAGTGCTCCTTAGATATCTGATATCCATTAGTCTTACTTTTCTACAATCAATTACTTTATGTGCAAGAGTATAGTAAGAGCATCAATAGTTTCATGCTGACGTTGAAGCTCGTTACTCATAGATGCGAGCATAATGCATTGAGCCAACTGTGCATCGTCTTGCCGCTTTCTAAAAGTAGCAATCTCTTCCTCAGAGGCATTGTCTGCAACCATTGCAGGAATAGGCGTATTAAGGACATAAGATAGCTTTTCAGTCGTAAGAACTATTCTTAAATTCTTTAACCAATCCGTTTAATTCAGTTAGGTTAATTTATCATCGAATATGCTATGCAGTGATAGTAATTTTAAATATTGTAAAATTCTGTAAATAAATTTATAATTGAACAACATTATATCATACATTCTTTTATTAATTACCAAATAATTTAGGTTTTGTTTTAAATTGGTATCTCCCACTATTTTCATCAAACTATATTACCCTCCCTTATATAGTTTGACAAAATCTAATTAAAGATTTGCTAGTGAGAATAAGGATCCCATTTCAAATGTATATAGCCTTGTGGTGACACAACAAAATATATATAAATAAATATGTAGACGACACTTATTAATTACATCATCATGTAACTCCTTTTATTTTGCCTCTTAGATTATTTTGATTAAGTGGTGGCACATCTGAATAAAAATTATCCAAGTTAAGTCCAACCTAGCACTCTATATATTCAAAAAAGAAAAAACATTGCATGCCACCTTACGGAGCTTTGTACGGAAGGAAATGTAGAAAACCGTTACGTTGGGACGAAGTGGGAGAACGCCGAATGCTTGGACCAGAATTGGTACAGCAATCAGTGGATGTAGTGAAGTTGATACGGATGCATCTTGTAGCAGCTCAAGACAGACAGAAGAAGTATGCGGACTCACATCGAGTGAATAGGGAGTTTGAGGTAGGCTCGTATGTATTTCTAAATGTATCTCCCTAGAACAGAAAGATACGCTTTGGAAAGAAGGGGAAGTTAAGTCCAAGGTTTATAGGACCTTTTGAAGTGTTAAAACAGGTAGGTGAGGTAGCTTATATGGTAGCGTTACCTCCAGACCTAGAACGAATACATAACGTGTTTCATGTATCTGTGTTACGTCCTTATAAGCCAGATTATAAGCACGTAATAGAGTATGAGCCTATTCATATTGAGAATGACTTAACGTATGAAGAGTTGCCGATTCAAATCATCGATAGAAAAGAGCAAGTTCTGCGGAACAAGGTTATACCTTTAGTAAAGGTGTTATGGAAGAACCACGATGCCGAAGAAGCAACGTGGGAATTGGAAGAAAAGACAAGAAAGGATTACCCTCAGTTGTGTGAGTAATGTGAGACGATATTCTGGGGACATAATCTTTATAAGGGGGAGGAATGTAACGACCGAGAAATTCGAATCTAATGTAAATTTTTTTTATTTAATTAAATAATGAATAATATTATATTATTTGTTATTATTATGTGTTAGTAAGATGACTATCGTTCTATAACCTAGAAACGTTGAAAAGTTATAGTATTTTAACTACGTGAAGGAATTAAAGTGTTTGAGTTTCCAAGACGAAAATAAAAGTATTTCGAGAAATTTTCCCAAAAACACTATTCATCGATTTTCGCTCGGGAATTGTTTTTGAACTTCCGAGAAATATGCAACGATAGAATATCGAGGTGAGATAGATTATGTAATAATAATTCAAGTATGAAAAATATAATTTTTCACATTCGGACTTAATTCGAGAAAGTTAGGAAAAGTAAAGCGTTAGAAGTTAATGTGATGATCGTATGATACGTATGTATTGTGCGAGGTAATGACTACGAGTATGATACGAAATATTATACGAGTATGTATGAATGATGGTATATTATATATTATGAATTAGTATACGAGTTAGAATACGAGAATAATACGTATAATATACGTTCTAAGGCTTTAAGCAAAATGAAATGGACTTGTTGGATTATGTAGGATGTGCAAGTCCAATAAGAATTAATATGAAAGCCAAAAGATTTGTTAATAAAAGCACAAGTGGTTATTAATGTAAATTCCAAAGTAAATTAATGCAAGCCCAAAAGCTTTAGTTAAGTTAATTAAACCTAAGCCCAAATTATTGATCCAATGGGTTAGGGTGACCCATGGGGCAACCCATGGTTATATGGTTAATCTTGGTGACCAAGAAAATAATGTGGTGACCAAGTAAATAATGTAATGGCCAAGTAAAGTAAGTGGCTAGCAAGTTAACTTAATTAAGAAGTAATGAATAGTAAGGAGGTGCTTAAGGAGGTGGGATGACCTAATGACCAAATTACCCTAACTTAGGAAATCCTATAAATAACAAGCTTAGGATTTCATTTGTTGTTTGTTAATTTTCACCAACAAGTTAAGTGCTTAATTGTTAGAGTGAATAAGCAAGAATAAGCTAGACTTTCATTTGTTAGAAAAGAAGAAGAAAGCTTGTTCATCAAGGGTAAGCCTCCTATGTTATTAGTCTTCCATCTCTACCATTGGAGGTTGATAAGAGAAGTGTGGATTAATGGACATGTATGCTAAGAAATGATAAGAATAAATAATCTAAGGACTTAAGTCTTAATAAGCCGTGAATAATCACTTTGTTCATGGATAAGTTATGAACTAAGGAAGAACTTGTAAGACTTGTAACATATTTACATGAATGAAGTTAGTATGATAAAAGGATGTAAGAATGTTGGTTAGAAGACTTAAATCATAATAAGTCATGAGAAATGAAATTATAAGTAGTTTATACTTTGATAAGATATAAACTCATGAAGAACAAGTAATAACTTATCATGTAAATAAGTTGATGTAATATATATGTTAAGATGTTGGTATGATGGTTAGAATCCATTTGAAACGATGAACAAATCATAAGTAACGAGGTTATGCCGGAATCACACGATTAGACGATAATCGTCAAATTCGTAAAATTCTCGAAATGGAAGTCAAATTATGATATTGAGCTCGAAAACGTTGGTTTAGATGGGAACAAGTCTTATTTGGCATTATAGATTTGCGGACTCAAAAATGACTGAATTCTGACTTAGAACGAAGAAACAAGCGTTGAACGTTCACGAACGTTTATAATTTTCTTTAAAAATGGACTAATAGGTGAATTTTGAGTTAATGAAGTCGAAAATGTAAAATTCTTGCATGAACGCGTGGAGTATGTGATTTGTGAACTAATGGCTTTTGAACGACCCAATTTGGACTTAAAATGATCAAATTTGGAGTGCGGAAAGTTCACTAAGTAGAAAAATAGTCAAAATTTTCTACTGCACAGAGCTGGCACCGCTGTGATAACCTGGGATTTCGAATAATCCGAATTTTACGAATAATTTTTTTTAATTAATATTGACGTTGACAGTTAATATTGTATTGTGTATCTGTGATACGAGTCTCGGGAATTAGTCAATTTGTGTATTGACTGAGAAAATAGAGTAGAGTTGTGCTTGACATCTTTAGAAACCCTAACCCTAAATTCTTGATAGGGATTCAATATAAAATATAATTAAAACAATTGTATCGATAAGTACGTGTTTGTAATGTAAAGAGATTTTAATTAATGATTGATCAGATAAGGTTTAAAATTAATAAACCCTAATAAGAGATTAGAAGCCCTAATCTCAGGATTAGAAACGCTAATGCACAGTTAGAAACCCTAATCGTATGCCGAAAAATCCTAATTTTGAATTCGGGAAACCCTAAATTAGGAAACCCTAATCCTAATTGGCAAGCCTAATATGTTTATTAAACTTAAATATGAATAGAAAACCCTAATTATATTTTAGTTATTTTAATTTCTATTTTACACACCCTAATTATTAAAAGTAGTATGCACACAAGCCAATCATGTTTGACTATAAACCATATACTTTGTAACAGTCTTATTCATTTATTAATAAAAAGTATTAATTTAATAAAGCATTTAATTATCTACATGATGCTGTTTTATAATATGTGATAATCTCATAGTTTTATGCAATGCTTTTAGAATAATGATGATGATCATTCTAATGAGATCTAAATTCTTAGAAAGCTTAAAACTAAAATAGTTTCCAATAATTAGATTACTAAATTGGGGATTAGTGATTCTGGATAGATTGGTACATACGTTGCTTGCTCATTGGATAAGGATGATTGATCTCATGATCATTTGTGTTGAGTGTGATAACCCGAGATTTTGAATAATCAAAAATTTGCGAATAATTTTTTTTTATTAATATTAATATTAATTATCATTTATGTGACAAGTATCGGTGATACGTGTATCGAGAAGGTCAATTTGTGTATTAACTAATAAAATTAGAGTAGAGTTGTGCTTAACAGCTTTAGAAACCCTAACCCTAATTTCTGTAAAGGGATTCGATAGAAAATATAATTAAAATAATTATATTGATGAGTACGTGTTTGTACTGTATAGAATTTTTGATCGGATAAGGTTTGAAATTTATAAAACCTAATAAGATATTAGAAACCATAATCTCAGGATCAGAAACTCTAACGTACCGTTCGAAACCCTAATTGTATGCCGAGAAACCCTAATTTCATATTCGGGAATCCTAAATCCTAAATTAGAAAACCCTAATCCGAATTGACAAGCTTAATGTGTGTATTAAACTTAAATATGATTAGAAAACCCTAATTATATTTTAGTTATTTTAATTTCTATTTTACAAACCTTAATTGTAATTTAGAAAATTTATTTTTCTTATTAAAACCTTAATTCGTGGGTTATAAACCCTAATGACCATTTTGACCCTAATTGCTAAATTAAGCAATTTTAATTAGGAATATTAATCCTAATTATCAAGGTTAAATTTTATGATTAGGAAATATTATATAATTATTGAATCCTAATTATAATTTTGGAATATTAATTTTCTATTTTGAAAACCGAAATTTAAAAATTTTAGAAATTAAATTGCAAACCTAAAGGGTTTAAACCATAAACCCTAAAGGGTCCAAACCCTAAACCCTAAGGGTTTGTGAATTGGACAAGTATGCCATTAAAATTAATTTACAAATGACCAAAATGCCCTTTTTACATTTTAAATGAGCTAACTTGTAAAATTGGCAAAACCTTTAGTTGTTCACCTAACCATTTGACTTGGTGACTCTAGAAAACCAGCAAATCAGCCTAACTCAGCCGAAAATATCAGCTAGCAACATGTCTAAGTATTATATATAGATTAAAGAGAGAGAAAGTCTCAAAATTTGGCTCATTTAGTCTTTTGCTCTCACCAACTCTCTCTCTCTCTCCTAAACCCACAAAAATTATATGTGAACCAGTCACAATATCAGTCCATAGATCAACCAATAACATATTGGAGAGCTTAGATCAAGAATTGAAAGAAAGAAGGTATAACCTAAATTTTTATTTTTGATCTTGTATGCTTTTAAAAATTTTGTGTTTTTGTGTTTAGATCTTTGCTAGAGGATGTTTTATGTTGATCTATGATGATCAAACATATATCCATAGCATCAAAGTGCCTTAAAAAGGTGTTTTTCAAAGTCTGTCCAAGAACAAAATCTGTGGTCTGACAAGCTAATGTCAGGGGCCACAGATTCTTGTTCGTTTACTATTTTTGTTGTTTAAACGTTGTTACATGAAGCCTTGTATGTGGTCTTTACTCTGCAAGTGGAATCCGAGTCATTAGATTTTTGGATAAGGAGTTATTAACGGTCAAAACCCGTTGACCGGGCATGATCGGGCCAAATCTGGGTAACCCAGAAAGGCCATGAACAGCTTCTGACAACTTTTGCACGGCCCAGATCTGACAAATTTGATGATTGTTAGTTGATGTTTTTGTAACCCAGTTGTAGCCTATAATATGGACTATACATATATGCCTTAAAATTCCTTAGATCATCAACATATCGAACGAATCAGGTGGCCAAACCTAGTCATTTGGTCAGGGACACAGTTTCTGGAAAACCCAGAAACTGTAAAGAACGAATTTTCTGACAGCCTTTGACCGGCTTATAAATTGTGATGATGTTATTTTTAGACTGAGTAATTGTTATATACTTGTTCCTTGTTATATATACTACGAGACCGAATCAATAGATCACCAAAAGAATGATCAGAACACCAAAATAATCGAGCATGAAATTGGACCCTCGAACTGCCTGGGTTTCTGGAAAACCCAGAAACCGTCTGATAGCAAATTTGGAGGCTTTGATCTCCTTGTTGCGATGTCGTGTGACCATGTTGGTGATTGATAAGTGTAGTATTACGTGTTTACTACAATACCTAAGTCTTAGATGGCCGAGAAATAATTAGAACAGAAAGTTAAAGCCGGTCAAACATGACCCCTTGAACACTGACTTTGTCAGTGGCTACAGAATGTGTCGCTAAAGGCCTATAGCGACGGTTTATTTAATTTTATTTTCCTAATTTCTGGAAAATGATTAAAAATTAGAAATAAATTCTAAAAATTACCAAAAATAGTTTTAAAAATTATTTTAAATTATGAAAAATAATTTTTGACCAATTGGAATATTTTTCTTTAATATTTATAATTATTTAAATATTAAAAGTATTTAATTTATTTACTTAGTGTATTAAATAAATTAGAGGAAAATGATTTAATATTATGAAAAATTATTTTAAAAAAGAATAATGTATTTAAAAATATTTTGAGTTATAAAATATAATTTTTAATATTTTTGGAGAATTTTCATTAATAAATTAATATTAATGATATTAGATTTATTGAATTATGATATTAAATAAATGAATTAAAAATGATTTTATTGATTTAAAAATTATTTAAAAATGAGAAAAATGATTCAAAAGTATTTTAAGTTATAATTAATGACTTTTAATATTTTGATAATAATTACATTAATATTTAAATATTAATGGTAATGATTTAAAAATGATTTTAATTATTTTAAAAATCATTTAAGTAGAATATTGATGATTTAAAAATATTTTAAGTTATTAACAATAACTTTAATATTTTGACAAATATAACATTAATATTTTTATATTATTAAATATTAATGATAATAAGATTATTTGATAATTAAATCATTTAAAAATTATTTAAGTGTTTGAAAAATTATTATAAATTATAATAATTGTTTATAAATTATTAAAAGCTTCCGGAAAATATTATAAACGATATTTGACTTATCTAAAATAATATTGAAGCTTAGAGACCAAGTTTAATTGACAATCAATGTGTTAATTATCGGATAGGGTGGCCAGAACACCGAGAATGGACCGAGGTCTAACTAGACCGAAATAGTTAGACATGATAAGTGTTTATATAGGTTATAAACACCGATGTGGTTATGTGATAATATGCCTAGGAGAAGTTTGACTGTAGAATACAGTGTTACGTGTTATAAATGATTGTGCTAATTGTGAGACCGACATTGTTGATTATAGGTCTTACGAACGCAGTTAATTATATTGTGTAGCTGTAATCAACGCGAAAGGCAAGTTTCCTAACTCAACCTTGAGTAATATTCATTCAATTATTTTAATGGTTAAATTGATAATTATACCATGTCCAGGGAATTTATTGTTGATTATTCGCAGTTAGTGCATGATAAAAAATCAAATTGAATTACTGATTCGAAAAATATATATTCATAGAATTACTGTTGTTGGATATTTATATCTGCAAAAACTAATATTGACAGTACAGATAATTCCTGTTTATTGTCAAATTATATTGAGAAATGTCTTAGCTAATTATTCTGTCTAGACCAATATTTGTTAGAACTTGATAAATACGAGAAGAGAAATCAATTGTTATTGATAGATCGATGCCAATTATTTTGGCTAGATCGATAAGTAGATAGAATTTAAAATCACAGTATTTTATTGTTAAATCAAAATCTTGATTTTGAGACTGAGAAGAACAACCTTTTAAATAAAAAGGGAACATTGTAGGTCGTATATTCGACCATTGCGCGCTGTTAAGTATTATGCATAATATAGGGTACAAGGAGTTGGCCGACTCTAAGTACTTACAGAGGGGTATGATTTAATCTTTATGGTTATCTGATACGCCTGCGTATGTATCAAAGTAAATCTTTGATAGATACCCGAGAAAATAAGTTCTAAGATCTGGTGGGATCACTCAGCATAAATCTGGAAATTATTCCACTTTGTTATTGCTTAGAATTGATTCTTGATTATTCAATAGAATATCGTAGAGCGTTGTACTCTTACATTATCAACTTATTGCGTTGCCTAGAATACGAGAAGACTTGTTATTGATTAACGATTTGTTCAGCTATTTCAAAGTTCCCCGAACTTTGGTTTTATTCTATCAAAATAGATAGTCTGTTCTTGTTGATTCATTTACCTTTATTGTATGTCTTAACTTGCGGGGCAAACTTGTTGCTCACCCTTGCTATAAATAAAATATTTTAGCTAGGAACGAAGAAGCCAGCGGGTCAAAGAAGAACAAAGGCAAAGGCAAGATGTTAGAGTAGTTATAATAAACAGTATTATTATTATGTTGTATTGTAAACCCTTTTTGTGTAATCTAAAGGGTATGATTGTAATGTGAAGGTTAGAAAACCTGGGACTTATGTATTAACAATATATGTTAATGACTTATGTAATCCTATTTATATATGAATGAGTAGTTAAATGTTATTTATATTGTGGATCGTGAGCACCAAACTCGGGGGTCAGGTAACCCAGATTTGGGGGTGTCACAGGTTGGTATCAGAGCTGTAGTGACCAAGGTGTCACCAGTTAGTAGAAGAGCTGTAGGTTATAAACTTTAAGTGGGGTGGGGGAAAACCCTAGGATTATAACCATACGCGAGATAGAAAAAACTCATTTATAGTTCTAAGTGAGGGATTGCCGAAGTGCATCAATAGTGAGATAAGTGCACACATAGTGTGAGGAGTTTGTATTGGTGAAGTACTAATCAAGTTATTTCAACTGATTATAGGATGTCTGGAGAAGGTGAAAAGAGTGCGGAGATGCTAGAGGCTGTTGCACCGGTGCCAGAAGCTGAGGTGCCAGCGCAAAGTGAATCAGTTGAGAAGGTGGGAGATGATGAACCAATGGTTAATCTTGGGAGCGATCATGACGATTATCCTGAGATGTATCTGAGTGGAGATGAGGAGGCAGAGTCTGAGCCAGCTAAGGTAGATTTAAAGAATAAGACTAAAGTTGAAAAACAAGATCAGTTATCTGTAGAAGTCCAGGAACTCTGAAGTAAAGTGTTTCTTCTAGAGGAGCTGTGGAAGACGGAGCGAGCATTACGCGAAATGATTGAAGAACGGAACGAGCTGAAGGCTCAGGTGGACAGAATGAAGGCTGAAGGTGGTGGATCATCTGAAGGAACCAGTAAGAAGGACAAGAAGAAGAGAAAGAGGGAAAAAGATAGCCCTAAATTTGAAAAATCAAGCCTAAAGAAGAAGCAAGCATGTACCAAGTATGGAAAGACTCACGCGGGAGAATGCATGATGTGGAAGAATGTGTGCTTCAACTGGAAGCAGGAAGGACATATTTCTCTGCATTGTCCTAAGCCATATTTGAGGAAGTATTTTTCATGTGGGCAGACGGGTCACGGATTCAGCAAGTGTCCCATCAAGAAGAAGTCTGGTGAAGGGAGTGGTCGGTAGATAACTTAGATATATGTAATAGTATCTTTTGGGTAGAAGTTTATGATATTAAGTGTTGTAGTATCGAGAATGATGTGTAAGCATATGTATATATATATATATATATATATGTTTGTATGAATGAAATCCTTATTTTCAATATGAATATAAGATTAATATTAATTTGTGTGTTCTTAAAACTCATACTTATGGTAAGTTAATGACTCATAATTATATGAAATGTTTTGAACCCCTCAGCAAATGGACGCCAACGGTCTGACTAGGATAAGTTCATACACTCATATAATTGTGGCAAGTTCTTGAACTCATAAGTGTGGTAAGTTTGACGAACTGGTAATAACTGTGTGAAAATAAAGAATAGCAACTTTTTGTGTAAAGTTGTGTTGTTAATCCTGATATGATTTAAAAAGGGATAGTAATATGTGTTAAGTACTATGTGCTATTTGAATATATATGCAATTATATGAGAATTATGTGTTGAATTCTTATTGTGTTAAGAATTTGTGTAAAGAAAGAGAATTAATATAAGATTTTTATTTAAATCAGATTATGCCGCCTAGACGACAGAATTGAAACCAACGAGAAGAACAGTCGGTGAATAATGAAGGAGGTCAAGTTGACCCGATGCAAAACTTTGCAAATATGATAGCCGAAGCTATGGAGAATAGAGCTCCAGCTGCAAGAGGAAGAGCGAGGAATCAGCTAGCTGAAAGATTAGCAAATTTTAAAGACTTTAAAGCAGTGGGACCGCCTGAATTTAAAGGAACCACAGATCCGATTGAAGCCCAAACTTGGGTGAAGGAGATGGAGAAAGCATTTGTCATTGCGAGTGGTGGAAGAGCAGAAGACAGCTTTTGTGACATACTTAATGAAGGGAGAAGCTAATTACTGGTGGGAGACGAACCAAGCGAGAGCTGGTACAGAAGTGGTGTTATGGACAAGATTTAAGGAGTTGTTCTTTGAGAACTACTTCTCGCCAAGTATGCAATCCAGAATGGAAGTCAAGTTTCTAGAACTAAAGCAGGAGAATATGTCTGTTTCAGAATACGCTACCAAATTCAACGAGTTGGCAAGATTTGCACCTCATCAGATGGACACAGAAGCAAGAAAGGCGCGAAGATTTGAGAATGGGCTGAAGCCGAGAATATTCAACAAGGTAGCGGTATTGCAGATCAACACGTTCGCGACATTGATGGAGAAAGCGTTGATTGCTGAAGGAGGGAGCAAAGCTACGTCTCGATTCCATCAGGAGAAGAAGAAGAAGACAAATGACGGTGGAAGCAGTGGTGGAAGTAACCCTAATAAGAGGAAGTGAAGTGAGAATACCCAGTCGGGTAATAAAACAGAAGATAATAGGAAAGGGAGGGAGCTATGTGCAAATTGTGGGAAAAACCATGCTGGAGTTTGCCTGAAGAAGAAGGGAGTTTGCTATAACTGCGGACAAGAGGGGCATATATCACCCAATTGCCCCAGTCCGAAGAAAATTCAAGGTTGCTTTGGATGCGGATCGACTGATCATTTGGTTCGGAACTGTCCGAAGAAGAATGCAGAAAATGAAAGTGTCAACAAGGGACCCGGTGGCGGAACCTTGGCAACTCGAGGACCTGCACAGCCAGGAAGACCAACAGCCCGTACATTCAATATGACGGTGCAAGATGTCGTGGCTGCTCAGGAGGTTGCAACAGGTAATGATTTCGTTTAGAAATTTAATTACGCGAGTAAATTGAGTCAGATATTTTTGTGAACTGTTTTCTTTTATATATTGAAGCGACAGGTTAGAATTTGAAACATAAATGAATATTGGATTGATAAAAATGAATTGATGATACAACTTTAAAAGATTGTAGAGAATAAGAAAGCGGTGATTCCGAGGACGGAATCCTTTTAAGGAGGGGTGAATGTGATAACCCGAGATTTCGAATAATCAAAAATTTGAGAATAATTTTTTTTTTATTAATATTAATATTAATTATCATTTATGTGACAAGTATCGGTGATACGTGTATCGAGAAGGTCAATTTGTGTATTGACTAATAAAATTAGAGTAGAGTTATGCTTAACAGCTTTAGAAACCCTAACCCTAATTTCTGGAAAGGGATTCGATAGAAAATATAATTAAAATAATTATATTGATGAGTACGTGTTTGTACTTTATAAAATTTTTGATCGGATAAGGTTTGAAATTTATAAAACCTAATAAGAGATTAGAAACCTTAATCTCAGGATCAGAAACTCTAACGTACCGTTCGAAACCCTAATTGTATGCCGGGAAACCCTAATTTCATATTCGGGATTCCTAAATCCTAAATTAGAAAACCCTAATCCGAATTGACAAGCTTAATGTGTGTATTAAACTTAAATATGATTAGAAAACCCTAATTATATTTTAGTTATTTTAATTTCTATTTTACAAACCTTAATTGTAATTTAGAAAATTTATTTTTCTTATTAAAACCCTAATTCGTGGGTTATAAACCCTAATGACCATTTTGACCCTAATTGCTAAATTAAGCAATTTTAATTAGGAATATTAATCCTAATTATCAAGGTTAAATTTTATGATTAGGAAATATTATATAATTATTGAATCCTAATTATAATTTTGGAATATTAATTTTCTATTTTGAAAACCGAAATTTGAAAATTTTGGAAATTAAATTGCAAACCTAAAGGGTTTAAACCCTAAACCCTAAAGGGTCCAAACCCTAAACCCTAAGGGTTTGTGAATTGGACAAGTATGCCATTAAAATTAATTTACAAATGACCAAAATGCCCTTTTTACATTTTAAATGAGCTAACTTGTAAAATTGGCAAAACCTTTAGTTGTTCACCTAACCATTTGACTTGGTGACTCTAGAAAACCAGCAAATCAGCCTAACTCAGCTGAAAATATCAGCTAGCAACATGTCTAAGTATTATATATAGATTAAAGAGAGAGAAAGTCTCAAAATTTGGCTCATTTAGTCTTTTGCTCTCACCAACTCTCTCTCTCTCTCCTAAACCCACGAAAATTATATGTGAACCAGTCACAATATCAGTCCATAGATCAACCAATAACATATTGGAGAGCTTAGATCAAGAATTGAAAGAAAGAAGGTATAACCTAAATTTTTATTTTTGATCTTGTATGCTTTTAAAAATTTTGTGTTTTTGTGTTTAGATCTTTGCTAGAGGATGTTTTATGTTGATCTATGATGATCAAACATATATCCATAGCATCAAAGTGCCTTAAAAAGGTGTTTTTCAAAGTCTGTCCAAGAACAAAATCTGTGGTCTGACAAGCTAATGTCAGGGGCCACAGATTCTTGTTCGTTTACTATTTTTGTTGTTTAAACGTTGTTACATGAAGCCTTGTATGTGGTCTTTACTCTGCAAGTGGAATCCGAGTCATTAGATTTTTGGATAAGGAGTTATTAACGGTCAAAACCCGTTGACCGGGCATGATCGGGCCAAATCTGGGTAACCCAGAAAGGCCATGAACAGCTTCTGACAACTTTTGCACGGCCCAGATCTGACAGATTTGATGATTGTTAGTTGATGTTTTTGTAACCCAGTTGTAGCCTATAATATGGACTATACATATATGCCTTAAAATTCCTTAGATCATCAACATATCGAACGAATCAGGTGGCCAAACCTAGTCATTTGGTCAGGGACACAGTTTCTGGAAAACCCAGAAACTGTAAAGAACGAATTTTCTGACAGCCTTTGACCGGCTTATAAATTGTGATGATGTTATTTTTAGACTGAGTAATTGTTATATACTTGTTCCTTGTTATATATACTACGAGACCGAATCAATAGATCACCAAAAGAATGATCAGAACACCAAAATAATCGAGCATGAAATTGGACCCTCGAACTGCCTGGGTTTCTGGAAAACCCAGAAACCGTCTGATAGCAAATTTGGAGGCTTTGATCTCCTTGTTGCGATGTCGTGTGACCATGTTGGTGATTGATAAGTGTAGTATTACGTGTTTACTAGAATACCTAAGTCTTAGATGGCCGAGAAACAATTAGAACAGAAAGTTAAAGCCGGTCAAACATGACCCCTTGAACACTGACTTTGTCAGTGTTCTTGAGCCAAGAATACCTAAGGCTACAGAATGTGTCGCTAAAGGCCTATAGCGACGGTTTATTTAATTTTATTTTCCTAATTTCTAGAAAATGATTAAAAAATAGAAATAAATTCTAAAAATTACCAAAAATGGTTTTAAAAATTATTTTAAATTATGAAAAATAATTTTTGACCAATTGGAATATTTTTCTTTAATATTTATAATTATTTAAATATTAAAGGTATTTAATTTATTTACTTAGTGTATTAAATAAATTAGAAGAAAATGATTTAATATTATGAAAAATTATTTTAAATAAGAATAATCCTATTTATATATGAATGAGTAGTTAAATGTTATTTATATTGTGGATCGTGAGCACCAAACTCGGGGGTCAGGTAACCCGAATTTGGGGGTGTCACATTGAGACACTAAAGCAAGTATGTAGGTGCTTATTAGAGAATAAGTTCACTGAACGTGGTTCGCTAAGGAATACCTAATGGAGTTTTACTTGTCTGTAAATAGGAATTCCTGTAGTGATAGTAGTACATGTGATCCTTGGACTTGAGATCATCATCGTATCTTGTGTAAGATGAATTATACTTTAACTTGTTCCTTAAGACCCTTAGGGTATATCAAAGGGTATGCTTGGGTATAATAAGTCGTACATGGAGATAATGTATGATCAATAAAGAATCTACCACTTCTAGTAAAAGAAGAGAAATATCCTATGTTATTCGATAAATGACAACCCAGTAGTCCTTGGCCAAGGCAGAATAAAATTAGAAAGGAGTTTCTAATTTGTATTATTTGGTGTTGTGCATTTAAGAGTCGAAATACATATAATTATATAAAATAAGACTTAACAGTAATTTCATGTCTTATATTTAATTGGGACATTGTATGGTGGAAGGATTGAATTGTACGGTAACTATTAACTCAAAGGTTCTTTTATGATTAATGTTGAAATCTATATTATCTAGAAAGTCGTTGATCGCTAGGGAGGCTTATCTCTATTGTACAATAAATGTTATTTATTTAAATAAATTAATCGTTTAATTTATTTATTTAAATAAGATTAGAATAGTTCTAAATGATTTATTCACAACCGGTTTAATATGGAGAACCTAAAGGGTCACACCATAAAAGGAAGAATAATTATTTAAGAAATTAATGGCATAATCGTAATAATATGTTAAGTATATTTAATTTAATCTACGGTGATAGAATAAATTAAATAGCTTAATATTTATTATTTAATATTTTAGAAATATTAAATATAAATTAATAAGAGAAGTCTTATTAATATTATTACAATTATTATTATTTTAATTTCTAAAAGAGTTTAGAAATTAATTTAATATAAGTACTCTCATTTATTCCTAATAAGATAAGGAGGCAAATTAATTAAAAGATTTTAATTAATTAAAACAAAACCCAATTCCTTAATTATTAAGGAGGGTTGCCCACATCTATAAATAAGAGGAGTCTTATTATGGGTGGGGTGGCTTTGACGTTTTCAAAAATACGTAATTCCAATAGTTGAGAGAGTACACCCTTTCTATGAGAGATGAAAAAATTAGGGTTTTGTCAAATACCCTTCTTCTTTAATATTTCTTCTTCCTTGGTGGATCACCTCTAGAAGCCAAACACTTGGGTGGCTAACGTTGATCAAAGGAAGGAACCAAACCCGGTGAATTCAAGTTGAACACGAAAAGGATTTGGAGGTGAACTTGTACGTGAGGAAGCTCGAATCTTCAAGGGTATGATTCTCATTCTTTATCTTTTCGTTTAACTAATAATTGTGCATAAAGGATTATTCAGGTATATGGTTTGTAAAATTTTAAAACTTCTTTTTATCACGTTTTCACTTATTTTGTGCAATTTGATTGTGTTAATGAATATTACAAACCTAACAGTGGCATTAGAGCCAAACTTTTATGCGAATTATTAATTATTTTTATTTGATATGTATATTGATATGTGTTTAGAACAATTTAATTGTGCATAATTTTGTTGTATAAAATTTATTTATAAATAAAAAAAAGGAAAACCGTAATAAATTTCGCATGATAACTTAACGTGAATCACTTAGTTAGTACGCAAGCCTGGATCACGATTGTTGTTGTATATCACGTGGGACTTAACTTGGAATATATATATATATATATATATATATATATATATATATATATATATATATATATATATAGCAGGCCTGCGAAATCAAGTGTTAATATATATTATATATTTGATATATGATATATGATATACGGTCTCTCTCTCTCTCTCTCTCTCTATATATATATATATATATATATATATATATATATATATATATATATATATATATTATATTCTTAATAAGTTTATAATTAAAATAAAAAATTTATTTTAATATTAAAAGATAAAGTTTATTTTAATTTTAAAATTAAATTGCATGCTAACTAATTAGAGTTGAAATTGGATTCCATGTTTCCTTAAATAAAAGAGTTTATTTAGATATGAAATAAGATTTCATATTATTCAAAATAAAGCAGTTTATTTGTGAATAGGAAAGTGAATCCATGTTTCCTTAAATAAAGGAGTTTATTTAGATATGAAATAAGATTTCATATTATTCAAAATAAGAGAGTTTATTTGTGAATAGGAAAGAGAATCCATGTTTTCTTTAATAAAGGAGTTTTTTTTTTAATTTGGAATTAGATTCCATAATTAATTAAAATAAATGAGTTTATTTTGATTAAATATTTTGATTAAAATAAAATAATTTATTTTATTCAAGATTGGATAAATTAAAATAAAAAAGGTTTATTTTGATTTAAATTTGGATTAAAATAAAGGAATTTATTTTGATTCAAAATTAGATTTTATGTTAACTAAATTTGCCCATTAAATGATATCAATATATATATATATATATATATATATATATATTGAATGTTTATTACTCATGAGATGAATGTTATTTATTGATGCATATGGTGATGTGTATTATAATAATTGAGATTGATTATGGACTATTGACCAATGTGATTGTATTTTATTTTAGTTGGATGCATGAATGTATGTGTTTTATTAAATTGGGTATGTGACGCCCCCAAAATAGGTATACAACACCCATTCTGAGTCGCCAAAATACATGGTACAGAAACAACTACATCTTTATTATTACAACACCAGAACTGTGAGTTTAAATACAAATATTGTCATTTAGACAATATCCACACTCAAATAAGTCCTCATTACAATTATTGATACATTATTTCACAAAAATGGTGAGGACTACTAAAGTAACTTTTAGAACCATCATTCCATACCCCGACTAGTACTCGCTACATTCTCGCCTCCTGAGAAAAATGGAACAAAAAGGAAAAGGGTGAGCTCAACTAGCCTAGTAAAAAACATTATGACTAAGATAATACAGAACAAATTATCGTTAGTCTTCAACAGGGAAAAATCTAATAGAATACAATAGACAACAAGTTTTAAATCAATAACTGCAGCGGAAATAGCAAACCATTAGAAGAGTCAAGTAGAGAATGAGTTCTACTATCTTCTAAGATTTAAAAGTCCATCAATATTTTATCCCTGTAACAACAATCAATAACCATCTTTAATCAAATATTCATCTTTGCACTACAGGCCAAAGATATTTATTTGTATCACCAGTCGGTCATGTTCATCTCAACACCTGTTCATCTTTACACTACGGGCCAAAGATATTCATCAGTTAATCATTCATCTTTGCTCTACGGGCAAAAGATATTCAGTAATATCATCATTTAGGACTGAGGATGATGAAAAATATCTTAAAGAAAACGAATCCAGTGAAACAAAATAACAAATATTAAGGATTCGTATTTCGATTTATCCATGTCCAAAAATACCTTATAATTATTCATAGTGAAGTAGAATTCAAGAATGATCAAAACATGGATACAATCAAAGCTAGTACCCAGAATAGATATTTTGGACGAAAAGAAGAAAAATTTATTTTTCGGTGAATAGTAACTCGTGAATAGTAACTCGTGAATAGTAACCCCGACGTGAAAAGTTCCAAATTTGATAAAAATTTCCAATCAATATTTCGGCATAATGATATTGAAGAAATAATATCATTTTTGAATAAAATAACATCCCTTACCTCGTAAAGACAGTACTTCTGGTCGGAATACCAGTATAAGGCTGAAAGACACTTGTTCTGATGAATAGAAACTCTCAAAGTATCTAAATACTCACAAAATACACTCAATAATCTAGAGAGAGAAAGAGAGAAAACTTGTTTCTGGTGTGATTTTCAATTCTAACTTAGCCCTCTATTTATAGGAAAATGTTAGCACGCCGAAGCAGACTTAACCTGCAACCTGATGGCTTTACCTGCTACTATTCCCACCCACCACATTTGAATAAAAATCTCAGCACATTTCTTCACCAACCAAGAGTGGGGCCCACCAATTCTAGAATTTTCTACCACAATGATTAACTCCGAAAATTCAACAATTTCTGAACCAGTCATCTCGTAAAATTCATAATAAATCATATATTCATTTTTAACGGTTCAAAATTTGTGGACATATACTCAACTTATATATGTATAACATATCCAAAAATTATCACGATCCAACGGTCGGATTAAAAATTATAACCCCTCGCAAAATATCTCAAAAACCCTGATTTTTAATACCTCCATTCCGACAAAAATACTGATAAAAACCTCAACATTAACTCCTTCATTTTTAACCACAAAAATATATTCCTCATTTATATCCACAAAAAATAAATATTTCCTTATCATATGAATCAATAATTAATTATTCACAAATAATATTACAGAATCACATTTATGACAACCAGGCCGTTCCCAGGAAAGAGGGGGCTTTCCAATAAGGATTTCTCCTTACTGGCGCGCAATTAGATGACCAAACCTCTCCTTAGACAGAATTTTCTAGACATTGCCAATAATGTTATCTAATAATATTATTCAAATAATATGAATTATTGATCTGATAATGGGAAATACTGTGTAGTGACAATTATTGAAACAACAGTAATATAAAATATTAACGCAACAATTATTGAATCAATAAAATAAAATACTGAACAGTAATTACTGTAACCATTATTGAGTAGTGCCTTCTTACGTAAGAATCAATAATTGGTGCAATACAGTGTGCTACTGTGTAACAACGCGTATTACTGTGTTTTAACCACCGGGTATTCCAACAGTATTAACGGTAACAACTACGCCGTTATTAATAAAAAAACATATACTTGTCGTTTTCTTCATCCAATCGCTTTCCGTTATGGGGCCCACAAAAGACTGCGCCGTCGTACGAATATTCCCCGACAGGAAGAATATTCCACGACCAAACGAATATTCCCCGACAACAATGAATATTTTATAACCACCTGCTTATTTGAAATATTTTCGTATTTTACCCATAACTAACCTCATTAATCAATTTAACACTTACTATTTCAAAATAATAAATAGAGGGAATTTAAATTTTATTTATTAATAATTTGGGGTCTTACAGGGTATGCGTATCTTGTCTTCTCTAAATTTTTCTAAATGTAAATTCTAACTCCCTCCTATGTACTTCCCCTTGACAGCTGATCAAGGTTTCTATTTATTTTAAATAGTTTTGTAATAGGAATAGTTAGAATTAATTTTTGAAGAATTAGAGATCAAGAAACAAGGAGCGCTTGAAGACCTATTTGTAATGGAGCCCGGGTTTAAATGTAATAGTTATATTTAAATATTAATTCTTGCACCCCTAGGTTTGACCTTTTGGTTCACTTGGTGGCTCTAGTGAACCAAACTAGAATAAAAGTTCATAATCAATCCAGGTAGAATATAGTATTCTATATGTGCATACTTATACTATATATATTATATATTACGCAAACATGCTTCACATGTTAATTAATATGACGCGTATTTTATATATATATATATATATATATATATATATATATATATATATATATATATATGTGTGTGTGTGTGTGTGTGTGTGTGTGTGTGTGTGTGTGTGTGTGTGTGTGTGTGTGCATGCATGCTAAACAGGATGAGACAAATTAATAACAAAACCCTCAAATATTTGATATTAAGTGTAACGTTCAAAGATATTTGGAATATCGAACGTCGCCTTCCAGCATGATAGAAATAATAGAGTATTGAATATTTAATATAAGTTTGTTGTGCACACACAAGACAAATATTAAATATTTAAGATGTTATTTTTATTACATATGATATTTATAAGGAATTGAACATTACTGCTTTGTTGTGTACACACAAGGACTGTAGTTTTCTCTTCACTTATATGGAAATGTTGGGTCTGACTTAACTTAAATCATTTTAGTTCAGATGTACACACACTTGACCATTATGATTTAAGAGAAAAAATACAAGGAGTTGCATAGTTGATGTAATTGATAAGAGTTGTCTACCTATTTGTTTATATATAGTTTGTTGTGCACACACAAGGCTATATACATTTGAAATGGGATCCTTATTCTCACTAGCATATCTTCAATTAGATATTTCTGAACTATATATATTGAGGGTAATATTGTAACATTCTAAATTTTTTTAAAATGTAAGTTATAAATATTTATTAATATTTATTGGATGTGTTTATTATTGAATAAGTAATTGTTCAAATTGATTGAGTTGATTTAGTTAATTATTTATTTTGCTAAATAATTAATGTGATTAGTTAATTATTTATTTGTTAAATAGTTAATGCGTTATGTGGATTGAGTTATGTGATTAAGTAATTTATTTAATAAATTGTTATTTCATAAAAAGTGACAAATAACTATGTTATAAAGAGTTATTAAAATAAATTAAAGTAATTTTAATTTAGTTTTGCCAAACAAGGTTTAAGTATATTAATTATTTAAATTTTAATGGGTTGCCAAACAAAGCCTTATGGCTTTTGGATTTCTTTTGAATTTAAATTATTAATTAAATAAATAAAATATATATATATATATATATATATATATATATATATATATAATATTATTTTGAGTAACTGCTATATTAATACGATCATTAGTTGAGCGTCAGTTTTTATTGAATTGAAAAGGCGAGCGTTGTTTTTTTTAGTATACGTATATTGCCATTTGGCTTACCTTAGAGTTGTCTGCTAAAAAGAAAGAAAGGAGAGAGTTCTCAGAGAGTTGAGATAGAAAAATACAGAGTTCTTCAAGCTTTTCTAAGGGTTTAACAAGTATTCTTATCAACAAAAAGGTATGTGCTTAACCTTAAATTATGTTTATGTAACTATATATGTTTTTTTACGCCATATATTTACTGTGAATTTGATAGTCTGTGTTCTTCAACTTCACTGTGTATAAGTTGTTACAAAATTCTTGTAAACTATGTTTTGGTAATTGTTATACTAGCATATATATATTTGTATATAATTGTATGCTTAATATATAAATATGATGGTATGCTAAATTACGTATTCAAGAAATTGATTTTTTCACAGTGAAAACATGTGAGTACGAACTTGAGTGTAGAATATATCAAAGGTTATATATATATATATATATATATATATATATATATATATATATATATATATATATATATATATTTGTATGCTAACTGAGAAATTGGACTATACATGTTAATTGGACTATATATTGGTATGTTTGTATTTCAAAGGTATTAATTTGGTTCTAAGCATGGAATTTCATTAGCTGTACTTTAGATATCAACACTGGAGTTTTGATTTTTAAAAGTTTGGTTTTAAAGGAAAATAGTGTTTTCAAATAATTAGTTCTCTGATATTGTTGTTTTGTTGTGTAAAATTCGTACACAAATGCTTCATAACTTTTATGTGTAATTTCCATGAAGTTATACATGTTGTTGGATGTCATTGGCTGTTAAAAATAAATTAGACAGTAGCTTTGCTCTATTTTTCTGGTTTGGTTCTGTGAGTTTCGGCGCCCCAGTGTCAAAATTCACGCCCCAACGCCAAATTTCGCGCCCCAGCGCAAACTTTCGCGCCCCAGCGCCAAAAATAGGCCAGAAGTTCGCACCCCGGTGCTGGAATTCATGCCTCGGCGCTGGAATTCACGCCCCGGCGCCACTGTTTGGCGCCCCAACGCTAGAAAAGTGGTCTGGGTTGGACAGTTTTGACCTCCTATAGTAAAACGACTATAACTTTCTCATACGAACTCCGATTGAGTTGATTCAAGATGATTCGGAACGAGAACGAATAGACCTACAACTTTCATGCTTTAAGTTCTTTAATTTGAGGTCTGTAACAGTAGTCAAAATGGTCATCTTTAGGACTGTTATGTATTTTGAGCCAATCAGAGGGCGTCGGGATGCACGAATGCAAGTGCAACCCTTTGTGTATTAGTATAACTTAATGATAACATGTTGGATATATAATAGGATGTTGTATCAAGTTGTTAATGTGTATGTGGTGCAATGACATGATCACTTAAGTAGTTGTAATAAAGCTAAAAAGTAATGTTCATGAAAAGATGTGATGTTGTTTAAACTTAAACTTAGTTAGTAGTTATACTAAGAGTAATAAAGTAACTCATAAAGGTAATGTTAGTGTAATTAATGTGTATTATCAATACATATGGTATGTGTAGGACTTGGGGTGAACGTGAATACTAATTGTTTAACCTACGCACGAGGCAAGTTCTCTAACTCGACTTTTATAATTGTGCAAGTATCTAGCTATCTTTGAGCAAGTTTTCTAATCTGTTATCTTGTTAATTCAATTACTGTTTTCAATTCGATTACAATATAATGATGTAAGTTATTATGGAGTAAGTTATTCTTGTATTTAACTTGTTATTTAGCATGCACAACTATATATACTAATGTCGAACTTTTCTATCGTTCAAATTGCTATGCATGCTTAGTATTCAATTCTGATTAACCTTGACTTAGTATTGTTCAAGCAAGGTATGCAATAGTTATTCAAATTGTATGCTATTAGATTATTCCTAAAGCATGACCTTGGTCTGCTATTATTGATTCAATCACGATTATTCTATAGTATAATGTTATTGGTCTTATTCAACTACTCCTTAGTTGATGTTAGTTGAATTCCAAATTACCTTGAAAGCTTATCCAAACCAAACTTCCTTTGGTGCAGACTTGTACTCTAAATACTGAGATGAACAACCTTATTATTATGATTAGGGGTTAACTTACGGATAGCGTTAAAATATTTGTGCACAATACATTGTACGAAGGGCTGATCCCCCTAAGTACGAGGTCCTTATAGTCTTATGACTGTTAAAGTTAGAGTTGAAACATTACTTGTAACTATGGATGTAGTTCATGGTCTTATGACACTCAGTGATGTAGATTCCATATTTTGGATTCTAGTTTCTGATTATTATTGTTAGAGTACTATTCACTTTTGACGAGCCTATTATTGACAGTTATTATTGTTATACTCCTGTTGATTCTCTATTATATCCAGTGAGCAATTGTTTTGCTCACTCTTGCATATTTATAAATTCATTGCAGCTAAAGAGGAGAAGGTAAATGAACCTTCAACTAGCAAAGGAAAGGGAAAAATGTACAAGTGATGAAGACTTGTAATTTTGATTATGATCATGATGTTAGACTTTTATTATGATGATCTTAGACTTTGCTTTAATGATGTAATGTTATAATTTTAATTCCGCATTTGATTGACGTTTAAAGGTTAGATCATCTGAGATATTTTTGAATTTAATGATGTAACCCTATTTAAAGGGAGGTTTTATGATTTAAATGTTGTTCTTTTTGGGTAGATAGTATGAATGATTGAACAGTGAGCACCAAATCTTGTGGTAATGCGGTACCTAGATTTGGGGGTGTCACAAATATAGTTTGAAGAAAATAGTGAGAGATACCAATTTAAAACAAGACCTAATTTATTTTGGTAATTAATAAAAGATTGTATATTAAAATGTTGTTAATTACAAATTCATTTACGAAATTTTACAATGTCTAAATTATTGTCACTGCATAGCATATTAGATGCTAAATTAACCGGACCGAATTAAACGGACTGGTTAAGGAAATTGAGAATAGTTCTCATAGCTTTAAAGCTATCTTATGTCCTTAATACGCCTATCTCTGCAATGGTTGTAGACAATGCCTCTGAGGAAGAGATTGCTATTTTTAGAAAGTGGCAAGATGATGCACAGTTGGCTCAATGCATCATGCTCGCATCCATAAGTAATGAGCTTCAGCATCAGCATGAAACTATGGATGATCCTACTATACTCCGGCACGTCAAGTAGTTGATGATGAGGAAAGTATGACTAATAGATATCAGAGATCTAAAGAGCTCTTCCAATCTAGAATAACAAACGACACTACAGTATAGACACAAGTCCTTGACATGATCAATTTGACTGAATAATTAGGACAACAGATTTTGTCATGGATGGAGAGTTGAGCCAAAATTTGATCTTGCACTCACTCCCAGACTCTTTTCACAATTGTTGTGAATTTTTCATATGAGCAAGCTAGATATCAGCCTTGCTGATTTGCTTAACATGTTGAAAAATGTTGAGAGTCACATCCAACCAAGAAAGATCATGTCTTACTGGTAGGGGCCAAAGGATCTTCTGAAAAGAAGAACGATTCAAAGAAGGTAAATAGAAAAGGTAAAAATAAAGGATAAGAAGAACAAAATTGATACGGATAGCAAATGAGTTTTCTTCCACTGCAATAAGCCAGGACACTGAAAAAGAAACTGCAAGAAGCATCTTGCAGAGGCTAACCAAAAGAAACTTAGTGAAGTTTCAGTTACAAATACAATTCTATTCAAAATTTAAAATAAATTTTCTTTAGGTCAAGGTTCTACTTGGGTATTGGATACCGACTTTGGTTATCATAAATATAGATTTATGAAGGGACCAAGCAGAAGTAGAAAGCTAAATAAATATAAGCAATCCTATCTGTGATAAATGAAGCAAAGGTTGCCACATTAGCCATAGAAACTTATAGTTTAGCAATGCCTACGAGAAAATCTATTAAGTCAATAAGTTGTTATTATATTCCTGTTCTCGTTAGAAAAATTATTTCTATTTTGTTGTTGGATAATGAAATCCTTGGTATTATATTTAAGAACAATTGTTGTTCTATTTAGAATAATAATGTTTTGTATAGAACTAGAATATTACTTAATGAATTTAGTATACTTGACTTACGTGAAAATAACTTTGCATATTGAACAAATTAGTATAAGAAAAGGAGATGATCATTCAAAAAGTTGAATGTGTGTATTTGCTGAAATACAAGTATGAATTATTTGAAAGGTTCAAAAAATTCAGAAGTGAAACAAATTGACAAAGTATTAAGATTCTTTGATTAGATCAAGGAATAAATAATTGTGCAATAAGTTTCTAGATCATCTCAAATGGTTTTCTCATAATGGACGTCTCCTGATACGCAATAATTGATTGATGTATTTGAAAGAAAAAATCGTACCTTATTGGACATGGTGCGATCCATAATGATTTTACAAACATTTCAGTAACCTTCTAGGGTCATGCCCTAGAAATGACTACATATCTATGAAAAAGGTAACCTCAAAATCTGGCCCCATGACTCCATAAAAGTTATGGACAAGGAGGATTCCTAATCTTTAGTATGTTAAGATAAGGGGTTGTCCAACTTATGTGAAAAGGTTTCAAAGGTTAAGCTTGGGACAAAATTTGACAAGTACAGATTTGTGGGACATCCAAAAGTAAGTTTAGGTTATATGTTCTATAATCCTACTTAGCAAAAGGTGTTGGTTGTGAAACATGCTGCCTTCTAAGATAAAGATGTTTATCATTGAAGGGGCTAGTGGGAGGATAATACATCTTGAAGAGTTCAAGAACCACAAAACACTATAAGTCAAATAAGAGGAACCTATAGATGGACCTATTGTACCACAACCGAATCATAAATTTAGAATAGTACTGAAGATACCTGGGAGGTATGGATTCATCATGAATGATGATGATGAGGTACACATCATAGAATATGATGATCCAGTAATATACGATGAGGTAAGAGTTGTAGACACTCAGAGAAATGAATTGAAGTAAGCTTCTCAAATATGGAACATTCGTTTTGATGAGACAATCAAAAAAGTTTGATTTTATCAAAAACAAGAATGAACCTAGTGTGTACAAAAGGGTCAGTGGGAGCGTCGTGACATTTCTAGTATTATATAATGATATACTAAGAATAAGGAATAACATACCAATGCTATAATCAGTAATGATAAAGTTGTCTAAACATTCCTCCTTGAATGATTTGGGAAGAGTGTCTAAATTGGGGATACAAATCTATATAGATAGATTTAAGAAGATGCTCGACTTAACCCAAGAAACATATATTCATTTGATGCTAAAGTCATTTAGCATGACAAATTCCAAGGGATGTCTCATGTTGATGAGTCATGGAGTGTATCTCTCTTAATAGTCCCCATAGACTCATAAAAGAAAGATCGCATGAGTAACTATCATGTATGCAATGAAATGTACGAGACCTGATGTCGATCAATCATATTCTTGAGAAGTTCACAATGACCCAGTGAAAAACATCTTAAAGTACTTAACCGACACTAAAGATGTGATCATATTCATGGTGGATCTGAATTAAAACTAGAGGGCTTAACAGACTCAAGTTTTTCAAACAGACCAAGACGACAGAAAATCCACTTTAAGGTAAAGGCTAATCTTGAACAGTGGTGCAGTGAATTGGAAAGGTTTCAAACAGCAAAGAGTTGCTAGTTTAGTGATAAAGACAAAGTATACAGCTATAAATGAAGCTATAATTTGATTGTTTGGATGAAAAGTTCATTACAGAACTAGGAATAGTTTCTAAGTCTCATCTTGGATCTAAACATGTGGTGTGTCACTTTCATTTAATTATAGGAATCATTGAAAGATGGAAAATCACTATAGAGATAGTGGACTCTCAAGAACAACATTACATATGCATTAACTAAAGCTTATCCAACAGTAGGATAATCGTCACTTAGAGAAGAAGGGTATGAGATACCATGACGATTGACTTTAGTGCAAGTGGGAGATTGAAAGTAGTATGCACACAAGCCAATCATGTTTGATGATAAAGCATATACTTTGTAACAAAATGTATTAAAGGCTTTTAATTATCTAAATGATGCTGTTTTATAATATGTGATAATCCCATAGTTTTAAGCAATGCTTTTAGAATAATGATGATGATCATTCTAATGAGATCTAAATTCTTAGAAAGCTTAAAACTAAAATTGTTCCCAGTCGTTGGATTACTAAATTGGGGATTAGTGAATCCGGATAGATTGGTACATACGTTGCTTGTTCATTGGATGAGGATTATTAATCTCATGATCATTTGTGTGGATACACTAAAGCAAATATGTAGGTGCTTATTAGAGAATAAGTTTATTAAACGTGGCTCGCTAAGGAAACCTAATGGAGTTTTACTTTCCTGTCAATAGGAATTTCTGTAGTAATAGTAGTATAAGTGATCCTTGGACTTGAGATCATCATAGTATCTTGTGTAAGATGAATTATACTTTGACTTATTCCTTAAGACCCTTAGGGTATAGCAAAGGGTATGCTTGGGTATAATAAGTCGTATATAGAGATAATGTATGATCAATAAATAATCTACCACTTCTAGTAAAGAAGAAAAATGTCATATGTGATTCGATAAATGACAACTCAATAGTCCTTGGCCAAGACAGAATGAAATTAGAAAGGAGTTTCTAATTTGCATTATTTAGTGTTGTGCATTTAAGAGTCGAAATACATATAATTAAATACAATAAGACTTGACAGTAATTTCATGTCTTATATTTAATTGGGACATTGTATGGTGGAAGGATTGAATTGTACGGTAACTATTAACTCAAAGATTCTTTTATAATTAATGTTAAAATCTATATTATCTAGAAATTCATTGATCGCTAGGGAGGCTTATCCCTATTGTAGAATAAATATTATTTATTTAAATAAATTAATCGTTTAATTTATTTATTTAAATAATATTAGAATTGTTCTAATTGATTTATTCACAACCGGTTTAATATGGAGAACCTAAAGGGTCACACCATAAAAGGAAGAATAATTATTTAAGAAGTTAATGGGATAATCGTAATAATATGTTAAGTATATTTAATTTAATCTATGGTGATAAAATAAATTAAATAGCTTAATATTTATTATTTAATATTTTAGAAATATTAAATATAAATTAATAAGAGAAGTCTTATTAATATTATTACAATTATTATTATTTTAATTTCTAAATGAGTTTAGGAATTAATTTAATATAAGTACTCTTATTTATTCCTAATAAGATTAGGAGGCAAATTAATTAAAAGATTTTAATTAATTAAAATAAAACCAAATTCCTTAATTGATAAGGAGGGTTGCCCACATCTATAAATAAGAGGAGTCTTATTATGGGTGAGGTGGTTTTAACGTTTTAAAAGAATACGTAATTTCAATAGTTGGGAGAGTACACCATTTCTATGAGAGATAGAAAAACTATGGTTTTGCCAAATACCCTTCTTCTTGAATATTTCTTCTTCCTTGGTGGATCACCTCTAGAGGCCAAATACTTGGGTGGCTAACGTTGATCAAAGGAAGGAACCAAACCCGGTGAATTCAAGTTGAACACGAAAAGGATTTGGAGGTGAACTTGTATCTGAGGAAGCTCGAATCTTCAAGGGTATGATTCTCATTCTTTATCTTTTCATTTAATTAATAATTGTGCATAAAGGATGATCCGGGTATATGGTTTGTAAAATTTTAAAACTCCTTTTTATCACGTTTCCGCTTATTTTGTGCAATTTGATTGCATTAATGAATATTACAAACACAACAATTGTAATTTAGAAATTTTAATTTTTCTAATTAAACCTTAATTGGAAATTTTAGAAACTGATGTTTTAAAACTTAAGGGTTAGGACCTTAGGGTTAAACCCTAAGGGTTTGGACAATATCAAGTTTGTCATTTAAATTATTTTGCAAATGATTAAAACACCCTTTTGTATATTTTTATTAGTTAACTTGCAATATTTGCTAGCAACTTTAGTTGGTAACCTAATGCCTTGACTTTGTAACTTCTAAAAATCTCAGCATTTCAGCCTCCAATTGACAGCTAACATCAGATCTAGCAACATATCACAATATATATAGATTTGGGAGAGAGAAAATCACATAAACTAGCCATTTTGCTCTCAAGCTCTCATCTACTCTCTCTCTCTCACTAAGACATCCGAAAATAGCAAGTATATCAATCCTAAAAACACCTCTTAGACCACCCAAGAACATATTGGAGATCAAAGATCAAAATCTAGAACATAAAGGTGTAAACCCTAAGTTTCATTTTAATCTTGTATGCTTTGTAAAATTTTGTGTTTATGTGTTTATATCTTTGCTAGATGATGTTTTATGATGATCTATGTTGATATAACATAGATCCATAGCATCAAAATGCTTTAAAATTGAAGTTTTATAAAACTGCCCAAGAACATGGTTTGTGGTCTGACAAGCTAATGTCAGGAGCCACAGATTCGTGTATGTTTATGATTATTGTCGTTTTATGTTTTGGATCTGTAATTTGGTATGAGTTCTTGGTTCTGCAAGTGAAATCCGAGTCTTTTAATGTCTATATTTCAAGTTATAATCGGTCAAAGTTGGTTGACCGACCATGACCGAGTACAATCTGGGCAACCCAGAAATTTGAAAACAGCGTCTGACAACACTTTCAAATGCTTTGATATGTCAGTAATAATGTGGGTTGTTGATGTTTTTGTAACCTGTTTGTAGCCTTGTATATGTACTTTAAATATATGGCTTTAGATCCCTCAAGTAATCAATATATCGGGTGTGGCAGTTGGTCAAACTAAGGATGTTGATCATGATTGCCGTTTCTGGAAAAACCCAAAAAATGGTTGAGCAATGATTCTAACATGGTTTGACCATATTTTTTCTTGTGATTCCCTTATATTTGAACTGATGTGTTGATGTATACATATTCCTGGACATATGTACTAGACCTATGAACCAAGAAACCACCTATTTAATGACAAGAACATGTATTCAATCGAGCATGAAACTGGGAACTCGAACTGCCTAGGTTTCTGGAAAACCTAGGTAACGTCTGACGACTTTGATTACCCAGATCGTCATGTTGTGTTGTGTTATGACCTAGATAATGGTTGGTTATTGTAGTATTACAATTCAGCTACACGATCAAGGTTCAAACTAGCCCATAAACTAATTATACTGAGAATTAAGCCTGGTCAAACGAGCCACCTTGAGAATTGGTTTGACAGTGTTCTTGAGCTCAAGAACACCTAAGACGACAGACAAGTGTCGCTATAGGCTTCAGCGACGGTTTCTATTAATTTTATTTTTCTAATTTTCGGAAAATACTTAAAAATAGAAAATAAATTATAAAAATTATTAAAAATAGTTTTAAAAATTATTTTAAATTATAAAAAATAATTTTTGACCAATTGGAATATTTTTCTTTAATATTTATAATTATATAAATATTAAAGGTATTTAATTTATTTAATTAGTGTATTAAATAAATTAGAGAAAAATAATTTTAATTATATAAAAATCATTTTAAATAAGAATAATGTATTTAAAAGTATTTTGAGTTATAAAATGTAACTTTTAATATTTTTAGATAATTTTCATTAATAGTTTAATATTAATGATATTAGATTTATTTAATTATTAAATTAAATAAATAAGATAAAAATGATTTTATTATTTGAAAATCATTTTAAATGAGAGTAAAGTGTTAGAAAATATTTTAAATTATAAAATATAATTTTCAATATTTTTGGAGAATTCTCATTAATAAATTAATATTAATGATGTTAGATTTATTTAATTATTATATTAAATAAATAAATTAAAAATAATTTTATTGATTTAAAAATTATTTAAAAATGAGAAAAATAATTTAAAAATATTTTAATTTATAATTAATAACTTTTAATATTTGGATAATAATTTCATTAATATTTAGATATTAATGGTGATGATTTAAAAATAATTTTAATTACTTTAAAAATAATTTAAGTAGAATATTGATGATTTAAAAATATTTCAAGTTATTGATAATAACTTTAATATTTTGACAAGTATGTTATTAATATTTTAATATTATTAAATATTAATGATGATAAGATTATTTGATAATTAAATTATTTAAAAATAATTTAAGTGTTTGAAAAATTATTATAAATTATTAACAGCTTTCGAAAAATATTATAAATGATATATAATTTATCTAATATAATATTGAAGCTTTGAGACCGAATTTAATTGACAATAATTGTGTTAATTATCAGATAGGGTGACCAGAACACTGAAATGAGACCGAAGTCCAACCAGACCGAACTGGTTAAACTTGATAAGTATTTATATAGGGTATAAACTCTGATGTGGATATGTGGTGATGTGCCTAAAAGAAGGTTTAACTGTAAATTATAGTGATGCGTGTTGTAAATTATTATACTAATTGTGAGACCGATATTATTGGTTATAAGTCTTACGAATGCATATAAGTTTATTGTGTAGCTGTAATCAGCGGAGAAGGCAAGTTTTCTAACTCAACCTTGAGTTATATTTATTCAATTATTATAGTGGATAATTATTGCTAATTATACCACGTCCAGGGATTTATTGTTGATTATTCACAATTAGTGCATGATTAATAATTCAAATTAAATTATTGATTCGTAAAATATACGTTTGTAGAATAACTGTTGTTGGATATTCGTACTCGTAGAAGCTAGTATTGACAGTACAAATAATTCCTGTTTGTTGTCTAATTATGTTGAGAAATGTCTTAGCCAATTATTCTGGCTAGACGAACATTTGTTAGAACTTGATAGATTTGAGAAGAGAATTCAATTGTTATTGATAGATCGATGCCAATTATTTTGGCTAGATCGAGAAGTAATTAGAAATTAAAATCACAGTATTTCATTGTTAAATCAAAATTTGATTCTGAGACTGAGAAGAACAACCTTTTATATAAAGGGAATATTTTATTGGTCGTATATTTGGCCTTTGCGTTCAATTAAGTATTATGCATAATATAAGGTATAATAAAGCTGGTAACTTTGTATACTTGCAGAGGAGTATGATTTAATCTTTATGGTTATCTGATACACATGGGTATATCAAAGTCAAATCTTTGATAGTTACTTGAGAAGAGAAGTTCAAGATCCAATAGATCGCTCAGCATAAATCTAAAAAATATTTCACTTTGCTATTTCGTAGAATTAATTCTTGATTATTCATTTGAATATCGTAGAAAACCTTGAAAGCGTTATACTATTTCATTATCAGATTATTGTTGCGTAGAATGTGAGAAGACTTGATATTGATTTCTATACCTTTATTGTATGTCTTAACTTGCGGGGCAAACTTGTTGCTCACCTTTGCTGAATAAAACTTTTTAGCTACGGACGAAGTTGCAGAAGGTGCTGCGAAGAATAATAAAGGAAAAGGCATAGTGATAAATTAGTATAATGAATATTATTATTATTATGTTGTATTGTAAACCCTTTTTGTATATCTAAGGGGTATATCTGTAATGTTAAGGTTAGTGAACCTGAGACTTATGTATTAATAACATAAGTTAATGAGTTATGTATTCCTAATTATATTTGAATGGGTAGTTAGATGTTAATATATTGTGGATCGTGAGTACCAAACTTTGGGGTCAGGTAACCTGGATTTGGGGGTGTCACAGGTTGATATCATAGCTGTAGGTTATAAACCTTAAGTTGGGTGGGGAAAACCCTAGGATTATAACAATAAGCAAAATCTAGAAAACTCATTTAGACTACTAAGTGAGGGATTGCCGAAGCGTATCGATAGTGAGAAATGTAGAAAAATAGTGTGAGAAGTTTGTATCGGTGAAGTACTAATCAAGTTATTTAAACTGATTGTAGGATGTTGGGAGAAGATAAGATGAGTACGGAGATGCTAGCGACTGTTGCACCAGTGCCAGTAGCCTAGGTGCCAGCACTGAGAGAGTCAGTGGAAGAAGTGGGGAAAATGAATCTATGGTTAATCTCGGGAGTGATCATGATGATTATCCCGAGATGTATCTATGTAGTGATGAGGAGGTGGAGTCTAAAGAAGCCAAAGTGTAGAAAGGGAATAAGAACAAAGTAGGAGAACCAGATCAAGTATCTGCAGAAGTACAGGAACTCCGGAGTAAAGTGTTTCTCTTGGAGGAGTTATGGAAGACATAGCGAGCATTACGCGAAATGACTGAAGAGCGGAATGAGCTCAAGGCGCAACTGGAAAGGATGAAGACTGAAGGTGGTGGAACGTCTAAAGGAACAATCAAGCAGTATAAAGGCAAGAAAAAGCAAAAAAGGGACAATGACAGCCCTAATTCTGAAAAGGTCAAACCCGAAGAAGAAGCAAGCCTATAGCAAGTGTAGAAAGACTCACGCGGGAGAATGCATGATGTGGAAGAACGTGTGCTTCAACTATAAGCAGGAAGGACATATATCTTTGCATTGTCCTAAGCCGAATATGAGGAAGTGTTTCTCATGTGGAAGAATGGGTCACGAATTCAACAAGTGTCCCAACAAGAAGAAGACTGGTGAAGGGAGTGGTCGGTAGACAACTTAGATATAAGTGGTAGTATCTTTTGGGTAGAAGATTATGATATTAAAGGTTGTAATATCAAGAATGTTGTTTGAACATATGTAAATATATATATGTTTGTATGAATGAAATCTTTATTTTCTATATGAATATAAGATTAAGATTAATTTATGTGTTCTTAAAACTCATACTTATGATAAGTTCATGACTTATAATTATATGAAATGTTTTGAACCCCTCAGCGAATGGACGCCAAAGGTCTGACTAGGATAAGTTTGTACACTCATATAATTGTGGTAAGTTCCTGAACTCATAATTGTGGTAAGTTTGACGAACTGGTAATAACTATGTGTGAATGGAGAATTACAACTTTTTGTCTAAAGTTGTGTTGTTAATCCTGATATTATTTAAAAAGGGATAGTAGCATGTGTTAAGTACTAAATGTGTTATAAGCTATTTGAATAAATATTCATTTATATATGAGAATTATGTGCTGAATTCTTATTGTGTTAAGAATTTGTGTAGAGAAAGAGAATTAATATAAGATTTTTATTTAAATCAGATCATACCGCCTAGACGACAGAATCAAAATCAAAGAGATGAGTAGTCAGTAAATAATGAAGGAGGTTAAGCTGACCCGATGCAAAACTTTGCAAATATGATAGCCGAAGCTATGGAAAATAGAGCTCCAGCAAGAGGAAGAGCGAGAAATCAGCCAACCGATAGATTGGCTAACTTCAAGGACTTTAAAGCGGTAGGATCGCCTGAATTCAATGGAACCACGGATCCGATTGAAGCCCAAACTTGGGTAAAGAAGATGGAGAAAACATTCGTTATCGCTAGAGTAGCGGAAGAGCAAAAGATAACTTTTGCTACATACTTGATGAAGGGAGAAGCTAATTACCGATGGGAGACTAATCAGGCAAGAGCTGGTACAGCGGTGGTGTTGTGGACAAGATTCAAGGAGTTGTTCTTTGAAAACTGCTTCTCACCGAGTATGCAAGCTCGGATAGAAGTTAAGTTCTTAGAACTAAAGCATGAGAATATGTCTGTTTTTGAGTATGCAGCTAAATTCAACGAATTAGTGAGATTTACACCTCATCAGGTGGACACAGAAGCAAGAAAGGCGAGAAGATTCGAGAATGGACTGAAGCCAGGAATATTCAACAAGGTAGCAGTGTTGCAGATCAATACGTTCGCTGCTTTGTTGGAGAAAGCATTAATTACTGAAGGAGGGAGCGAAGCTGCATCTCGATTTCATCAGGAAAAGAAGAGAAGACAAATGATGGTGGAAGCAGTGGTGGTAGTAACCCTAATAAGAGGAAGTGGAGTGAGAATACCCAATCGGGTAGCAAGACTGAAGGAAATAAGTAAGGGAGGGAGCCATTCACGAATTATGGGAAGAATCATTCAGGAGTGTGTCTGAAGAAGAAGGGAGTTTGCTATAACTGTAGGCAAGAAGGACTCATGTCACCCAATTGCCCCAATCCGAAGAAAATTCAATGTTGTTTTGCGTGCGGATCGACTGACCATATGGTACGGAACTGTCCGAACAGGAATGTTGAGAAGGAAAGTGTCAATAAGGGACCCGGTGGTGGAACCTTGGCAATTTGAGGACCTTCTCAGCCAGGAAGATCAACCGCCCATACATTCAACATGACGACACAGGATACGGTGGCTGCCCCGGAGGTGGTAGCAGGTAACAATTTCGTTTAGAACTTAAATTATGCGAATAATATGAGTATGATATTTCTGTGAACTGTTTTCTTTTATAGATTCAAGTCACATGTTAGAATTTGAGACACAAATTAATATTGTATTAGTAAAATGAATTGATGATACAACTTTAAAAGATTATAGAGAATAAGAAAGTGGTGATTCCGAGGACGGAATCCTTTTAAGGAGGGGTGAATGTGATAACCCGGGATTTCGAATAATCTGAATTTTACTAATAAAGATTTTTTTTTAATTAATATTGGCATTGATAGATAATTTTGTATTGTGCATCTGTGATACGAGTCTCGGAAATTAGTCAATTTGTGTATTGACTGGGAAAATAGAGTAGAGTTGTGCTTGACAGCTTTAGAAACCCTAACCCTAAATTCTGGATAGGGATTCGATAGAAAATATAATTAAAACAATTGTATCGATAAGTACGTGTTTGCACTGTAAAGAGATTTTGAATAATGATTGATCAAATAAGGTTTAAAATTAATAAACCCTAATAAGAGATTAGAAACCCTAATCTCAGGATTAGAAATGCTAACGTACAGTTAGAAACCCTAATCGTATGTCTAGAAACCCTAATTTTGAATACGAGAATCCTAAACCCTAAATTAGGAAGCCCTAATCCTAATTGGCAAGCCTAATATGTTTATTAAACTTAAATATAATTAGAAAACCCTAATTACATTTTAGTTATTTTAATTTTTATTTTACAAACCCTAATTGTAATTTAGAAATTTTAATTTTTCTAATTAAAACCTTAATTGGAAATTTTAGAAACTAATGTTTTAAAATCTAAGGGTTAGGACCTTAGGGTTAAACCCTAAGGGTTTGGACAATATCAAGTTTGTCATTTAAATTATTTTGCAAATGATTAAAACACCCTTTTGTATATTTTTATTAGTTAACTTGCAATATTTGCTAGCAACTTTAGTTGGTAACCTAATGCCTTGACTTTGTGACTTCTAAAAATCTTAGCATTTCAGCCTCCAATTGACAGCTAACATCAGATCTAGCAACATATCACAATATATATAGATTTGGGAGAGAGAAAATCACATAAACTAGCCATTTTGCTCTCAAGCTCACACCTACTCTCTCTCTCTCTCTCTCTCTCTCACCAAGACATTCGAAAATAGCAAGTATATCAGTCCTAAAAACACCTCTTAGATCACCCAAGAACATATTGGAGATCAAAGATCAAAATCTAGAACATAAAGGTATAAACCCTAAGTTTCATTTTGATCTTGTATGCTTTGTAAAATTTTGTGTTTATATGTTTAGATCTTTGCTAGATGATGTTTTATGATGATCTATGTTGATATAACATAGATCCATAGCATCAAAATGCTTTAAAATTAAAGTTTTACAAAACTGCCCAAGAACATGGTTTGTGGTCTGACAAGCTAATGTCAGGGGCCACAGATTCGTGTATGTTTATGATTCTTGTCATTTTATGTTTTGGATCTGTAATTTGGTATGAGTTCTTGGTTCTGAAAGTAAAATTCGAGTCTTTAATGTCTATATTTCAAGTTATAATCGGTCAAAGTCGGTTGACCGACTATGGCCGAGTACAATCTGGGCAACCCAGAAATTTGAAAATAGCGTCTGACAACACTTTCAAATGCTTTGATCTGTCAGTAATAATGTGGTTTGTTGATGTTTTTGTAACCTGTTTGTATCCTGGTATATGTACTTTAAATATATCGCTATAGATCCCTCAAGTAATCAATATATCAGGTGTGGCAGTTGGTCAATCTAAGGATGTTCATCATGATTACCGTTTATGGAAAAACCTAGAAAACGGTTGAGCAATGATTCTGACATGGTTTGACCATATTTTTTCTTGTGATTCCCTTGTATTTGAACTGATGTGTTGATGTATACATATTCCTGGACATATGTACTAGACCTATGAACCAAGAAACCACCTATTTAATGACAAGAACATGTATTCAATCGAGCATGAAACTGGGAACTCGAACTGCCTGGGTTTCTGGAAAAACCAGGTAACGTCGGACAATGACTTTGATTGCCCAGATCGTCATGTTGTGTTGTGTTATGACCTAGATAATGGTTGGTTATTGTAGTGTTACAATTCAGCTACACGATCAAGGTTCAAACTATACCAGAAACTAATTATACTTAGAATTAAGCATGGTCAAACGAGCCACCTTGAGAATTGGTCTGATAGTGTTCTTAAGCTCAAGAACACCTAAGACGACAGGCAAGTGTCGCTATAGGCTTCAACGACGGTTTCTATTAATTTTATTTTTCCAATTTTCGGAAAATACTTTAAAATAGAAAATAAATTATAAAAATTATTAAAAATGATTTTAAAATTTATTTTAAATTATGAAAAATAATTTTTGACCAATTAGAATATTTTTCTTTAATATTTATAATTATTTAAATATTAAAGGTATTTAATTTATTTAATTATTGTATTAAATAAATTAGAGAAAAATAATTTTAATTATATAAAAATTATTTTAAATAAGAATAATGTATTTAAAAGTATTTTGAGTTATAAATTGTAACTTTTAATATTTTTAGATAATTTTTATTAATAATTTAATATTAATGATATTAGATTTATTTAATTATTAAATTAAATAAATAAGATAAAAATGATTTTATTAATTTTAAAATCATTTTAAATGAGAGTAAAGTGTTAAAAAATATTTTGAATTATAAAATATAATTTTCAATATTTTTAGAGAATTCTCATTAATAAATTAATATTAATGATGTTAGATTTATTTAATTATTATGTTAAATAAATGAATTAAAAATGATTTTATTAATTTAAAAATGAGAAAAATGATTAAAAAATATTTTAAGTTATAATTAATGACTTTTAATATTTGGATAATAATTTCATTAATATTTATATATTAATGGTGATGATTTAAAAATAATTTTAATTACTTTAAAAATTATTTAAGTAGAATATTGATGATTTAAAAATATTTCAAGTTATTGATAATAACTTTAATATTTTGACAAGTATGTTATTAATATTTTAATATTATTAAATATTAATGATGATAAGATTATTGGATAATTAAATCATTTAAAAATAATTTAAGTGTTTGAAAAATTATAATAATTGTTTATAAATTATTAAAAGCTTCCGAAAAATATTATAAATGATATATAATTTATCTAATATAATATTGAAGCTTTGAGACCGAATTTAATTGACAATAACTGTGTTAATTATCAGATAGGGTGACCAGAACACTGAAATGAGACCGAAGTCCAACCAGACTGAACTAGTTAGACTTGATAAGTGTTTATATAAGTTATAAACTCTGATGTGGCTATGTGGTAATGTGCCTAAAAGAAGGTTTGACTATAAATCACAGTGATGCGTATTGTGAATTATTGTGCTAATTGTGAGACCGATACTATTGGTTATAGATATTACGAAAGCAGATAAGTTTATTGTGTAGCTGTAATCAGTGGAGAAGACAAGTTTTCTAACTCAACCTTGAATTATATTCATTCAATTATTATATTGGATAATTATTGCTAATTATACCACGTACATGGATTTATTGTTGATTATTCGCAGTTAGTGTATGTTTAATAATTCAAATTGAATTACTGATTCGTAAAATATACGTTTGTAGAATAACTGTTATTGAATATTCGTACTCGTAGAAGCTAGTATTGACAGTACAGATAATTCATGTTTATTGTCTAATTATGTTGAGAAATGTCTTAGCCAATTATTCTGGCTAGACGAACATTTGTTAGAACTTGATAGATTTGAGAAGAGAATTCAATTGTTATTGATAGATCGATGCCGATTATTTTGGCTAGATCGAGAAGTAATTAGAAATTAAAATCACAATATTTCGTTGTTAAATCAAAATCTTGATTTTGAGACTGAGAAGAACAACCTTTTATATAAAGGGAATATTTTATTGGTCGTATATTTGGCCTTTGCACGCGATTAAATATTATGAATAATATAAGGTATAATAAAGCTGATCACTTTATATACTTGCAGAGGGGTATGATTTAATCTTTATGGTTATCTGATACACCTGGATATGTCAAAGTCAAATCTTTGATAGTTACTCGAGAAGAGAGGTTCAAGATCCAATGGATCGCTCAGCATAAATCTGAAAAATATTCCACTTTGCTATTTCGTAGAATTAATTCTTGATTATTCATTTGAATATCGTATAAAACCTTGAAAACGTTGTACTCTTTCATTATCAGATTATTATTGCATAGAATGTGAGAAGACTTGATATCGATTTCTATACCTTTATTGTATGTCTTAACTTGCGGGGTAAACTTGTTGCTCACCCTTGCTAAATAAAACTTTTCGGCTAGGGACGAAGTTGCAGAAGGTGCTGCGAAGAATAATAAAGGAAAAGGCATAGTGATAAATTAGTATAATATACATTATTATTATTATGTTATATTGTAAACCCTTTTTATATATCTAAGGGGTATGTCTGTAATGTTAAGGTTAGTGGACCTGGGACTTATGTATTAACAACATAAGTTAATGAGTTATGTATTCCTATTTATATTTGAATGGGTAGTTAGATGTTAATATATTGTGGATCGTGAGCACCAAACTCTGGGGCCAGGTAACCCGGATTTGGGGGTGTCACAGCTACGACGCTAGCCCTACTGGAGTTTCACGCCGCAGCGTGGCAGGTAACACTAGAACTTATGCTGCAGTGTCGAGTCTGGTCTTCAGCCACAGAAGTGTGGCGCCGCAGCGCGACATAATAATGGGAAGCTGGTAGTGAAGTAGTAAAGAATGATTATGAAGATAAAAAGAAAGAAAAATAGTTAGTAGTGAAGTACAACCTTAAGGAACTTGAAGTAACATTCTTAAATGATGTTAAAGACCTTAAGTATTACAACTGAAGGTTGACGAAAGATTAATTGAATGTAAGATCAATGTAATGTGATAAGCCAGAACCAATAATAAAAAATCTAATATATGATTAGATTGAGAAGAAGGGTAAGATACATTAGATACCATACATATCTGATTATGACCTAATATGGTATGTTATGTGATTTTGTATTGTAGAGACTTAAAGACTTAAAGGAAAGTAATTATACCATAGCAGACGCTAAAGGCAAGTGTTCTAACCCTTGTTTCAGTTCAATCTGAACAAGCTTTGTAATTCATATATTCTTACGCATGAATTAATGTATGATGAAGTCAAAGAAAATTCTTTCGGCTAAACTTGTGATATGTTGGATTTCTTATAATCTATTAAAGTATTGTCAATGTTTTACCAAATTATATTGGTGTGGTTTTCAAATGAAGACTGAGTATGGTAAACAAATGTTTTGTCGTCAAAACGACAGGCACGTGAGGTTGCCACAACTTAAACATACGTACGTTTAAACAATGTAGTGTTGATCAACATAGAGTACTATAGGCTGATCACCTAGACGTGCTCGTAAGATATGTCGGACTTACAGACTTAGTGCCTAGTTGTCCTTTTCAAAGAAAGTATGAAATACTCAAGGTCTTGGACCGAGTTCTATGTTTAATGAATGCTATTCATTGGGAAACATTTTGAAGGAAAAGAAGTGCTATTTTAAATTATCGATAGTACTTCGTAACCATTGTTCAATTATTGAAGATATACTATTCCTATGTTTTAAGCATGTCGTTTAAATGAAATTGTTGTACTTGCTGAGCTTGTTATTGTGACGCCCCCAAAATAGGTATATACCACCCATTCTGAGTCGCCAAATACATGGTACAGAAACAACTACAATTTTATTAATACAACATAAAAACTGTGAGTGTAAATACAAAGATTGTCATCTAGACAATATCCACACTCAAATAAGTCCTCATTACAATTATTGGAACAATATTTTACAAAAAAAATGGCGAGGACTACTAAAATAACTTCCTAGAACCTTCATTCCATACCCCGACTAGTACTTGCTACATTCTCGCCTCCTGAGAAGAAAATGGAACAACAAGGAAAAGGGTGAGCTCAACTAGCCCAGTAAAGAATATTATGACTAAGATAATATACAACAAATTATCGTTAGTCTTCAACAGGGAAAAATTTAATAGAATACAATAGACAACAAGTTTTAAATCAATATTCGCAGCGAAAAATAATAATTCATAGAAGAGTTACGTAGAGAATGAAATCTACGATTATCTATGAATTTAAAAGCCCATCATCACATTTTATCCCTGTAATATCAATCAATAAATATCTTGAATCAAATAGTTATCTTTGCACTACAGGCCAAAGATATTCATCAGTTGGTCATGTTCACCTCAACACCTGTTCATCTTTGCACTACGGGCCAAAGATATTCATCAGAAATCATTCATCTTTGCACTACAGGCCAAAGATATTCAGTTATATCATCATTTAAGACTGAGGATGATGAAAAATATTTTAAAGAAAACGAATCCAGTGAAGCAAAAGAACAAATATTAGGGATTCGTATTACAGTTTATCCATGCCCAAAAATACCTCATAAATAATCATAGTGAAGTAAAATTCAAGAATGATCAAAACATGGATACAATCAAAGCTAGTATCCAGAATAGATATTTGGACGAAAAGAAGAAATTTCATTTTTCGGTGAATAGTAACTCGTGAATAGTAACTCGTGAATAGTAACTCATGAATAGTAACCCCGACATGAAAAGTTTCAAATTTGATAAAAAGTTCAGATCAATACTTCGGCATAATGATATTGAAGAAAATAATATCATTTAAGAAGAAATAACATCTCTTACCTCGAAAAGACGGTACTTCTGACTGGAATACTAGATATAGTGCTGAAGGAAACTTGCACCGTATAAAAACACTCAAAGTATCAAATACTCACAAGAATACGCTCGATATAGAGAGAGAAATAGAGAGAAACTTATGTTTCTGGTGTGATTTTCAATTCTAACCTAAGCACCCTATTTATAGGAAAATGCTTAGAACACCAAACTAGAAAATTTAATAAAATAATAATATAATTTTTTTAATTTCCTTAGCACACCACACCAGCTGATTTCAGCCATTAACACATGCCCACAAATGAAAAAAAATGTTTTTGTTAATATAATTATTTAAAACTTCCAAAAATCAATTATTTCGGAACTTCAATAATTCACAATAAATAGCCATTTGATCAGAAAATTCGAATCTCGCGAGTTTTTATAGGAAATTCAATTCTCTACAACTTTGCAGAAGAAAAGTTTTCCAAATTCCAAATAAAAATTGACCGAAATCCACAAACGGGCGATTTTACAGTCAATAATAAATTTTCGGTCAAGAATTGTGTCCACCAACACACAAAATATGTGTTAATCATTTAATGTCACAAAAATACTCTTCCTCCTCATATACTCATATATTCCACATTTATTGTAAAAATACCACCATCAATATATTATTAAAATAATATATTTAAATAAATTATTTTATCAGAAAAAGATAAAATATTAATTTTCAACAATTATCACATTAAAAATTTTCTCCATCTATATCCACAAAAAATCACTATTTTCCTCATCATATAAATCAATAATTAATTATACACAAATAATATTACAGAACCACAGTACTGGCAACCAGGCCGTTCCCAGGAAAGATGGGGCTTTCCAATAAGGATATCTCCTTACTGGCGCGCAATTAGATGACCAAACCTCTCCTTAGACAGAACTTTCTAGATATTGCCAATAATGTTATCTAATAATATTATTCAGATAATATGAATTATTGTTCCGATAATAGAAAATACTGTGTAGTGACAATTATTAAAACAACAGTAATATAAAATATCAACGCAACAATTATTGAATCAATAAAATACAATATTGAACAGTAATTACTTTAACAATTATTGAGTAGTGCCTTCTTACGTAAGAATCAATAATTGGTGCAATACTGTGTGCTACTGTGCAACAACGCGTATTACTGTGTTTTAACCACCGGGTATTCCAACAGTATTAACGGTAACAACTACGCTGTTATTTATAAACAACTTGTTTTTGTCATTTTCTTCATCCAATCGCTTTCTGTTATGGGGCCCACAAAAGACTGCGCCGTCGTACGAATATTCTTCGACAATAAGAATATTCCACGACCAAGCGAATATTCCCCGACAACAATGAATATTTTATAACCACTTGCTTATTTAAAATATTTGCGCATTTTACCCATAACTGACCACATTAATCAAATCAACCCTTACTATTTCCGAATAATAAATAGAGGAAATTAAATTTTATTTATTAATAATTTGGGGTCTTACAACCTCCCCTCCTTATGAAATTTCGTCCTCGAAATTGATATACGTACCTGGTGTTTCGAAAAGATGAGGATACCTCGCTTTCATTTTCGTTTCCAACTCCTAGGTCATTTTCTCAATAGCATGATTTCTCCACTTTAACTTGTGGTATGACCTTCGTGCGTAGGACATGCTCCTTCCTATCCAAGATCTTGACAGGTACCTCCTCGTACGTTAAGTCTTCGGCTATCTCATTCGGTTCTAACTCAATAACGTGGTTCGGGTCGTCCACATATTTATGTTACATCGATACGTGAATAACGTTATGAACACATGACATACTTAGCGTTAAGGCGAGTCTATAGGCCACAGTTCCTACTCGATCGAGGATTTCAAATAAATCAAAGGCTTGAGCTTTCTTCTCTTCATCGACTCTTACTTCTAGAATAACACATTCTTGCACCTTCTTCTTTATATTCATCAGCTCCATGTCTGTAGCTTGAGCGGCTTTAACTTTATCGATTAAAGTTGGTTCTACGCGTATACTTGACATCATCGCACTCGTTCCTGCATATGATCTTCTACTCAACGCGTCAGCTACCACGTTCGCTTTTCCAGGATGGTATTGAATAGTGTGGTCATAATCTTTCAACAGCTCAAGCCAACGTCGTTGCCGCATATTGAGTTTCTTTTGGGTGAAGAAATATTTGAGGCTTTTATGGTCTGAATATATCTCCACTTTCTTCCCATATAGATAGTGCCTCCAGATCTTTAGCGCGAAAACGACTGCTGCCAACTCTAGATCATGAGTAGGATAATTCCTCTCATATTCTTTAAGTTGTCGCGAGGCATAGGCTATGACTTTCCCACGTTGCATGAGAACACATCCTAACCCTTTGCCTGAAGCATCGCTGTAGATAACAAATCCATCCGAACCAGATGGTATTGTCAGAACAGGTGCCGAAATGAGTCTCCTCTTAAGCTCTTGGAAACTCTTCTCGCATTCCTCGCTCCATACGAATTTGATATCCTTCCGAGTCAGCTGAGTTAACGGGGTAGCAATTCGAGAAAATCTTTCCACAAAATCTTCGATAATAACCAGCTAAGCTTAAAAAGCTACGTATTTCGATTACTGACTTAGGTTGCTCTCAATTGTGACTCATATCCCAATCTTGGATAGCACGTCACAATGACACCTATCAGTTTACTATCGCACGAATATGGCGTCCCCTATGGAAAGTCTGGCTTCGATGCATTCCACAAAGGAAGTCACCAGATAGAGACTCGGTTATCAACTTCTATAGTTGGGTTTTTAACTCCTGAAGTTCAATAGGAGCCATTCAATATGAGATTTTAGAAGTGGATTTTGTACCGGATTCAAAGATGATACAAAATTCAATATCACGCTCTGGGAGTAAGCTAAGAAATTCTTCGGGAAATACGTCAGGGATTTACTAACAATAGAAATATCATTCAAACCTGACGTATTTTTGTTCAAGTCCATAACATAGCTAAGAAAGCTTGACATCCGTTTTTCAATAAACGAATAACTTTATGGCTTGATATGAAAGAGTTTGACTTCAATGGTTTGGTTGCTTGAATTCGAATAACAGGTTGCTTAGGAATATGAAAATTAACAACCTTACGAAAGCAATCAATTTTGGCATGATGAGTAGTTAACCAATTAATTCCTAAAATCACATCAAAAGCAAGTATCTTTAAAGAGATAAGGTCAATAGATAATGTGATAGTGCCAACTTGGATCAAACAAGATTTATAAACAGTGGATGTAACGAAAGTTTCTCCTAACGGAGTTTCCACAGATAGGTCAAAGTCTAACTTCTCCGGAATCAAGTTTAAACGTTGAGCACAAGCAGGAGAAATAAATGAATGGGTAGCACCGGTATCTAGTAAGGTATAGACTTCGTAAAAATTTATAATTAACTAACCCGTGCTAACTTCGTTCGGGTTCCTCGCATTCTGACCAGTCACGAAAAATGCTCTTCCAGGAACCGTTGACTTTGACTTTTCTAGGACAACTTTTTGAGTCACCACCCCCGTTGGACTTGGTTTCGCTACAGTGCAATCTCGAGCGATATGTCATTTCTTTCCACAGTTATAGCATACCTTAAATTGTTGTGGGCAGTTTGGGCTGATATGTCCTTCTTTTCCGCACTTATAGCATATGACCGGTGGTCGTTCTCCTCCCTTGGAACCAGTTGCTGCTGGTGCTGACGTCTTCGTATTATCATTGTTGAATCTCCTCTTTTTAAAATCTCCTCCCGACTCGCTTCTTCTATTCTCATGGCCATGATTACCACCAGAGTGGTTGCCGCTCTTGTCCGTATTCTTCTTTCTCCGCTGGTTATTGTTGTTCTGATGACTGCTGTCACCGGTATGATCCTGGTTATGGTCCCTCGATTGACCGTACTCGTTATCTCGCTCTAATAATTGAGCCCTGTTGACAACATCTGAATAGAGAGAAAATTTATGAGAAATGAGATATTGACGTATTCTGGGTTTCAAACCTCTCAGAAACATTCGCGTCATACGTTCCTCATTCTCCACCAAATGAGGTGCAAACCTGGACAACTCTGCAAATTTCGCCTCGTACTGGGACACCGTCATGTTATTCTGCTCCAGTCTAATAAACTCTACCTCCTTCATATGACGAATACTTTCAGGAAAGTACTTGTCATTGAATAGTTTCTGAAATGTCTCCCAAGGCATGCTGAGTGCGGCAGGCTGGGTCCGTTTCACAGACTCCCACCAGTAGTCAGCCTCGCCACGGAACATAAAGGTGGCGAATGGAACCTTCTGTTCCTCCGTGCATCCCAAGACATCAAATATCTTGGTAATTTGCTTGACCCACGTCTCTGCCTTAATCGGATCTGGCTTTCCCCAGAATTCTGGTGGTCCTAACTCCTTGAACTGCTTGGCCGTGACAAGCCGCGCGTTGCTATCATTTCTACACGTATTTTGTACACGAGTCTCCCTCGTTTGGTTTTGCATGAACTGAAAAAAACTCCTAAACATCCCGTTGTTCATCGTCTGCTTAGTGGTGTTGTTTACAGGAGGAATATTGCCAGCCTGTTGCACGTTCTCCTCGTTGGTGAGCAAAGGTGTCTCCACGGTCTCATTTACTCCACTGTTAACATTCTCAATCGACATTCTCAAATACTGTCATAAACAAGGGTTAATTTAACAAATTAACAAATCACATAATACCCCTATATTATGACCGACCAATAAATAAGCTTAGGTAGGACACACTAGCGAAGGATTTACTCGTCTCACACCTCCTAGTTCTATTCCCCGATCTCCGCCAGAGATCATATCCCTAAGCTCTGATACCAACTGTGACGCCCCCAAAATAGGTATACACCACCCATTCTAAGTCGCCAAATACATGGTATAGAAACAACTACAACTTTATTAATACAACATAAAAACTGTGAGTGTAAATACAAATATTGTCATCTAGACAATATCCACACTCAAATAAGTCCTCATTACAATTATTGGAATAATATTATACAAAAAAAATGGTGAGGACTACTAAAACAACTTCCTAGAACCTTCATTCCATACCCCGACTAGTACTTGCTACATTCTCGCCTCCTGAGAAGAAAATGGAACAACAAGGAAAAGGGTGAGCTCAACTAGCCCAGTAAAGAATATTATGACTAAGATAATATACAACAAATTATCGTTAGCCTTCAACAGGGAAAAATTTAATAGAATACAATAGACAACAAGTTTTAAATCAATATTCAAAGCGGAAAATAATAATTCATAGAAGAGTTACGTAGAGAATGAAATCTACGATTATCTATGAATTTAAAAGCCCATCATCACATTTTATCCCTGTAAAATTAATCAATAAATATCTTGAATCAAATAGTTATCTTTGCACTACAGGCCAAAGATATTCATCAGTTGATCATGTTCACCTCAACACCTGTTCATCTTTGCACTACGGGCCAAAGATATTCATCAGAAATCATTCATCTTTGCACTACAGGCCAAAGATATTCAGTTATATCATCATTTAAGACTGAGGATGATGAAAAATATTTTAAAGAAAACGAATCCAGTGAAGCAAAAGAACAAATATTAGGGATTCGTATTACAGTTTATCCATGCCCAAAAATACCTCATAAATAATCATAGTGAAGTAAAATTCAAGAATGATCAAAACATGGATACAATCAAAGCTAGTATCCAGAATAGATATTTGGACGAAAAGAAGAAATTTCATTTTTCGGTGAATAGTAATTCGTGAATAGTAACTCATGAATAGTAACCCCGACATGAAAAGTTTCAAATTTGATAAAAAGTTCAGATCAATACTTCGGCATAATGATATTGAAGAAAATAATATCATTTAAGAAGAAATAACATCCCTTACCTCGGAAAGACGGTACTTCTGACTGGAATACTAGATATAGTGCTGAAGGAAACTTGCACCGTATAGCAACACTCAAAGTATCAAATACTCACAAGAATACGCTCGATATAGAGAGAGAAATAGAGAGAAACTTGTGTTTCTGGTGTGATTTTCAATTCTAACCTAAGCACCCTATTTATAGGAAAATGCTTAGAACACCAAAGTAGAAAATTTAATAAAATAATAATATAATTTTTTTAATTTCCTTAGCACACCACACCAGCTGATTTCAGCCATTAACACATGCCCACAAATGAAAAAAACGTTTTTGTTAATATAATTATTTAAAACTTCCAAAAATCAATTATTTCGGAACTTCGGAACTTCAATAATTCACAATAAATAGCCATTTGATCAGAAAATTCGAATCTTGCGAGTTTTTATAGGAAATTCAATTCTCTACAACTTTGCAGAAGAAACTTTTTCCAAATTCCAAACAGAAATTGACCGAAATCCACAAACGGGCGATTTTACAGTCAATAATAAATTTTCGGTCAAGAATTGTGTCCACCAACACACAAAACATGTGTTAATCATTTAATGCCACAAAAATACTCTTCCTCCTCATATACTTATATATCCCATATTTATTGTAAAAATATCACCATCAATATATTATTAAAATAATATATTTAAATGAATTATTTTATCAGAAAAAGATAAAATATTAATTTTCAACAATTGTCACATTTAAAATTTTCTCCATCTATATCCACATAAAATCACTATTTTTCTCATCATATAAATCAATAATTAATTATACACAAATAATATTACAGAACCACAGTACTGGCAACCAGGCCGTTCCCAGGAAAGAGGGGGCTTTCCAATAAGGATCTCTCCTTACTGGCGCGCAATTAGATGACCAAACCTCTCCTTAGACAGAACTTTCTAGACATTGCCAATAATGTTATCTAATAATATTATTCAGATAATATGAATTATTATTCCGATAATAGAAAATACTGTGTAGTGACAATTATTAAAACAACAGTAATATAAAATATCAACGCAGCAATTATTGAATCAATAAAATACAATATTGAACAGTAATTACTGTAACAATTATTGAGTAGTGCCTTCTTACGTAAGAATCAATAATTGGTGCAATACCGTGTGCTACTGTGCAACAACGCGTATTACTGTGTTTTAACCACCGAGTATTCCAACAGTATTAACGGTAACACCTACGCCGTTATTTATAAACAACTTGTTTTTGTCATTTTCTTCATCCAATCGCTTTCTGTTATGGGGCCCACAAAAGACTGCGCCGTCGTACGAATATTCTCCGACAGTAAGAATATTCCATGACCAAGCGAATATTCCCCGACAACAATGAATATTTTATAACCACTTGCTTATTTAAAATATTTGCGCATTTTACCCATAACTGACCACATTAATCAAATCAACCCTTACTATTTTCGAATAATAAATAGAGGAAATTAAATTTCATTTATTAATAATTTGGGGTCTTACAGTTATGCTCACTCTTGCTTGAACCATATGAATGTAGCTAAAACCAAACGGACCGAAGGATCCGGTAAAGATAAGGGAAAGGCTAAGGCAGACCGTTGAACTGTCTATGTAAGAGTACATGTTTAATATGACACCCCTAAATCCAGGTTCTTCATTTCCTTAAGATTTGGTGTTCACTTAATAAAAACATTCATATCTAACTACCCAATCATAATAAAATTGAATAATAAAGCTTCCCATAAAGGATTACAATAATAAAAAAATCTCCCAGGTTATCTAACCTTTAATTACAATCATTCAAATGCGGAAAATTAAATATCTTCATTACAATAATTCAAAATAAGTACTGACAATAAAAATGTCATCATATTACAAGTCTTCAATACTTGTTCATCTTTTCCTTTTCTTTACTGGTGCTAGGTACGTCGACCTTCTCAACTTTAGCTGTAATAGTTATATAAGCAAGAGTTAGCAAAAAACGCTCACTTGAAATGAAATTGAATAAAATTTTACATCATTTGCCAAATCATAGGCTCAATAGAACTAAACAATATGTTCTATCAATGAAATTCATGAGATCTAACTGAGGGTCTAATGACCACGAACCATGTCCACAGTTATAAGTAATCTTTCAACTTAAACTTTAACAGTCATAAGACTATAAGGACTCAACGTACTTAGGGGGATCAGTCCTTCGTATAATGTATTGTGCACAAACATTTCAACGCTAAGCGTAAACCCCTAATAATAGGGTTGTTCATCTCAGTATTTAGAGTACAAGTCCGTCCCAAAGTAAGTTTGGTTTGGATACATTTCAAGGACATTTAGAATTCAACGGTCATCAACTAAAGATTAGTTGAAAGAAAGGAAATAACACTATGTTACGAAATAAACCATAATTGAATCAACATGGTGTTCTAAGTTCATGCTTTAGGAATAATCTAATAGCATAAGTACTGAATAATATAACCTACCTTGCTTTGAACAACATTAAGCTAAGGTTAAAATCTTAGAATTGAATATTAAGCATGCATAATATGTAATAACTTCAACGATAAACTTGTTCATCAGAATAAAGATACTTGCATGCTAAAACTAACAAGTTTAGGTTTAGAAAAACTTGCACAATCATAATAATAGAACTAGCTCAACGAAAGTGTTGAGTTAGAAAAACTTGCATAATTGTAATCGAACTAGAAATAATAACTTGTTCAACGAAACAAGTTAACAACAAGAATCATTTGATCAATATAATCGAGATAAAGTAAGTAAACTTGCACAGTGAAAATAAACTTGTACAACGAAGGTTTAGGTTTAGAAGACTTGCTCAATGAAAGTAATTTACTCAACAAAAGTGTAGAGTTAGGAAACTTGCCTCGCTTGTAGGCTAAACCGAATTAATCTGAATCACAATTATCCTATATACATGTCATCATGACATAATCAGTCATTACTCATACTCTACATATCCACATCACGTATGGTTTGATTTATAAGTCACTTAATCAAATTGCATCAGTAAATAATAACAACACTCGTTAAGTGTTAATAACATGTTCGTTCTTAGCACTATGATAATATTGCATGTTTAACAATCATCATTTTTCATTACATTAACATTTATAGACTTTTGTGCACAACAAAAGTCATTTCTGGACGCGAAGGCGCTGAAAATGGCGCTGAGGCTCCAAGCTTACAGAATACAATCGAAGATCATAGCAAAGCCTCTGTATTTTAATTTCGAACACCAATTAACATGTATAACTTCTTGACACAGTGAACTGTAATTCCACAATTATCCATCAAATTCATTCCTTTGAAATATGTTCTCATTAAACCTTACCCAATCACATATACAAGGTTCAATTCGCATATTAGTTCACAATTAACACATACCAATTTTGTTATCCTACCAGACATGTTCATACTCATATATATATATTTTTACTGTATAAATCAATTTCCTTCTTTTTGACGTAACTCATACAATCACATACATGTATATGCTCATTATACAATCACCTATATATATATATATATATATATATATATATATATATATATATATATATATATATATATATATATATGATAAATACATATGCACATGCTTCCGTCACCAATTTGTAAAACATTTGAATTACAAAAGTTTGTAAAGAACTTTTATATTATAGACAATTTCAGAACACAAAGACAATCAAGTTCATAGGAATATGGCGTAATACTTATATTGTAAGGTTGTGTAACATACCTTGTGACGCACCCAAAATAGGTATACATCACCCATTCTGAGTCGCCAAATACATGGAACAGAATACAAATACAAACTTAAATATACAATATGAGCTGTGAGTTTTAATACAAATAATATCTTCTAGACAGTATTCAAACTCAAAATAAGTCCTCAATACATTTATTATCACACTATTTCACAGAATAGTGAGGACTACTAATGTTACTATCTGGACCGTCACTCCATTCTCTGACTAGTCCCAGCTATATTCTCATTTCCTGAAGAGAACAATGAAATCAAAGGGTGAACTCAACTAGCCCAGTAAAAAATATTATAACTAAGATAATGCAGAATAAATTATCGTTAGCCTTCAACAGTGTTAAACTGATAAAATATAATATACATCAAGTTTAACTGCAGCGGAACAAGCAATCCATTAGAAGAGTCAAGTAACATAAAATCTACTATCTTCTATGATTTAAAAAGAATTTATCATCAATTTTATCGCTAAGACTCAGCTTAATAAATAATCCACATCGTCCATCCCTACACTACGGCCAATGATATTCTTTAGTATCACGACCACAAATTATCTATGCACTATGGGCCAAAGATAACCGTGTATTCATCAATAGTTATGATCATGCCAACAACTATCCATCAACGCACTACGGGGCAATGAGGATTTTTACCACATCATTTGTAACATTACGGTCATGATTATACCGAATAATCCTTGGTCATAATCATACCAAGTCTATCTATACAGTACAGGCCACAGATGACTTTCAACATAATATAAACATGAGGATGATGAAAATGATATAAGAATTCAATAAAACAAGTTCAAGGATAAATTTTTAAAGATTTATAATTTAATTTATCCAGAAATCAATAACGTCTAAATTGTCAACATGATACTGCTTTGTGGAATAAAATTCAAGAATAACATTGTACCAAAAATGATTTGGATTGAAAACGAATCAATTTTTATCACAAATAGTACCCCGGATGAATAGTACTCGAATGAATAGTATCCCATGAATAGTACTTCGGGAATAGAAATCTTGTGAATAGTACTTCGGGATGAAAAAGTTAAAACTTATCAAGAATGCTCAGAATAATATTTTCATGAAAAGATACTTGATAAAGCGCAAATATCAAGGATATTCTACTAATTTCATGGAGTATAGAAGACAAAACTTTAACAAAACGAGTATAGAATTCAAAATCTGAAACGAAATAATATTACTTACATACTACAGATATTGGAAGAAAATGTTATTTCAAGCGAATATTGAACAAAAATAACATCCCTTACCTTAAAAAGAAGAGTATTCCAACTGGTAGGGCGGGGATATTCTTGAAAAAAAACTTATACTGTTTTCTACGCTCAAAACTTTCTAAAACTCGATTTTGGTGTATTTTCAATTCTAACTAAGCATCCTATTTATAGGAGAATGGAAACGATACTATTTAAATTTAGAAATCACAGACTGCACAGTGAAGAATGCACGGGCGCTCAACCGGCAAAAATTTTCTGAATTTTGATTTTTACTGTGCATTACTATGCAATAAAATAATCTAATAAAACAAAAACTTTAAATAAAATATAATATATTCTATTTAAAATCAAAGAAAATAAAACTTTTGATATATATATATATATATATATATATATATATATATATATATATATATATATTATAATAATATAACTCCCTTCCTTTCCCGTAACCTTTCCCCCCTGCCAATTTCAGATTTCCAAAGTCACATGTGGGCCCCATATGTGGGCCCTACCTTTATTATAAAAAAAATACTAAAAAATTTTCTATCGATTATTTTGAAAAATGGGTAAATAGGGGTCCAACAAATACTTCATAAAAATCTCCCCAATATTTTTAACAACATTTATCATCATTATTATAATTCGCAATATTTAACAACCAAGTCGTTCCCAGGAAAGAGGGGGCTTTTCAATAAGGATTTCTCCCTATTGACGCGTAATTAGGTGACCAAACCTCTCCTTGACAGAACTTCTAGACATCGTCAATATTGTAAATAATAATATTAATAACTTTGTCGTCTCAATTATTAATTTAATATTATAAAATATTATGTAGATGATACTGTGATAATAATTAAATCAATAATACGAGAGATATGATGCAGCAATTACTGTAGCAATAATTGAGTATAACTGAGTGACTTCTCACGTAAGCATCAATAATCAATACCGTGTGCTACTATGCAACCACGCGTATTACTGTATTTTTCACATTGGGTATTCCAAAAGTTAACGGTAAAACTTCCGCCGTTATTTTCATAAAAAGATATTTTTGTTATTTTCTCAATCCGATAATAATTCTGTTGTGGGGTCCACCAATGATTGTGCCGTCGTATGAATATTCTCTAACCAATCGAATATAATATAACAACTTACATACTTTGCTGCAAAATTTATAAATATTACCCATAACTATAATATTATATCAAATTCACTCCTTAATATTCAAAAATGATATTTATAGAAAATTCATCTTTATTCATAAAAGTTGGGGTCTTAAAACCTCCCATTCTTATGAAATTTCGCACTCGAAATTAGGGTACATACCTGGTATGACGAAGAGGTGAGGATAGCTTGATTTTATTTCGGATTCTAACTCCCAGGTCATTTGCTCAACATCGCGGTTTCTCCACAAAACTTTGACTTGAGGTATAACTTTGGAGCGTAGAATATGTTCCTTCTTATCCAAGATTTTAACAGAAACCTCTTCATACGTTAAATCTTCCGCTATTTCGTCTGGTTCTAACTCAATAATATGGTTTGGGTCTTCCACATATTTACGTAACATGGATATGTGAAAAACGTTATGAACAAGAGACATACTTGGTGGTAAAGCGAGTCTATAGGCCACAGTTCCTACTCGGTCAAGATTTCAAATGGACCAATGAATCAAGGATTGAGCTTTCCTCTCTTTTCAAATCTTGTAACTCCCTTCCATGGAGCAACACGTAATAACACCTGTTCTCCAACATTGAATTTCACGTCCTTTCGATGAAGATCATCATTACTCTTTTGTCGATCTTGTGAGGTTTTTATACGTTGCCGGAACATTTGAATCTTTTCCGTTGTTATGCGTACCAATTCTGGTCCCAACAACGTTGCTTCACCCACCTTATCCCAACATATTGGAGAATGACACTTTCTTCTATACAACGCCTCAGATGGAGCCATGCCAATACTTGCTTGATAACTATTATTGTAGAAAAACTCCACTAATGGTAAGAACTTGTCCCAACTTCCCTTAAAGTCTACGACACAGAGTCTTAATAAATCCTCAAGAGTTTGAATAGTCCTCTTGACTGTCCGTCCGTTTGGGGATGATATGCCGAACTAAATCGTAAATACGTACCCATAGCTTTTTGCAAACTAACCCAAAATCTTGAAGTGAATCTTGGGTCTCGATCAGAAACTATGGATACTAGCATACCATGCAATCTTATAATCTCGTTTATGTACATACGAGCAAGACGTTCAAGTGTATAAGTTTCTCGTATATGTAAAAAATGAGCAGACTTGGTCAATCTATCAACAATGACCCAAATTGCATCTATGTCTTGAGAAACCTTGGGAAAACCGGTAACGAAATCCATGGTAATGTGCTCCCATTTCCATTCTAAAATTTCAAGTGGTTGCAATGGACTTTTTGGCACTTGATGCTCCGCCTTGACTCGTTGACAAGTTAGACACCTTCAGATAAACTCCGCGATCTCTCTCTTCATATTGCTCCACCAAAATGTATGTCGAAGATAACGATACATTTTGGTACTTCCAAGATGGATTGCAAACGGTGTGTTGTACGCCTCCATCATGATTTTATACTTCAAGTAAGAATCGTTAAGAACACAAAGTCTGGAGTTGACTCTAAGTATTACTTCTTCATCGATTCTTGCTTCCGAAATAGTAGCTTTAACTTTATCAATTAGAGTCGGTTCTACTCGTATATTCGCCATCATCACATGGGTCCCTAGAGTCTTTAACTCTATCTCCATCCTTTGTAAGTCATACAAAATGGGCCTTCGCATTGACAATATTGCACTCGTACCCGCATATGATCTTCTACTCAATGTGTTAGCTACCACGTTTGCTTTTCCAAGGAGGTATTAAATGGTATAATCATAATCTTTCAACAGTTTGAGCCAACGTCGTTGCCGCATGTTGAGTTCCTTTTGAGTGAAGAAATATTTGAGGCTTTTATGATCCATAAAGATCTCCACTTTCTCCCCATACAAGTAATGCCTCTAAATTTTAAGTGCGAAGATGACAGTTGCCAACTCTAGATCATGAGTAAGATAATTATTCTCATATTTTTTGAGTTGTCGAGAGGCATAGGCTATAACTTTTTCATGTTGCATGAGAAGACATCCTAACCCTTTGCCCAAAGCATCACTGTAGATGAAAAATCCCTCCGATCCAGATGGTATTGTCAGAACAGGTGCTGAAATGAGTCTCCTCTTGAGTTCTTGAAAACTCTTCTCACATTCCTCGCTCCAACCGAATTTTGTATCTTTCCGAGTCAGCTGAGTTAATGGAGTAGCGATTCGAGAAAATCCTTCCACAAATCTTCGATAATAATCAGCTAAGCCGAGAAAGCTACGTACTTCGGTCACTGATTTAGATTGTTCTCAGCTTTGAAATGCTTTAATGTTCACTGAGTCAACAGATATTCCGTAATTTGATATCATGTGTGTGACGAACGAGAATTTTGTAATTTAATTTTAATATTTATTGAATTAAATAAATATTTTTCGATGATTTAATTATTGAATTAAATAATTAATTGATGCAATTGTGATAGATTAATTTAATTATATGTGTTACATTTATTAAATTAATGTAGAGAATTTTTATTATCAAAGTATGTAATTATGTGAGCTTATTGTATTAAAAGAAATATTTAATAAGCATATTGGTATTTTAACTAATTTAATTATTAATTAGAGATTTAATAAATTGACATTATTTATTAATGTGATATTTAATTATGTGACTATGTGAATTTATGAGAAATTATTATATTTTATTTATAATAAGTTAAATAAGATATGAGTTTATTTTATGAAGAAGTGTGACATTAATTAAACTATATGCTAAAGCTTTATTAAATTAAATGATTTTTTTGAAACCTATTCTAGCTAGCCAAACAAGGCTCTAAGGGGAGTTGGTGCAGTTAACCCATGATTGGGCCAACTGACCACTCTGCGCTCAGTTATCTGATTATATTATCCTACGTCTTTTAATTCTTTCGTTTTCCTAAGACTAAGATACATAGCAGAGAGAGTTTCAGAGAGAGAGATTGTGCGGTGTTGAGAGAAAATTGTTTGATTTAAGAAGAGTTGAGAAGAACCTCATTCCCTACTAATTTATACTCATTCACAGGGTAATCTCCTCCTTCCCAATTTCTAAATTACGTCTTTTAGTTTTCATAAAATGGGTTGCATAGTTTTGGTTTAAGCCTCTGTAATTGGGTTAGGAGTAATGATTATGAGTTATATATATGTTATGTTATATCAAATTGTGTTTAATTACATATATGTTGTAAACCATAACATCAAATTCATGAAAACATGTCGTATTATTGATGATTTGTTATTTCAAAATATAAAGAGTTTGGGTTTTGGCCTTATGGCCTTATACGTGAAATTTTATGTAGTGATCGTATATTATCCCTAAATTTTACACTTCTATATTATTAGGCATGTTGATACGAAGAGACCAAGCCTTAATCGAACGAATTCGGTGTTATAATGAATTCATAGTGTTAAATTTATGATTTTGTTCATTAACTTCAAGAACATCAAGAACAGAGGAAAATTTTATGTTTTAATTATGTGATTATGTGTTTTAATAGGTTAAAATTACTTTACAGATGTTGGGTAATGATTATATGTGAATATTAACATGTGGGTATGTTAAATTAGTGAAATTAATGATTATTTAGTGTCCTTTTCGCTGAACTCTGTGTTCTTCGCGAACTGGGAATCGAATTCTGGAGTCTCGCGCCGCGGTGCCAACTCCAGAACTGAAGACCCGCGCCGCAGCGCCACCGCGCCACAGCGCCATGTCTCAGACCGCAGTGCCGTCGCGCCGCAGCGCGAAGGTCATGCATATCAGTGGCGCCGCAGCGCCACTCTCTAGAAAGTTCAAGAATGAGATTTTTAAAATGTTTAAGCCTAACAATGTGTTAGTGAATTAATGTAATGAACATGTAAACATGTTAGAAGTATAATGTGATGATAAAATAATTGTTTAACATGTAAATAACATAATTACATGTGAATTGAATTATTGAATACATAATTAGCTTGATAATTCATGAAGTACAAATTATGTGACAAAGTGATAAATTGATTAAGTATAGTCAATAATCAAAGTAGACAAAGAGAATGGGTTTATGTTGATTAGTTAAGTTATAATTAATTGGTATTGTAAATGTGAATGGTATGTAGGATTTAAATCAAAGAACGTGCTTAGTTAAAGTGTAATCTACGCACGAGGCAAGTTTCCTAAACTTAAACTCTTAAATTTGAGCAAGTTTCCTAACCCTATTTATCATTATTGTTCAAGTTTATTATTTACCTCGAGTAAATTATCATTACTATCATTCAAGTTCAAATGTTATCTTAAAGATTGATTATCTTTTCAAAGCATGATTCAGTTATACAATAATTGTCCTATTGTATACTTTTGAGATTATTATTCAAATCAAATATCAATTATTGTTGAACCTTATTAGACTAGTGAAACCATAATGATTCAACTAGTCCTTAGTTGATGAGCGTTCTAAAATTTAGAACCCTTGATGAATTATCCAAACCAAACTTCTTTTAGTGCAGACTCGAACGTCAAACTGAGATGAACAACCCTGTATAGGGGATTATTTACGCTTTAGCGTTAAGATATTGTGCACAGTATGGTACTAAGGGCTGATCCCCCTAAGTACGAGAAGAAGGTCCATAGTCTTATGACTGTTAAAGGTTTCAAGTATAACACTTGTTAACCTAGGACATAGTTCAAGGTCTTATGACCCTCAGAATTCTTTTGATTCTTGTTATTTATTCTTGATTCAAAAGTTGAGCTTTATTCAGATGTCTTTGATTATTCACATGTTATTATACTGTTGTTTCATTATTATAATTGTGGGCATTTGTACTCACTCTTGCTTAATAATAACATTGTAGTTAAGAACGAAAGAGCTGACGAACCTTCCACTAGTATGGGCAAGAGCAAAGTTAGCAAATGATGGAGACTTGTTATTTGATATGACTTGTTATTTTATATGATGTATTTGTTTAAGACTTAAGTTAAAGATGTTGTTTAAGACTTATTTATTTATAATTCCGCACAGATGTTTAAGGTTAGTTTAACCTGGGATTGTATTATTATTCAGATGTCGTAACCTTTAAGAGAAAGATTTTATTTCTATTTAATGCATGGTTGCATTTTTATGGGTAGATAGAAAGATGATATTTGTATCGTGAACACCAAATCCTGTGAAAATGGAAGTACCAGATTTGGGGGTGCCACAGGTTGGTATCAGAGCTGTAGGTTATGAACCTTAGGTGGGGGAAACAACCTTAGGTAGTAGTCTTATAGAAAGAAGATAGTAAAGGAAAACTCTTATTGAGTCTTAAGAAATGAATTTTTGGGTAATTCATTGAAGATAATAAAATACATTATGTGTTTATGTGTTAATTTATGTGCTCGTTAGTACGACTTAGTAACTAAAACTTAAAATTTTGTTGTCAGGATGACGAATGTTGGAGAAGCTAGTCAAGCTGGGGAGGAAGAACCCCGATTACCTATAGTACCTACAGAGGAGGAGCCCCGAGACATACATGTTATTAGGGAACAGTTAGTTCAGAGGGAGTCATCTCCATTGATCACCGTTGTTGGTCTGGAGCATGAGCCCGAGACTGATCCTGAGGAGGAGTTTGATGAGGAAGAGGAAGAAGAGGAGTTACCACGGTACACCATTGATGCTGAGATGTATGACACGTTATACGACCGTAACGTTGAGTTACAGGACGAGGTTCAGGAATTGACTGAGCGAGTGACTATTCAGCAGTCTACTTTAGAGGAGAAGGAGAGGGAGATTTCGACTCTTCACACACGACTGGGAAATGTAGAATGGGATTTGGTCCATGAGAAGGGTCAAACCGAAGATAAGACTGAGGAGATAGAGAAGCTGAAGAAGGAACTGAAAGAAACCTCCGGAAGACTGAAAATAGCAGAGGAAGGATGGGTAAGAGAATCACGTCGAGCTGATCGTGCAGAAGATGATAGTCGTGCAAAGAAGGCAAACCTTGAAGAGACATACTCCACACTTAATCATGCAATAGATGAGGCTCAAGAATGAGTTTTGAGATACCCCATCCAGTTCGAAGGACTTCCGTCGTATATGTTGGATCGCAGGACGATGTCTCGTATCATGGATGAGGAGCGTGGCAAGGCTATTCAGCACCTTGATAGACAGGATTAGAATCTATTTAATTATGTGAAAGACTTAATTAGTTTTTATATGTAAATTCCGATGTGTTTATGAACGAAGGAATATGTTAATATTTTAAATCCTGTAGATTCTTTATTCCAGGATAGTTGATGTAAATAGCAGTTATGCTATAGTTTGATGTTAAAACTTTAAGTTGAATTAAATATATTAAGTTGTTTGAGATGATGTGATAAATGAGTATGTCAAATTGTAGAGTAATGCCTTAACTATCTAGAGAAATAAATAAAGTCCTAATAAGCATTTATTTTAAAAAAAAAATGCCGCCAAGGAGAAGACAACAACGTCAACCGGCTTAGGAAAAGTCAACAAATAATAACAATAACGCCAACGCTAATCCTGTTCAGCAGTTGGTGAACTTACTGACGGGAGCAATGAACAATCAACCTCAAGCTCTACCAAACACAACGTTTAAAGACTTCAAGGCGGTGGGACCGCCAGAATTCAAAGGTTCCAGGAACCCAATCGAGGCTCAAACGTGGGTCATGGAAATGGAGAAAGTATTCGACGTTGCTAGGGTTAGAGAGGACCAACAGACCGCTTTCGCAACGTTTATGCTGAAGTCTGAGGCTAGCTACTGGTGGCAAGCAAACAAAGTGCGAGGAGGTGAAGGTGTAATTATGTGGGAGAGATTTAAAGAAATGTTTTTCGAAATGTACTTCCCAACTAGTTCACAGAATCAGATGGAAATTCAATTTCTGGAACTGAAGAAAGGAAACATGAGTGTACCTGAATACGCAGCTAAATTCGATGAGTTGGCAAGGTTTGCCCCGTACCAAGTACACACTGACGAAAGAAAGGCCAGAAGATTCGAACAAGGACTAAAGCCTTGGGTTTACAGTAAGGTGTCAATGTTTCATATAAACACATTTGTCGGGGTACTAGAAAAGGCCATCCCGCTGAAGGTGGGAGCGATGCGGTGACCAAGTACAATCAAGAGCAGAAGAAGAAGAAGAGTGAAGGTGAAGGAAATAACAAGACTGGTGGAAGTAACACTGGGAGTAGTCATAATTAGAAGAGAAAGTGGACAGATAACTCGTCAGCTGGAAGTCAACAAGGAGGACAGAAGAAGAAAATTGAAGCGTGCTCAAACTGTGGAAAAGCTCATCTGGGAGTTTGCATGAAAGGGAAGCGAGTGTGCTACAATTGTGGTCAGGAAGGCCACATAGCACCAAACTATCCAAACCCAAAGAAGGGTGCTTGTTTTAACTGTGGTTCTAAGGATCATCTAGCGAGAGATTGCCCCAAGAAGGGGTCAGGAGGAGCAGTGCAAGGAGGTAACCGTGAAAATAGCAGTGGAAATACCTTAACCATTACTGGACCACCTGCAACAAACCGACCGACCGCTAGAACTTTCAATATGACAGTGCAGGATGTAATCCAGTCTCGTGAGGTGGTGTCAGGTATCATTCCGATCAATGAAATTAATGCTTATGTTTTATTTGATTCGGGTGCTACTTGTTCCTTTATATCCGAAGACTTTGCTAATAGTTTAGATTTGCTTATGGATGAGTTGGAATATCCCATGAATATAGAAATTGCGAATAGAGAGATAATTCCTGTTAAGTACGTGTTTAAGAACTGTAGGGTGGATATTGAGGGTAATATCATGAACGTAGATCTTATCCCTATTCAGCTTGGGGAATTTGACGTTATTTTGGGTATGGATTGGTTATCCAATTGTGGGGCGGTAATTGACTGCCAGAAGAAGCGTATTAACCTTATGACTCAGTCAAAGGTTGTGTTTTATGGTAGCAAGTCGCCTAGACAAGCGAGTTGTCTGACGATGATGCAGGCTAGAAGGTTGTTAAGACAAGGCTGTGTAGGATACTTAGCTTACATAGTCGACAGTCGAAAAGAGAATCCGAAGGTAGAAGAAATACCGATTGTGAGGGACTTCGTCGATGTATTTCCAGACGATTTGCCGGGACTTCCACCAGATAGAGAGGTAGATTTCGTGATCGATTTGGCGCCCGGAACCGCTCCAATATCGAAGGCACCATACCGAATGGCACCAGTAGAGATGAAAGAACTGATGGTCCAACTACAAGAATTGCTAGACAAAAAGTACATTCAACCGAGCGTATCGCCGTGGGGAGCGCCAGTGTTGTTTGTGAAAAAGAAGGACGGATCGATGCGGCTCTGCATTGACTACATAGAACTAAACAAGGTTACGATTAAGAATAGATATCCATTACCAAGAATCGACGATCTGTTTGATCAATTAAAGGGAGCAAGATACTTTTCCAAGATAGACCTGAGGAGTGGTTATCACCAACTGAAGGTGAGACCAGAGGATGTACCGAAGACAGCGTTCAGAACGCGATACGGTCACTATGAATTTTTAGTAATGTCGTTTGGTCTAACGAATGCTCCTGCAGCATTTATGGGACTAATGAATGGTGTGTTCAAGCCGTTTTTGGACAAATTCGTGGTGGTATTTATAGACGACATTCTGGTATATTCCAAAACCAAAGAAGAACACGAAGAACATTTGAGGTTAACGTTGGAAGTATTGAGAAGGGAGAAGTTGTACGCTAAATTTTTAAAATGCAAATTCTGGATCGAGCGAGTACAATTTCTTGGTCACGTGATCGATAAAAACGGAATTTCGGTAGATCCATCCAAAGTAGAAGCCGTGATTAACTGGGAACAGCCGAGAACGCCGTCAGAAGTAAGAAGTTTTCTTGGATTGGCGGGATATTATAGAAGATTCATTCAAGATTTTTCCAAGATCGCAACTCCGTTAACGAATTTAACTCGAAAAGCTGTGAAATTTGTTTGGATGGAGAAGTGTGAGGAGAGCTTTCAAGAATTAAAGAAGAGGTTGAGTACGGCACCTGTGTTATCTCTTCCGGATGATACAGGCAACTTTGTTGTTTTTAGTGATGCGTCGCATAAAGGACTTGGCTGTGTGCTAATGCAAAACGGTAAAGTCATCGCGTATGCATCATGACAGTTGAAGGATTACGAGAAGGGATACCCGACTCATGATTTGGAGTTAGCTGCAGTGGTTTTTGCTTTAAAAATTTGGAGGCACTATCTCTACGGGGAGAAGTGTGAGATATATATAGACCACAAGAGTCTGAAATATATTTTCACACAGAAGGATTTGAATATGCGTCAAAGAAGATGGTTAGAATTAATTAAGGATTACGACTGTGAGATTTTATACCATCCGAGTAAAGCGAATGTAGTTGCCGACGCCTTAAGTAGAAAGAATCGTGAGAAATTGATGATGTTAACTGCTCAGGAAGAGCTAATTGTGGAAATGGAAAAACTGGAATTGGAAGTGAAGTACCCAATGGAGATTGATGAGAAGCTATATCATATGCAATCTGGTACAACTCTACTAGATAAAGTGAAGGAGGCTCAACTTCAGGATGATGAATGCAAAAAGGTGACAAAGAAGATATCTGAAGGAACCGAACCGAGATTTAAGATGGATAAGGAAGGAATACTGAGATTTGAGAGTAGAATTTGGGTACCGCCAGTACAAGAGATTAAGGAGGATATTTTAAGCGAGGCTCATAGTTCACGATATTCGATTCACCCTGGTAGTACCAAAATGTACCAAGATCTTCGACAACATTTCTGGTGGCCGAATTTGAAGCGTGATGTTGCAGAATGTGTTGCCAAGTGTCTGACCTGTCAGAAAGTGAAAGCGGAACATCAGAGACCGAGTGGATTGCTATAACCGTTAGAAATTCTAGAGTGGAAATGGGAACATATTACAATGGATTTTGTGGTTGGCCTTCCGACGACTCAGAAAGGCTACGACGCAGTATGGGTTATCGTTGACCGACTGACGAAATCTGCACACTTCCTTCCAATCAAAATAAGATTCAACTTAGACCAGTTGGCCAGGCTATACGTAAAAGAGATTGTTTCGAGGCACGGAGTTCGGTATCAATTGTTTCAGATAGGGATCCGCGCTTCACATCAAATTTCTGGAAACGTCTTCAGGTATGCATGGGTACGCAATTGCGAATGAGTACAACTTACCACCCTCAAACAGACGGACAGAGTGAGAGAATGATTCAGACATTAGAAGATATGCTAAGAGCCTATGTGATGGACTTTAAAGGAAATTGGGATGATCACCTACCATTAGTAGAGTTCGGCTACAACAACAGTTACCACGCTAGTATTGGCATGCCGCCTTATGAAGCTTTATACGGAAAAAAGTGCAAAACTCCGCTTTACTGGGATGAAGTTGGTGAAAGACAATTGCTAGGGCCAGAATTGGTACAGCAGACAACTGAAATAGTCAAAGTAATCCGAGCACGATTGGTAGCGGCTCAAGACCGACAGAAGAAATACGCTGATCCACATCGTAAAACTATCGAGTTTGAATCAGGTAGTTATGTTTTCTTGAAGGTCTCTCCCTGGAAAGGGAAGATCAGGTTCGAAAAGAAAGGGAAATTGAGCCCAAGATTCATTGGACCCTTTGAAGTACTGAAAAGAATCGGAGAAGTTGTGTATGAGGTAGCCTTACCTCCAGCACTCGAGAATATCCATAACGTCTTCCATGTTTCTGTGTTGCGACCCTACAAGCCTGATTACAAGCATGTAATTGAATATGAACCCCTGCATTTTGAGAAAGACTTATCTTACGAAGAAATTCCTGTCCAAATTGTCGACCGAAAAGAACAAGTTCTCAGAAATAAAGTTATACCTTCTGTTAAGGTAATTTGGAGGAACCACAACACTGAAGAAGCTACGTGGGAAATCAAAGAGAATATGATGAAGAATTATCCTCATTTATTTACTTAAGTATGTGTATGCGATTCTGAGGACAGAATCTTTGTAGGGGACAGAATGTAATGGGTCGAAATCTGGGGATAGAATCCTTTTAAGGGGGGAAAGATTTGACGAACGAGAATTTTGTAATTTAATTTTAATATTTATTGAATTAAATAAATATTTTTCGATGATTTAATTATTGAATTAAATAATTAATTGATGCAATTGTGATAGATTAATTTAATTATATGTGTTACATTTATTAAATTAATGTAGAGAATTTTTATTATCAAAGTATGTAATTATGTGAGCTTATTGTATTAAAAAAATATTTAAAAAGCATATTGGTATTTTAACTAATTTAATTATTAATTAGAGATTTAATAAATTGACATTATTTATTAATGAGATGTTTAATTATGTGACTATGTGAATTTATGAGAAATTATTATGTTTTATTTATAATAAGTTAAATAAGATATGAGTTTATTTTATGAAGAAGTGTGACATTAATTAAACTATATGATAAAGCTTTATTAAATTAAATGATTTTTTGAAAACCTATTCTAGCTAGCCAAACAAGGCTCTAAGGGGAGCTGGTGCAGTTAACCCATGATTGGGCCAACTGACCACTCTGTGCTCAGTTATCTGATTATTATATCCTATGTCTTTTAATTCTTTCGTTTTCCTAAGACTAAGATACATAGCAGAGAGAGTTTCAGAGAGAGAGATTGTGAGGTGTTGAGAGAAAATTGTTTGATTTAAGAAGAGTTGAGAAGAACCTCATTCCCTACTAATCTATACTCATTCTCAGGGTAATCTCCTCCTTCCCAATTTCTAAATTACGTCTTTTAGTTTTCATAAAATGGGTTGCATAGTTATGGTTTAAACCTCTGTAATTGGGTTAGGAGTAATGATTATGAGTTATATATATGTTATGTTATATCAAATTGTGTTTAATTACATATATGTTGTAAACCATAACATCAAATTAATGAAAACATGTCGTATTATTGATGACTTGTTATTTCAAAATATACAGAGTTTGGGTTTTGGCCTTATGGCCTTATACGTGAAATTTTATGTAGTGATCGTATATTATCCCTAAATTTTACACTCCTATATTATTAGGCATGTTGATACGAAGAGACCAAGCCTTAATCGAACGAATTCGGTGTTATAATGAATTCATAGTGTTAAATTTATGATTTTGTTCATTAACTTCAAGAACATCAAGGACAGAGGAAAATTTTATGTTTTAATTATGTGATTATGTGTTTTAATGGGTTAAAATTACTTTACAGATGTTGGGTAATGATTATATGTGAATATTAACATGTGGGTATGTTAAATTAGTGAAATTAATGATTATTTATTGTCCTTTTCGTTGAACTTTGTGTTCTTCGCGAACTAGGAATCGAATTCTGAAGTCTCGCACCGCGGCGCCAACTCCAGAACTGAAGACTCGCGCCGCAGCGCCATCGCGCCACAGCGCCAGGTCTCAAACCGCAGCGCCGTCGCGCCGCAGCTCGAAGGTCATGCATATCAGTGGCGTCGCAGCACCACTCTCTAGAAAGTTCAAGAACGAGATTTTTAAAATGTTTAAGCCTAACAATGTGTTAGTGAATTAATGTAATGAACATGTAAACATGTTAGAAGTATAATGTGATGATAAAATAGTTGTTTAACATGTAAATAACATAATTACATGTGAATTAAATTATTGAATACATAATTAGCTTGATAATTCATGAAGTACAAATTATGTGACAAAGTGGTAAATTGATTAAGTATAGTCAATAATCAAAGTAGACAAAGAGAATAGGTTTATGTTGATTAGTTAAGTTATAATTAACTGGTATTGTAAATGTGAATGGTATGTAGGATTTAAATCAAAGAACGTGCTTAGTTAAAGTGTAATCTACGCACGAGGCAAGTTTCCTAAACTTAAACTCTTAAATTTGAGCAAGTTTCCTAACCCTATTTATCATTATTGTTCAAGTTTATTATTTACCTCGAGTAAATTATCATTACTATCATTCAAGTTCAAATGTTATATTAAAGATTGATTATCTTTTCAAAGCATGGTTCAGTTATACAATAATTGTCCTATTGTATACTTTTGAGATTATTATTCAAATCGAATATCAATTATTGTTGAACCTTATTAGACTAGTGAAACCTTAATGATTCAACTAGTCCTTAGTTGATGAGCGTTCTAAAATTCAGAACCCTTGATGAATTATCCAAACCAAACTTTCTTTGGTGCGGACTCGAACGTCAAACTGAGATGAACAACCCTGTATAGGGGATTATTTACGCTTTAGCGTTAAGATATTGTGCACAGTATGGTACTAAGGGTTGATCCCCCTAAGTACGAGAAGAAGGTCCATAGTCTTATGACTGTTAAAGGTTTCAAGTATAACCCTGGTTAACCTAGGACATAGTTCAAGGTCTTATGACCCTCAGAATTCTTTTGATTCTTTTTATTTATTCTTGATTCAAAAGTTAAGCTTTATTCAGATGTCTTTGATTATTCGCATGTTATTATACTGTTGTTTCATTATTATACTTGTGGGCATTTGTGCTCACTCTTGCTTAATAATAATATTGAGTTAAGAATGAAAGAGCTGACGAACCTTCCACTAGTAAGGGCAAAAGCAAAGTTAGCAAATGATGGAGACTTGTTATTTGATATGACTTGTTATTTTATATGATGTATTTGTTTAAGACTTAAGTTAAAGATGTTGTTTAAGACTTATTTATTTATAATTCCGCACAGATGTTTAAGGTTAGTTTAACCTGGGATTGTATTATTATTCAGATGTCGTAACCTTTAAGAGAAAGATTTTATTTCTATTTAATGCATGGTTGCATTTTTATGGGCAGATAGAAAGATGATATTTGTATCGTGAACACCAAATCCTGTAGAAATAGAAGTACCAGATTTGGGGGTGTCATAATGTGCCCAAGGAATGCTACTTTCTCAAGCCATAACTTGTAAGACCCCAACTTATTAATGAATAAAATCAAATTTTCTCTAAATATTATTATGAATAATAAGGTGTTAATTTGATATAATACTTTGGTTATGGGTGAAATGTGCAAATTTTTCAAAATAAGCAAGTGGTTATAAAATATTCATTTTATCGGGAAATATTCGTTTGGTCGTAGAATATTCTTGCTGTCGGGGAATATTCGTATGACGGCGCAGCCTTGTGTGGGCCCCATAACGGAAAGCGATTGGATGAAAAAACCAACAAGTATAAGTTGTTTATAAATAACGGCGTAGTTGCTATCGTTAATACTATTGGAATATCCGGTGGTTAAAATACAGTAGCACACGGTATTGCACCAATTATTGATCCTTACGTAAGAAGGCACTACTCAATAATTGTTACAGTAATTACTGTTCAATATTTTATTTTATTGATTCAATAATTATTGCGTTGATATTTTATATTATTGTTGTTTCAATAATTGTCACTGCATAATATTTTTCATTATCAGATCAATAATTCATATTATTTGAATAATATTATTAGATAACATTATTGATAATGTCTAGAAAGTTCTATCTAAGGAGAGGTTTGGTCATCTAATTGTGCGCCAGTAAGGAGAAATCCTTATTGGAAAGCCCCCTCTTTCCTGGGAACGGCCGGTTGTCATAATTGTGATTCTGTGATATTATTTGTGAATAATTAATTATTGATTTGTATGATAAGAAAATATTTATTTTTTTTGTGGATATAAATGATGGATATATTTTTGTGGTTGTAAATGATGGAATTAATGCTGAGTTGTTTTATCAGTATTTTTGTCGGAATGGATGTATTAAAAATCAAACCAGTGTTTTTGAGTTATATTGCGTGAGTTATAATTTTTAATCTGACCGTTGGATCGTTGTGATTTTTGGATGTGTTATTTATATATAAGTTGAGTATATGTCCACAAATTTTGAACCGTTAAAGATGAACGTATGAATTGTTATGAATTTTAAGAGATGACTGGTTCAGAAATTGTTGAAGTTTCAGAATTTATTATTTTGGTGGAAAATTCTAGAACTGGTGGGCCCCAGTTTTGGTTGGTGAGAAATGTGCTAAAATTTTTATTCAAAAGTGGTGGGTGAGAATAGTAGCAGGTAAAGCCATCAGGTTACAGGTCAAGTCTGCTTCGGTGTGCTAACATTTTCCTATAAATAGAGGGCTAAGTTAGAATTGAAAATCACACCAGAATTCATAAGTTTTCTCTCTTTCTCTCTCTATATTCTCGAGTGTATTTTGTGAGTATTTTGATACTTTGAGAGTTGCTATTCAGCACAAGTTTCATTCAGCCTCATATACGATATTCTGATCAGAAATACTGTTCGTTTGATGTAAGGGATATTATTTTCTTCTTAAATGATATTTTTTTCTTCAATATCATTATGCTGAAATATTGATATGAACTTTTTATCAAATTTGGAACTTTTTATGTCGGAGTTACTATTCACGTATACGGCACTATTCACGAATACGACACTATTCACCGAAAAATAAAAATTTTTCTTTTTGTCTAAGATGTTTATTATGGTTACTATCTTTGATTGTATCCATGTTTTGATCTTTATTTTTAAATTCTCCTTCACAATTGGTTATTATGGAGTATTATTGCACTTGGATAAACTATAATATGAATCCCTAATATTTGTCCTTTTGTCTCGTTGGATTCGTTTTTTTAAAGATAATTTTTCATCATCCTCAGTCCTAAATGATGATATTACTGAATATCTTTGGCCTGTAGTGCAAAGATGAATGATTAACTGATGAATATCTTTGACCCGTAGTGCAAAAATGAACAGGTGTTGAGATGAACATCACCGACTGGTGTTACAAATGAATATCTTTGACCTGTAGTGCAAAGATGAATATTTGATTAAAGATTGTTATTAATTGTTGTTACAAGGATAAAATATCGTTGATGGACTTTTAAATCTTAGAGGATAGTAGAATTCATTCTCTACTTGACTCTTCTAATGGTTTGCTATTTCCGCTGCAGTTGTTGATCTAAAACTTGTTGTCTATTATATTTTATCAGATTTTCGAAGACTAATGATAAGTTGTTTTTTATTATCTTAGTCATAATATTCTTACTGGGCTAGTTGAGCTCACCCTTTTCCTTTTTGTTCCATTTTTTTCAGGAGACGAGAATATAGCGGGAACTAGTCGGGGTATGGAATGATATTTCCAGTCAGTTGTGTTAGCAGTCCTCACTATTTTATAAAATAGTGTTTCAATAATTGTAATGAGGACTTATTTGAGTGTGAATATTGTCTAGAAGACAATATTTGTATTTAAACTCACAGTATTTGTGTTGTCGTATTTTGCACGATAATTATTATAATGAAGTTGTATTTGTTTCTGTACCATGTATTTGGCGACTCAGAATGGGTGATGTATACCTATTTTGGGGGCATCATAGTTGGTATCAGAGATTAGGGATATGGTCTCTAGCGGAGATCAGGGAATAGAACTAGGAGGGGAGAGATGAGTAAATCCTTTGCTCGTGTGTCCTACCTAAGCTTATTTGTTGGTTGGTCATAATATAGGAATATTATGTGATATGTTATTTTGTTTAATTAACCCTTGTTTTATGGCAGTAATTAGGAATGGCTGCTGAGAACATTAACAATGGAGTGTATGATACCGTGGAAACACCTTTAGTTACCAATCAGGAGAATATGCAATAGGCTGGCAATATACCTCCTGTAAACAACGTTACCGAGCAAACGATGAATGATGGAATGTTTAGGAGCTTTTTGCAGTTCATTCAAAATCAGACGAGGGAGACTCGCGTGCAGAATACGGGTGGAAATGATAACAACGCGCGGTTTGTCACGGCCAAGTAGTTTAAAGAGTTGGGACCACCAGACTTTCAGGGAAAGTCAGATCCGATCAAGGCGGAAACGTGGGTCAAGCAAATTACCAAGATATTCGATGTCTTGGGATGCACGGAGGAACAGAAGGTTCCATTCGCTACCTTTATGTTCCGCGGTGAGGCAGACTACTGGTGGGAGTCTGTGAAGCATACCCAGCCTGACGCACTCAACATGTCCTAGGAAACATTTCAAAAACTGTTTAATGACAAGTACTTTCCTGAAAGTATTCATCATATGAAGGAGGTAGAGTTTATTAGACTGGAACAAAATAACATGACGGTGTCCCAGTACGAGGCAAAGTTAGCAGAGTTATCCAGGTTTGCACCTTATTTGGTCGAAAATAAGGAACGAATGACAAGGATGTTTCTGAGAGGTTTAAATCCGAGATTCGGCAATATCTTATCTCTCATAAATTTTCTTTATATTTAGATGTTGTAAATAAGGCTAAATTATTAGAGCGAGATAATGAGTATATTCAACCGAGGGAACACAACCAAGGTAATACAGGTGGCAGTTGTAACAATCCAGATTTTTATTATAATATTTAAATATTTATTGAATTATATAAATATTTAATGGATGTGTTTATTGTTGAATAAGTATTTGATTTGATGTGATTTGATTATTTATTTGTTTAAAAAATAATTAATGAGTTAAGGAAAGTAATTATTTTGAAATAGTAATCTAATTTAATTTAATAATTAAGTTAGAGAATTTATAATGATTAAATAAATAATTAAGGAGCTAAGAAAATTAATTGTTATGAGATTATATACTAATTTAATTTAATAATTAAGTTAGAGAGCTAATAATGATTAAATGAATTATAATACTTATAATTAGAATTTGTAATTAAAATAAAGTGTTAGTTGGTTGAATAAAATTATAATTATAAACGAAATTATAATTATATGTTAATGATTTATGTGTTAAAGTAATTTAATATAGTAGTATTTGAATTGATTAAATTGTTTATTTATTTTAATAGAAGTGTGACAAATAACCTTGTTATAAAGGAGTTATTAAAATAAATTAAAAGTGTTTAATTTAGTTTTGCCAAACAAAGCCTAATGCCTATTAAGTCTTTAATCTAATTGTGTTTTACCAAATAAGGATTAATTGATTATTTTTTTAGTGGTTAGCCAAACAAGCCTTATGGCTTTTGATTTTCAAAAACTTACATAAGTGATATAAGTTATATCTATATTTATATTATATCATTAATATATATTATTACTATATACGTTATACTATTCTACGTAAGTTAGAAGAGAAAAGAAAGACTCAGTTGAAGAAAAGGGAGAGAAGAAGAAGAATACAGAGAAAATTTGAGAAAACTCTAGAGAGAAAGTGAGTGATTTCTAACAGGTTTTTAAGAAAGGAATTGGGAAAAAGAGGCTTGATAATCAAAAGGATAACCATTATCTTCTTAAATCAAAGGTAGGATATTAATCCTCTTATTTTATTTTAAAGTTTAGTTTTCTTATTCCAAAAAGTTCTCTGTAAAATAATTGTAAAAGATGAATTGTGGATATATATATATATATATATATATATATATATATATATATATATATATATATATATATATATATAGCTTTGTATGATATTAAGTGTATTTGTAACTATAATTGTTATATTAGCACATATATGTATATATGAGAAGTATGCTAGCGTTCATAGAGAAAGAGAAATTAGTTTTTACAGTAAACATTCACGTGTGAAAGTGGCTTGTAGAAATATCAAAATTAGTATATGTTAATTGTGAAGTTATGAAATTGAAGTGTGATTATGTTAATTGGATATGAACTACAGAGAATTGTAGTTTAAAAGTAATCAAATTTGTGGTTATTAGAGATTATAGTGTTCACTGTGTTTAACAAATGTCAAACATGGAGTTTTGTTTTAAAATATGATTTTCAAGGAATTTAGTTTTCTGTGATTATTATTTAGTAATTTAAACTAGTATATGCATGTTGGGTAGTGTGTATATGTGTAATTTATATAAGTTATACATGTTAATTGGGGTTAATTGCTGTTAAAAATAAAGACAGTAGCGTTGTTTTGTTCTTCGTGGTTGGGTTCTGCAAGTTTCGGCGCCCTAACGCCAAAATTTGAGCCCCAGCGCCAAAAATCGCGCCCCGGCGCCAGAAGTTGGCGCCCCAGCGCTGAAATTCGCGCCCCAGCGCCACTTTTTGGCTTAGTCCTCGCGCCCCAGCGCAGGGACAGAAGTCTGACTTGGACAGTTTTGACCTCCTGTAGTAAAATGGCCATAACTTCCTCATACGAACTCCGATTGAGGTGATTCAAGATGATCCGAAACGAGGACGAGTAGAACTACAACTTTCGTTCTTTACGTTTTTCAATTTGAGGTCATTAGGATAGGTAAAAATGGTTATCTTTAGGACTGTTGTGTTTTCGGAGGCAATCGGAGGGTGTCGGACATGCACATATGCATGTGTAGTGCTCCAGACCATAAAAGATGATGTCCTAAGTTATAAAACATGAATCTTAGTAAATATAATGATGCTTAACATTAATAAATAATGTATTAGATAAGTTATAGAAGCATAGTAAGCATACACAAGAAAGGCAAATCGGGCGTGTGACGATTGAACGTCGAAACGCCGTGCCAAGTGTTAATGAACTTAAAAAGTGTTTCAATTCCATTGAAATGGATATTATAAGATATGGAATGGGTTTAATATAAAACCAATAAGTAGTCCTAGCAAGACTTAAGCACTTGAACTTCGAGTTTGACTAAGAAGAAATATAGTGAGTCATAAGTCCAAAAGTTAACACAATCTAATTGACCATTGTGTATTTATTAATAGGAAAGATTATGAGATGTGGAGTAGAGTTTACATTATAATTGCTATATGTTGTTATGTGACTAATAGTTGATGTGTATGATTATATAATTGTGTAGGGCACGTGAAGTGCAGATAACTATAAGCTGTTAAGCTATTATTGGTAAACAACGATCAAGGCAAGTCTTTCGGTTCCTATTTTCTACGTGGACTTGATGAACTGTTTTAAATTGCATGATATGTTAAGCATGTTGAATCATGAAATGTTAAAGTCAATATATGACTACATTGTTTTGGCTACGTAATGATGATTGAGTAAGGAACTCAATCTTTATATTTGCTATGTGAATTAAAAGCATGTATGCCATGTTACTTTAATGAGATGTATATCGAGCATGTTATTATGTGTTATGCGATGCATGAAAACTGTTAGACTTTGCTGGGCTGTCGAGCTCACTCTTGCAAATAACCACTTTTGCAGGTCAAGATTTTAAGGTAAAGTTACGTGCTATGTGAGTTATAGAGATCTATATTCACGAAGATTACTTATGTTTTATGAGAAATGTATTTCATATTTTGAACGTAATATGTTGTTAAATTATAAGTTGAGCTATCCAATGTATATGGATATTTAGTTATGATGTAAGACTTTGTATAGTCATTTTCTTGTAACGATTCATGATATAAGATTGAATCAAAGAGATGTAATGTAAAGGTTGCGATTCAGGGCATGAAAGAAGGAAGTGTATAAACGTTTTAAATATTCCGCAATTTTATTAAGTTTAATATCGAATAATGATGTAAAATTAGAGATTTAATGTATGGTTAACGACCAAAGTTGAGATTTAATTTGTATGGTTTTTGGGGTCGTTACAGCAGTGGTCTTCGGACCAATGAAAACCAGCTAGGAGGAAAACATTCGGACAAAAGTGGTAACCACTCTGGTGGAAATCGTGACCGTGATAATTGAAGGAGCGACTCGGGAGGAGATTTCAAGAAGAGAAGGTACAACAATAATAACGTGAAAACGTCAGCACAAACATCAACTATTTTTAGGGGAGGAGAACGAGCACCGGTCGTTTGTTACAAATACGGGAAAGAGGGACATATCAGCCCAAACTGCCCACAATAATCCAAGGTATGTTATAACTGTGGAAAGGAGGGTCATATAGCTCGAGAGTGTTCTGTAGCAAAACCAAGTTCAGCAGGGATGGTGACTCCAAAAGTTGTCCCGAATAAGTCGAAATTTGCGGTTCCTGGAAAGGCGTTTGTCGTGACTGGCCAAAACGTGAGAAACCCAAACGAGGTGATCACGGGTAAGCTAATCTTGAATTCTTACGAAGTTTATACTTTACTAGATACCGGTTCTACCCATTCTTTTATCTCTCCTGCTTGTGCTCAACGTTTAAACTTGACTCCGGAGAAATTAGACTTTGACCTATCTGTGGAGACTCCGTTAGGAGAAACTTTCATTACATCTACAGTTTATAAATCTTGCTTAATCCAAGTCTGCCCATTTCTTGCCTATACGTGAGACTTATTCCTCTGAACGTCTTGCTAGTATGTACGTGAATGAGATTGTGAGATTGCATTCACTTAACGATTTTGGGTTAGCTTGCAGAAAGCTATGTGCACGAATTTATGATTCAGTTCAGCATACCATCCTCAAACAGACGGGCAATCAGAGAGGACACCCTTGAAGATCTATTAAGATTCTGTGTTCTAGATTTCAAAGGAAGTTGGGATAAGTACTTGCCACTGGTGGAATTCTCCTACAACAACAGTTATCAGGTAAGTATAGGTATGGCTCCATTTAAAGCCTTGTATGGACGAAAGTGTCGTTCTCTAGTATGCTGGGATGAGGTGGGAGAAGTAACGTTGTTGGGACCAGAATTGGTACGCATAACTACAGACAAGATCCAAACGATTCGACAACGTATACAAACAGCACAGGATCGACAAAAGAGTTATACGGATCTTCATCGAAAGGATGTAGAATATAGTATTGGGGATCATTTATTGTTACGTGTTGCACCATGGAAAGGAGTGACAAGATTTGGGAAGAGAAGAAAGCTCAATCCATGATTTGTTGGTCCATTTGAAATTCTTGACCGAATAGGAAATGTGGCATATCGACTCGCATTACCTCCAAGCATGTCTCGTGTTCATAATGTTTTTCACGTATCTGTGCTTCGTAAATATATGAAAGACCTGAACCACATAATTGAGTTAGAACCAGACGAGATAGCCGAAGATTTAACGTACGAGGAGGTACCTGTTAAGATCTTGGATAGAAAAGAGCATGTTCTACGCACGAAGGTTATACCACAAGTTAAGGTTTTGTGGAGAAACCATGCTATTGAAGAAGTAACCGGGGAGTTGGAATCAAAAATGAAAGCGAGGTATCCTCACCTTTTCGAAACACCAGGTACGTACGTCAATTTCGAGGACGAAATTTTATAAGGAGGGGAGGTTGTAAAACCCCAACTTATTAATGAATAAAATCAAAATTTCTCTAAATATTATTGTGAATAATAAGGTGTTAATTTGATATAATACTTTGGTTATGGGTGAAATGTGCAAATTTTGCAAAATAAGCAAGTGGTTATAAAATATTCATTTTGTTGGAAAATATTCGTTTGGTCGTGGAATATTCTTGCTGTCGAGGAATATTCATACGACGGCGCAGCCTTGTGTGGGCCCCATAATGAAAAGCGATTGGATGAAGAAAACGACAAGTATAAGTTGTTTATAAATAACGGCGTAATTGTTACCATTAATACTATTGGAATACCCGGTGATTAAAATACAGTAACACACGGTGTTACACCAATTATTGATCCTTACGTAAGAAGACACTACTCAATAATTGTTACAGTAATTACTGTTTAATATTTTATTTTATTGATTCAATAATTGTTGCGTTGATATTTTATATTATTATTGTTTCAATAATTGTCACTGCCCAATATTTTCTATTATCAGATCAATAATTCATATTATTTGAATAATATTATTAGATAACATTATTGGCAATGTCTAGAAAGTTCTGTCTAAGGAGAGGTTTAGTCATCTAATTACGCGCCAGTAAGGAGAAATCCTTATTGGAAAGCCTCCTCTTTCCTGGGAACGGTCTGGTTGTCATAATTGTGATTCTGTGATATTATTTGTGAATAATTAATTATTAATTTATATGATAAGAAAATATTTTTTTTTGTGGATATAAATGATGGATATATTTTTGTAGTTATAAATGAAAGAATTAATGCTGAGTTGTTTTATCAGTATTTTTGTCGGAATGGAGGTATTAAAAATCAAACTAGTGTTTTTGAGTTATATTGCGTGAGTTATAATTTTTAATCCGACCGTTGGATCGTTGTGATATTTGAATATGTTATACATATATAAGTTGAGTATATGTTCACAAATTTTGAACCGTTAAAAATGAACGTATGAATTGTTATGAATTTTAAGAGATGACTGGTTCAGAAATTATTGAAGTTTCAGAATTTATCATTTTGGTGGAAAATTCTAGAATTGGTGGGCTCCACTTTTGGTTGGTGAGAAATGTGCTGAAATTTTTATTCAAAAGTGGTGGGTGGGAATAGAAGCAGGTAAAGCCATTAGGTTGCAGGTCAAGTCTGCTTCAGCGTGCTAACATTTTCCTATAAATAGAGGGCTAAGTTAGAATTGAAAATCACACTACATTTCATAAGTTTTCTCTCTTTCTCTCTCTATATTCTCAAGCGTATTTTGTGAGTATTTTGATACTTTGAGAGTTGCTATTCAGCACAAGTTTCATTCAGCCTCATATACGATATTCTGATCAGAAGTACTGTTCGTTTGAGGTAAGGGATATTATTTTCTTCTTAAATGATATTATTTTCTTCAATATCATTATGCTGAAATATTGATATGAACTTTTTATCAAATTTGGAACTTTTTGTGTCGGGGTTACTATTCACGTATACGGCACTATTCACGTATACGACACTATTTATGAATACGACACTATTCACCGAAAAATAATTTTTTTTTTGTCCAAGATGTCTATTATGGTTACTATCTTTGATTGTATCCATGTTTTGATCTTTATTTTTGAATTCTCCTTCACAATTGGTTATTATGGAGTATTATTGCACTTGGATAAACTATAATACGAATCCCTAATATTTGTCCTTCTGTCTCATTGGATTCGTTTTCTTTAAGATAATTTTTCATCATCCTCAGTCCTAAATGATGATATTACTCAATATATTTGGCCTGTAGTGCAAAGATGAATGATTAACTGATGAATATCTTTGGTCCGTAGTGCAAAAATGAACAGGTGTTGAAATGAACATGACCGACTAGTGTTACCAATGAATATCTTTGACCTGTAGTGCAAAGATGAATATTTGATTAAAGATGGTTATTGATTGATGCTACAGGGATAAAATATCGTTGATGGACTTTTAAATCTTAGAAGATAGTAGAATTCATTCTCTACTTGACCCTTCTAATGGTTTGCTATTTCCGCTGCAGTTGTTGATCTAAAACTTGTTGTCTATTATATTTTATCAGATTTTTCCCTGTTGAAGACTAATGATAAGTTGTTGTTTATTATCTTAGTCATAATATTCTTTACTGGGCTAGTTGAGCTCACCCTTTTTCTTTTTGTTCCATTTTTCTAAGGAGGCGAGAATATAGCGGGAACTAGTCGGGGTGTGGAGTGATGTTTCCAGTCAGTTGTGTTAGCAGTCCTCACTATTTTGTAAAATAATGTTTCAATAATTGTAATGAGGACTTATTTAAGTGTGGATATTGTCTAGAAGACAATATTTGTATTTAAACTCACAGTATTTGTGTTGTCGTATTTTGCACGACAATTATTATAATGAAGTTGTATTTGTTTTTGTACCATATATTTGTTGACTCAGAATGGGTGATGTATACCTATTTTGGGGGCGTCACATAACTCACATTTCTTCAACTTGGCATATAGCTTGTTTTCACGAAGCTTTTGGAGTATCAGCCTCAAGTGCTGCTCATGATCTTCACGGCTTTTGGAGTAAATGAGGATGTCATCAATAAAGACAACCACAAAGTGATCCAAATATTTCTTGAAAACTCGGTTCATCATATCCATGAAGGCAGCATGAGCATTAGTCAATCCAAAGGACATGACTAGGAATTTATAATGCACGTACCGAGTTCTGAAAGCCGTCTTTGAAATGTCATCGATTTTAATCTTTAATTGGGGATACCCGGAACGAAGATCGATCTTTGAAAAGAATTTGGTGCCTTACAACTGGTCAAACAGGTCATCAATGCGAGGCAATGGGTACCTATTTTTGATGGTGACATGATTTAACTCCCGATAGTCAATACAAAGTTGCATACTTCCATCTTTCTTCTTCACGAATAGAACATGAGCACCCCAAGGAGACGTACTATGACGAATGAAATCGATGTCTAACAATTCTTGCAGTTGGGTCTTTAACTCCTGAAGTTTAATAGGAGCCATTCGATATGGGGCTTTGGAAATGGGTTTTGCACCGGGTTCAAGGTCGATACAAAATTCAATTTCACGCTCTGGGGGTAGGCCAGGAAGTTCTTCAGGGAATACGTCAGGAAATTTATTAACAATAGAAATATCATTCAAAACTGACGTATTTTTGATTAAATCCGTGACATAAGTTAAGAAAGCTTGAAATCCATTTTTCAATAAACGAATAGCTTTATGGCTTGAGATAACAGTGATTGATTTTAATGGTTTGGTTGCCTGAATTCGCATAATAGGTTGGTTAGGACTATTAAAGCTAACAACCTTATGAAAATAATAAATTTTTGCATGATGAGTAGTTAACCAATCAATCCCTAGAATTACGTCAAATACAAGTATTTTCAATGAAATAAGATTGATAGGTAATGTGAGGGTACCGATTTGAACCAAACAAGACTTATAAACAGTGGATGTAATGAAGGTTTCTCCCAACGGAGTTTCAACAGATAAGTCAAAGTCTAATTTCTCCGGAGTTCAATTTAAACGTTGAGCGAAAGTAGAAGAAATAAATGAATGGGTAGAACCGACATCAAATAAGGTACATAATTCGCTAGAGTTTATGATAAGCTTACATGTGATGATCTCGTTCGGGTTCCTTGCTTTCTAGGAGGTCACGACAAACGCTCTCCCTTGAACTACTGGTTTTGACTTTTCTGGGACAGCCTTTGGTGCCTCCGTCCCCGCTGGACTTGTCTTCGCTGTACGATAAAATCGGGCTAGGTGACCCTCTCTTCCATAATTGTAACACGCTTTGGACTGCATCGCGCAGTTTGAACTGATGTATCCCTCCCCTCCGCATTTGAAGCATATGATAGGTGGTCATTCTCCTTCCTTAACAACGGGTGCTGGTGCTGACGTCTTTCCCTCATTGTTGAAACTCCTCTTCTTGAAATGTCCACTTTTATTGTCTTGGCCATGATTACCACCGAAGTGGTTACCATTTTTGGCATTTTGATTCCCTCCACATTTATTGTTACTGCTTCGATGACTGCTACCACTGGTATTATCTACTTGTCGGCTGCTCTCTCTTAGTTGGGTTGACTCATTATCGTGCTCCAATAACTGAGCCCTATTTACAACATCTGAATACAAACAAAGTTTGTGAGAGATAAGATATTGACGTATCTCTGGTTTCAAACCTCTTAAAACATCCGTGTCATTCTCTCCTCATTATCAACTAAATGGGACACAAACTGGGACAACTCGACAAACTTGGCTTCGTACTGCGACACGGTCAAATTATTCTACTGCAGCTTGATGAACTCTACCTCCTTCATGTGACGAATACTTTCGGGAAAGTACTTGTCGTTGAATAGTTCTTGGAACTTCTTCCAAGACATCTTCAGTGCGGCAGGTTGAGTACGCTTTATAGATTTTCACAGTAATCTGCCTCTGCTCGCAACATGAAGGTGGAAAAGGGAACCTTTTACTCCTCGGAGCATCCCAAGACATCAAATATCTTGTTGATCTTCTTTATCCATGTCTCCGCTTTAAGTGGTTTTGGCTCTCCAAAAAACTCAGGTGGTCCCAGCTCGTTGAACTGTTTAGCGGTGACCGTCTGAGAGTTGCTAGTGTTTCCACCTGTATTTTGGACAGGAGCCGCTCTCGCCTGATGTTACATGAATTAGATAAAAGCCTCTGAAAATTCCATCGTTCATCATTTGATCGGTGTTGTTGTTTGCATTAGGATTATTGCCTTCCTGATGCACATTATCCTGATTATTGATCTGTGGTGACTCAACGGTCTCCTGTGCTCCATTGCTATTCTCAACATTCTCAGATGTCATTTTTAAATACTGCCACAAAATAAGGGTTAATTGACATATCACATATTATCCCTATACTCTGACCAACCAATTACATACCAAATAAACTTAGGTAGGTCATACTAGCGAAGGAATTTCCCGTCTCTCCCCTCCTAGTTCTTGTCTCACATCTCAGCCAGGGATCATATCCCTAAGCTTTGATACCAACTCTGACACCCCCAAAATAGGTATACATCACCCATTCTGAGTCGCAAAATACATCGTACAGAATACAAATACAAACTTAAATATACAACATGAGCTGTGAGTTTTAATACAAATATTGTCTTCTAGACAGTATTCAAACTCAGAATAAGTCCTCAATACATTTATTATCACACTATTTCACAGAATTGTGAGGACTACTAATGCTACCATCTGGACCGTCACTCTGTTTTTTGACTAGTCCCAGCTATATTCTCATTTCCTGAAGAGAACAATGAAAGCAAAGGGTGAGCTCAACTAGCTTAGTAAGAAATATTATAACTAAGATAATGCAGAATAAATTATCGTTAGCCTTCAATAGTGTTAAACTGATAAAATATAATATACATCAAGTTTAATTGCAGCGGAACAAACAATCCATTAGAAGAGTCAAGTAGAACATAAAATCTACTATCTTCTATGATTTAAATAGAATTTATCATCAATTTTATCGCTGAGACTCAGCTTAATAAATAATCCACATCATCCATCCCTGCACTACGGCTAAGGATATTCTTTAGTATCATGACCACAAATTATCCATGCACTACGGGCCAAGGATAATCGTTTATTAATCAATGGTCATGATCATACCAACAACTGTCCATCAACGCACTACAGACCAATGAGGACTTTTACCACATCATTTGTAACATTACGTTCATGATTATACCGAATAATCATTGGTTATAATCATACCAAGTCCATCTATGCACTACAGGCCATATGATGACTTTCAACATAATATAAACATGAGGATGATGACAATGATATAAGAATTCAATAAAACAAGTTCAAAGATAAATTTTTAAAGATTTATAATTTAATTTATCCAGAAATCAATAACGTCCAAATTGTCAATATGATACTGCTTTGTGGAGTAAAATTCAAGAATAACATTGTACCAAAAATGATTTGGACTGAAAATGAATTAATTTTTATCATGAATAGTACTTGAATGAATAGTACCTCGTGAATAGTACTTCGGGAATAGTAACCCCGTGAATAGCACTCCGACATGAAAAAGTTAAAACTTATCAATAATGCTCAGAATAATATTTTCATGAAAAGATACTGGATGAAGCGCAAATATCAAGAATATTCTACTAATTTCATGGAGTATAGAAGACAAAACTTTAACAAAACGAGTATAGAATTCGAAATCTAAAACGAAATAATATTACTTACATACTACAGAGTATGGAAGAAAATATTATTTCAATCGAATATTGAACAAAAATAACATCCTTTACCTTGAAAAGAAGAGTATTGCAACTGGTAGGGCGGGGATATTCTTGAAGAAAACTTATACTATTTTCTATGCTCAAAGCTTTCTAAAACTCGAAAGAAATACGCTCAATATTATAGAAGAAGAATTCTCTGATTCTGGTGTGATTTTCAATTCTAACTAAGCATTCTATTTATTGGAGAATGGAAATGATACTATTTGAATTTAGAAATCACGGACTGCACAGTGAAAAATTTTCTGAATTTTGATTTTTACTGTGCATTACTATGCAATAAAATATTCTAATAAAATAAAAACTTTAAATAAAATATAATATATTCCATTTAAAATCAAATAAAACAAAACTTATAATACACACACACACACACACACACACACACACACACACACACACATATATATATATATATATATATATATTATAATAATATAACTCCCTTCCTTTCCCGTAACCTTTCCCCCCTGCAAATTTCAGATTTACAAAGTCACATGTGGCCCCTACATGTGGGCCCTACCTTTATTATAAAAAAAAATACTGAAAAATTTTCTACCGATTATTTTGAAAAATGGGTAAATGGGGGTTCAACAAATACTTCATAAAAATCCCCCCAATATTTTTAACAACATTTATCATCATTATTATAATTCGCAATATTTAACAACCAGGTCGTTCCCAGGAAAGAGGGGGCTTTCCAATAAGGATTTCTGTGACGCCCCCAAATCTGGGTATTTTCCGACTCGACAGATGGTGCTACACGGTGCTACAGTTCACACAAACATTCAATTGAAATGCCTCAAAAGAACGAATATGTCTTATATATATTAAAAATAATATTAATGTTCCCCCAGGTTCTTTATAACCGTTACATTTGTTCTTGTCATAATATCAAATATTATCATTACAAACCTATACTATTACATAAGTAATCTACAGGTTCGTCTTAGCCTTCCCTTTATCCTTGCTGGAGCCGTCGGTCCGTTCAATCTTAGTTGCATTCATATGGTTCAAGCAAGAGTGAGCCTAACTAGCTCAGCAAGTACAACATTTCTAGTGAAATAGCATGCTTGAAACATAGGAATCTTATATCTTCGATAACTGAACAATAGTTACGAAGTACTTTTGATAATTCAAAATAACACTTCTTTTCCTTCAAAATGTTTTACAATGACAATATTCAGTAAAACATCAATTTCGATCCAAGACCATAGGTTCTTTGAAAAGGACATCCTGTCACTAAGTCCGTAAGTTCGGCATAGCTAACGAGCACGCCTAGGTGATCAGCCTATAGTACTATATGTTGATAAACACTACATTCATTAAATGTGTATACGTTTAAGTTGTGGCAACCTCACGTGCCTGTCGTTTGACGATAAAACATTTTTAGCATACCCAGTCTCCTTTTGAAAAACCACACAATTATTAGTTTGGTAAATCATTGACAATACTTTGATAGATTATGAGAAATCCAACATATCGTAAGTCTAGCCGAAAGAATTTGTTTTGACTTCATCAGGCATTAGTTCATGCGTAAGAATACATGAATCACAAAGCTTGTCCAGCTTTAACTAAAACAAGGGTTAGAGTACTTGCTTTTAGCGTCTGCTACAGGTATAACACGTACACTTTAAGTCTTTAAGGTCTCTACAACAGATGATTATATCACATAACACATTAGGTCATGAATAACATACATGGTTCCTAAAGAATCTTACCCTTCTTCTCAATCTAATTACGTATTAGATTTGTTATTTATTGGTTCCGGCTTTCCGTTACGTCATTCTTATGTTCACATGCAACTGACTTTCTTTAACCCTAGGTGATCATACTTAAGGCTTAAATATGTCTTAACAATGTTACATTAAGATCCTTATTTAATTGTTCATTAATTACCATTCATGCTCCACATAGAAACATTCTTTATGGTCTAGATCCTAAGGTTGGCGCTGCGGCGCCGTCCTTTCTTCTCTATGTCGCGCTGCGGCGCCACTCTGTAGTGGCTAAGGACCAGACTCAGCGCTGCGGCGCGAGTCCCCTTTGTTACGGCCGCGCTGCGGTGCCAACTAACAGTACCTCATGCCTCGGCCTCGCGCTGTGACGCGGGCTTTTATGCCTTTGGCTGGCGCCGCGGCGCCAGCTCTGTGCACCAGAAAATTTTTACAGACTTAAAATTTTGTGAAACTTCCGGGCTCGTAACTTCTTCGTTATAAGTCCGAATTGGCTCGTTCAAGAGCCTACGGTTCACAAATTACATGCTCTACGTGTTTATACAAGAATTTTATCTATTTGACTTCATTAACTAAAAATTTACCTATTAGTCCATTTTTAACAAAAACGATAAACGTTCGTGAACGTTCAACACTCGTTTCTTCGTTCTAAGTTGGAATCCGGTCATTTTAGAATCCGCAACTCTATAATGCCAAATATGACTTGTCTCCATCGAAAACCAACTTTGCTGAGTGCAAACATAAAATCTGACTTCCATTCCGTGAATTTCACGAATTCGACGATTATCGTCCAATAGTGTGAATTCCGACAACATTTCATTACTTAGGATTTGTTCATCATTCCAAATGGATTCAATTCATTATCTAGACATCTTAACATACATATTTTAACAACTTATTATCATGATTAAGTCATTATGTGTTCTTCGTGAGCTTAAAACTTATTTAGTATAAATTACATATACATTCATTTCTCATAACTCATGATGAATTAAGTCCTTAACTAATATTCTTACATCTTATTAATTATACCCACTTCTTAAGGAAATCATATGACAAGTTCATAGTTATTCTTTATAAGTTCATAACTTAATTAGGTTCAAGTTATTTATTCAAGACTTATATGGCTTAAGTCCATTGTTTATCCAATCTTTTATGGATTCTTAACATACATCTTCATTAAGTTACACTTTTCTTATCACCCTACAATGGTAGAGATGGAAGATATAGAATCATAAAATTATTACCTTTGATGACTAGTCTTCCTCTTCTTGAAATCTAACAATGGAAGTTAAGCTTTAAAAGTGCTTATTCTCTCTAACACTTAAGTTGTTTAGCTTGGATGAAATAAACAAACAACTAATGAATACAAAGGCTTGGTATTTATAGAGCTTCCAAAGTTAGGGCAATTAGGTCATTAAGACATTCCACCTCCTTTAATAACCTCCTTACTATTCCTTCCTTAGCTCCCAAGTATACTTGCTCCCTACATCAAATACTTGGCCACCACATAAAGGCGTTGGTCTCCAAGTTCACCCATGGGTTGTCCCATGGATCTAGTTTTACCCAATGGATCATTACATGGGCTTAGGTTTAATTTGGTTAGCTTAATCTTTTGGGTTTGCTTTAAATTGCTATGGGTTTCATATTAACAATTACTTGGGCTTGCACATCCAATTCCTATTGGTCATATACATCCTACATAATCCACAAGTCCATTTCCTTTTGTCTTTAATCCTTTGATGTTCTCAAATTAAGTCCACATGCGAAATATTGCATTTTTCATACATGAATTATTATTTCTCGGAAAGCTTTTATTTTCGTCTTGGAAATTCAAACACTTTAATTCCTTCACATAGTTAAAATACTACGATGTTCCAACGTTTTTAAGTTATAGAACGACATTCATCTTACAAACACAAAATAATAACAAATAATATTATTTTATTCATTATTAAAGTATTTACAAAAGGTTTGATTTTCTGGGGCATTACAATTTCTCCCTATTGGCGCGTAATTAGGTGACCAAACCTCTCCTTGACAGAACTTCTAGACATCGTCAATATTGCAAATAATAATATTAATAACTTTATCGTCTCAATTATTGATTTAATATAATAAAATATTATGCAGATGATACTATGACAATAATTGAATCAATAATATGAGAGATATGATGCAGCAATTACTGTAGCAATAATTGAGTATAACTGAGTGACTTCTCACGTAAGCATCAATAATCAATACCGTGTGCTACTATGTAACCACGCGTATTACTGTATTTTTAACACCGGTATTCCAACAGTTAACGGTAAAACTTCCGCCGTTATTTTCATAAAAAGATATTTTTGTCGTTTTCTCAATCCGACAATAATTCCGTTGTAAGGTCCACCAATGATTCTGCCGTCGTACGAATATTCCGTGTTAAAACGAATATTCCCCGACCAATCGAATATAATATAATAACTTGCGTACTTTGCAAAATTTATAAATATTACCCACAACTATAACATTATATCAAATTCACTCCTTAATATTCAAAAATGATATTTATAGAAAATTCATCTTTATTCATAAAAGTTGGGGTCTTACAACCTCCTATTCTTATGAAATTTTTTCCTCGAAATTAGGGTACATACCAGGTATGACAAAGAGGTGAGGATACCTTGATTTCATTTTGGATTCTAACTCCCAGGTCATTTTCTCAACATCGTGATTTCTCCACAAAACTTTGACTTGAGGTATAACTTTGGAGCGTAGAATATGTTCCTTCTTATCCAAGATTTTAATAGGAGTCTCTTCATACGTTAAATCTTCCGCTATTTCGTCTGGTTCTAACTCAATAATATGGTTCGCGTCTTCCATATATTTACATAACATGGATATGTGAAAAACGTTATGAACACGTGACATACTTGAAGGTAAAGCGAGTCTATATGCCACAGTTCCTACTTGGTAAAGGATTTCAAATGGACCAATGAATCAAGGATTGAGATTTTCTCTCTTTCCAAATCTTGTAACTCCCTTCCATGGAGCAACACGTAATAACACATGTTCTCCAACATTGAATTCCACGTCCTTTCGATGAAGATCAGCATAACTTTTTTGTCGATCTTGTGAGGTTTTTATACGTTACCTGATCATTTGAATCTTTTTCGTTGTCATGCGTAACAATTTTGGTCCCAACAACGTTCCTTCACCCACCTCGTCCCAACATATCAGAGAACGACACTTTCTTCCATACAACGCCTCAAATGGAGCTATGTCAATACTTGCTTGATAACTATTATTGTAGGAAAACTCTACTAATGGTAAGAACTTATCCCAACTTCCCTTGACGTCAAGGACACAGAGTCTTAATAGATCCTCAAGAGTTTGAATAGTCTTCTCCGACTGCCCATCCGTCTGGGGATGTTATGCCGAACTAAATCGTAAATTTGTTCCCATAGCTTTTTGCAAACTAACCCAAAATCTTGAAGTGAATCTTGGGTCTCGATCAGAAACTATGGATACTAGCATACCATACAATCTTACAATCTTGTTTATGTACATACGAGCAAGACGTTCAAGTGTATAAGCTTCTCGTATAGGTAAGAAATGAGCAGACTTGGTCAATCTATCAACAATGACCCAAATCGCATATATGCCTTGATTAACCTTGGGAAAACCAGTAATGAAATCCATGGTAATGTGCTCCCACTTCCATTCTAGAATTGCAAGTGGTTGCAATGGACCTTTTAGCACTTGATGCTCCGCCTTGACTTGTTGACAAGTTAGATACCTTAAGATAAACTCCGTGATCTCTCTCTTCATATTGCTCCACTAAAATGTATGTCGAAGATCACGATACATTTTGGTACTTCCAGGATGGATTGCAAACGGTGTGTTGTGCACCTCCATCATGATTTTATACTTCAAGTCAGAATTGTTAGGAACATAAAGTCTGGAGTTGACTCTAAGTATTCCTTCTTCATCGATTCTTGCTTCTGGAATAACACCTTCTTGCACTTTTTTCTTCATACGCATCAGCTCCAGGTCCGTAAGTTGAGTAGCTTTAACTTTATCAATTAGAGTCGGTTCTACTAGTATATTCGCCATCATCACATGGGTCCTGGAGTCTTTAACTCTATCTCCATCCTTTGTAAGTCATACAAAATAGGCCTTTGTGTTGACAATATTGCACGCGTACCCGTATATGATTTTATACTCAATGCGTCAGCTACCACGTTTGCTTTTCTAGGGTGGTATTGAATGTTATGATCATAATATTTCAACAGTTCGAGCCAACGTCATTGCCGCATGTTGAGTTCCATTTGAGTGAAGAAATATTTGAGGCTTTTATGATCCATAAAGATCTCCACTTTCTCCCCATACAAGTAATGCCTCCAAATTTTAAGTGCAAAGAAGATAACTGCCAACTCTAGATCATAAGTAGGATAATTCATCTCATATTCTTTGAGTTGTCGAGAGGCATATGCTATAACTTTCCCACGTTGCATGAGAACACATCCTAACCCTTTGCCCGAAGCATCACTGTAGATGAAAAATCCCTCCGATCCAGATGGTATTGTCAGAACATGTGCTGAAATGAGTCTCCTCTTGAGTTCTTGAAAACTCTTCTCACATTCCTCGCTCCAACCAAATTTTGTATCTTTCCAAGTCAGCTGAGTTAATGGAGTAGCGATTCAAGAAAATCCTTCCACAAATCTCCGATAATAACCAGCTAAGCCGAGAAAGATACGTACTTCGGCCACTGATTTAGGTTGTTCTCAGCTTTGAATTGCTTCAATCTTCGCTGAGTCAACAGATATTCCGTGATTTGATATCACGTGCCCAAGGAATGCTACTTCCTTAAGCCATAACTCGCATTTCTTTAAATTGGCATGTAGTTTGTTTTCACAAAGCTTTTGGAGTATCAGCCTCAAGTGCTGCTCATGATCTTCACTGCTTTTGGAGTAAATGAGGATGTCATCAATAAAGACGACCACAAAGTGATCTAAATATTTCTTGAATACTCGGTTCATCATATCCATGAAGGCAGCAGGAGCATTAGTTAACCCAAAGGACATGACTAAGAATTTATAATGCCCGTAGCGAGTTCTGAAAGTCGTCTTTGGAATGTCACCGGTTTTAATCTTTAACTGATGATACTCAAAATGAAGATCGATCTTTGAAAAGAATTTGGCGCCTTGCAACTGGTCAAACAGGTCATCAATGCGAGGCAATGGGTACCTATTTTTGATGGTGACATGAATCAACTCCTGATAATCAATACAAAGTCGCATACTTCCATCTTTCTTCTTCACGAATAGAACAGGAGCACCCCAAGGAGACGTACTAGGACGAATGAAACCGATGTCTAACAATTTCTGCATTTGGGTCTTTAACTCCTGAAGTTCAATAGGTGCCATTTGATATGGAACTTTGGAAATGGGTTTTGTACCGGGTTCAAGGTCGATACAAAATTCAATTTCATGCTCTGGGGGTAGGCAAGGAAGCTCTTCAGGGAATACGTCAGGAAATTTATTAACAATAGAAATATCATTCAAAACTGATATTTTTTTTAAATCCGTGACATGAACTAAGAAAGCTTGACATACGTTTTTCAATAAACGAATAGCTTTATGGCTTGAGATGACAGTGATTGATTTTACTGGTTTGGTTGCCTGAATTCGCATAATAGGTTGGTTAGGAATATGAAAGCTAACAACCTTACGAAAATAATCAATTTTTGCATGATGAGTAGTTAACCAATTAATTCTTAGAATTACGTCAAATGAAAGTATTTTCAATGAAATAAGATTGACAGGTAATGTGTAATACCCCCTTCCCGAAAAGGAAAGGGAGGTCACGTGCAAAGCACAACAAACCTCAAAATAAGTAAACAGAGCACTAATAACCTCAAAATATTAATAGTGGTGATCCATTAATAAAGTACTAAATACAAATCTTCAAACAAAGTCAAAATAACCAAAACTAAAAATCGAACAACCTAGATGGTCGAAGGAAACACTCTCATCTCACTAGCCCTGAATCACCCCTGCAAACCTGCCGGAAGAAAAACACAGCATGAGCCAATTGCCCAGTACGAATATAGATAATACAAAGATGTATAACTGAAATACGAAATCAATTGAAGTAAACTACTTAACAAAGCCTCAAGTTTAAAGACCGACGAAAATATGATATCCAAAGTCTGAATAGAATATATCCGAATCAACAGATTTAACGACACAAACAGAAGAGTAAAGAATGAACTGAAGTAACTAACTCAATTAATTAAACTGAACAGAAATAAACAAAACTAATACAGTGAAATAATTTGCTGAATCAAATGGTTGGGTGTTATTTCATAACGATTGAGCTTAGAAATAAACATTGCCACACAGGCAAGTAAAAATAATACCACACATGCAAATCACACATTGGACCGTGAATCCAAATGCATGCAAATCGGATAGGTGTATTTGGCACAACATCACCAATCCGCAGAACAGAAAACTAGGGTTAACCAATACGCCTCCCACAATAAAACACCAAATGGCCCACTTCCTCCAGAGCCCAAACGGAGACGTTGTGGACTAATCACACTGCCACGGAAAGTTACATGTCTCTCGTGCCAAGACGACATGCCTGTGGTACCCCCACAAGTGGTTATAGCTCAGGTATACCCTACGATATATTCTAACAAAACTATCATGTCATAACACATGCGATATAATACCAATAAAAGGGTTTTAAATGTACATGTTGAACCAAATCAAATTATAATTGCAATGTCTCAAAAAGAAGGTAGCAACATGTACCGCTCTACAATTATCAAAAATAAATACTAAACATGATAAACTAATTCAAAGAGTACAAATACGAGTCATATATATATAAACTCCAAAATAAAACTATTATATGAATTTCACAAAAAATAATTATGTGAAAGAATAACGAAATTCGAAATAAGGAACAAAACGAACAAATCAAATTTAACATGAATGTCGCTGAAAGAATACGAAATCCGTACCTGAATTAGGTTATGTAATACCCGAAATTTATAATTCCAAATATTATTCGTCACACTCCTTCTATTCGAACTAATCACCAAAATAATACATTCATAAATGATATTATCAAAATATATTTGCACTTTAATTACTATGATTTTGCATTAAGCTATAGCAAAATAATCCATTAGCTATCTTGCAAATTAAATACTTAGTTTTATAACATCTGATTAAAACAAAATATCAATTTTACCGAAATAAATTATTGGCCAATTACTTAAACTGCTTGACCATGATGCCTTCAATAAAACCAATTTTCAAAAAAATAAAATAAAATAATTAAACTTCAATTTTAAACTTTCAGTCATTAGCATATATATATATATATATATATATATATATATATATATATATATATATATATATATACCTAGGTAGTATACATAATAATATGAATCATATAAAGCAGGAATTAAATAATTTGCACAAGGATTGATGATCCAAATTCAGATTTTTTTGAAAAGCATCCAGCTGGGCTAGCTTGATATAAATATAGCATAAAAATTATAATTTCACGAATGGGACACCACCAAAAGTCCTCTTATACTAGACTGAATCCCCACTTCCGATCTATATATATATATATATATATATATATATATATATATATATATATATATATATATATATATATATATATATATATATATATAATACTGCAACAGTCTCTCTTTTTTTCTTTCAAATTTTCAAGTGATTCAATGAAGGAACAGAATCAATGTTTTTTTACACATATAAGCTTTTACGATTAATTTGAATTCATACCTTTGTTAACTGAATCACTTTCTTCTTCCTTCTGTATTGTGGCCGCGTCCCTTTCTTTTTCTCAAGGCAGTTACGAATCAAAGTAATGTCAAGTAAAATTAGGTTTACTTATCTATTTAGTTATTAATATATTTTACTAATTCTCCTAATTTTAATAAAATTTATTATTACCCACATAAATTAAACCCAATTAGTTTTAAGGCCCAAGTTTTACTAAATTAATTTATCCAACACTTGTTAACTTATTAGCCCAAAATAAATGACTAGTTTGACCCAAATAAAAGACAAAGTCCAATTAAAATATTTTAAAACAAAATAATATTAATTATTCAATACTTAATTATTTATTTTCTGGGTATTACATAATGTGATGGTACCGATTTGAACCAAACAAGACTTATAAACAGTGGATGTAATGAAGGTTTCTCCCAACAGAGTTTCAACAGATAAGTCAAAGTCTAATTTCTCTGGAGTAAAATTTAAACGTTGAGCGTGAGTAGGAGAAATAAAAGAATGGGTAGAACCGGCATCAAATAAGGTATATACTTCGCTACAGTTTATGATAAGCTTACCTGTGATGATTTCGTCCGGGTTCCTTACTTTCTAGGAGGTCACGACAAACGCTCTCCCTTGAACTACTGATTTTAACTTTTTTGGGACGGCCTTTAGTGCCTCCATACTAGCTGACTTGTCTTCGTTGTACGACAAAATCGGGCTAGGTGACCCTCTCTTCCATAATTGTAACACGCTTTGGACTGCATCGCGCAGTTTGGACTGATGTGTCCCTTCCCTCCGCATTTGAAGCATATGATAGGTGGTCGTTCTCCTTCCTTAACAACGGGCGCTGGTGCTGACGTCCTTCCCTTATTGTTGAAGCATACGCATAGTTGCACACGGTATTGCACATTATTTTTTTCAATTATTGATTCTTACGTGAGAAGGCACTACTCAATAATTGTTACAGTAATTTCTGTTCAATATTTTATTTTATTGAATCAATAATCGATGCGTTGATATTTTATATTATTATTGTTTCAATAATTGTCACTGTACAGTATCTCCATTATCAGATCAATAATTCATATTATTTGAATAATATTATTAGATAGCATTATTGACAATGTCTAGAAAGTTCTGTCAAGGAGAGGTTTGGTCACCTAATTACGCTCTAGTAAGGAGAAATCCTTATTGGAAAGCCCCCTCTTTCCTGAGAACTGTCTGGTTGTCATTATTGTGATTCTGTAATATTATTTGTGAATAATTAATTATTGATCTATATGATAATGAAATATTTATTTGATGTGGATATAAATGATGGATTTATTTATGTGGTTATAAATGAAGGAATTAATGTTTAGGTATTTTATCAGTATTTTGTCGGATTGGAGCTATTAAAAGATCAAATCAATGTTCTTACATTTTATTGTGTGAGTTATAATTTTTAATCTGACCGTTGGATCATTGTGATTTTTGGATATGTTATACATATATAAGTTGAGTATATGTTCAAAAATTTTGAACCGTTAAAATGAATGAATGATTTGTTATGAATTTTAAGAGGTGACTGATTCAGAAATTAGGTTTATAAATGATTTTGGTAGACAATTCTAGAAATGGGTAGGCCCCACTTTTGGTTATTGGGGAAGATGGCTGATTTTTGGTGGGTGGAATAGTAGCAGATAAAGCCATTAGGTAGCAGGTCAAGTCTGCTTCGGCGTGCTAATATTTTCCTATAAATAGAGGGCTAAGTTAGAATTGAAAAACACACCAGTATTCATAAGTTTTCTCTCTTTCTCTCTCTATATTATCGAGCGTCTTTTGTGAGTATTTAGATACTTGGTGAGTTGCTATTCATTAGTGCAAGTTTCCTTCAGCGTCATATCCGATATCTAGTTAGAAGTACTGCTCTTTTGAGGTAAGGGATAGTAAGGGATTGTAAGGGATATTAAGGGATGTTATATTCTTCATAATGATGTTATTCTTTCAATATCATTATACTGAAATATTGGTATGGATTTTATTGTGGAATTTTTACCTTTTTGAGTCGGAATTACTATTCACGTATACGGCACTATTCACGTATACGACACTATTCACGTATATGGCACTATGTACGTATATGACATTATTTACGTATACGGTACTATATACGAATACGAAGTACTATTCATGAGTTACTATTCACGAGTTACTATTCACGAGTTACTATTCATGAGTTACTATTAAGGGGTACTATTCACGACAAAATTAGTTTCTTTTCTGACCAAATTATAGTTGATTTATGAATATTACTCTTGAAATTAAATCCATATTTTGATCATATTGTTTTTATTATCATATATAACATTTTTATAATCCTGATGTTGAATTTCTCTTTCACTTGAGTGTAAAGATATGTAAATTATTGGTATGATCGTGACTGAGAAATATCTTTGGCCTGTAGTGCAAAGATGAATTGTTAACTGGTATGATTATGACCATTGAATTTATAATTGAATATCTTTAGCTTAAGTGTAAAGATAAATTGATTAACATGGTTATAATTATTGTTTTATATAAATTCTGAAATGATTATATATTTCTTTGAGATATGAATATCTTTGGCCTATAGTGCAAAGATGAACTGTTGACGAATATCTTTGGCCCGTAGTACAAAGATAAATTACTGATGAATATCTTTGGCTCGTAATGCAAAGATGACTTGTTGTTGAATATCTTTGGCCTATAGTGCAAAGATGATTTATTGATGAATATCTTTGGCTCGTAATGCAAAGATGACCTATTGTTGAATATCTTTGGCCTGTAATGTAAAGATGACATGTTGTTAAATATCTTTGGCCAGTAGTGCAAAGATGAATAGGTGTTGAGATGAACATGAACAATTGGTGATACAAATGAATATCTTTGGCCGTAGTGCAAAGATGAAGTTATTAGTATGATTATGAACAGAAAATATGATTTGGTGTAACCATGATCTTTGATGTTTCAGGTAAAGATAGGTGATGAAAATTATCTTCGTCCTGGATGAGAAGAGAAATTTAGAACTACAGTTATAATTATGAGTTATTCATATGATTGTGAACCAGAATTATTGATTGATGTTACAGGGATAAAACATTGTTGGTGAATTTTTAACATGAAGAATATAATAGACTTTATAGTTTATTTGGTTCTTCTAATGGATTGCTCGTTCCGCTGCAACTATAGTTGAAAATTTTTATCATCTACCAAATGTTCTAAATCTCTGATTTATTACTGATGAAGGCTATTGATAATTTAATTATCTTTAGTCATGATATTCTTTATTGAGCTAGTTGTACTCAACCTTTTGCTTCACAATTCCTTTCAGGTAATAAAAGTGTAGCTGGGTCGAGTGGGGGATAACAGGGGAATAGAACGGTGGTTTATAGCTGTTGAGGGTGAGGCGAGCCCAACGTTGGAAGGGTGTTTTGTCACTATCATACAAGATGTCTAATGACATACAACCTCGTATCATTATAAGACAGGGATGTGCTCATCCACTTGCTGAGTATATTTACGAGCACTACCTATATAATCTTGGTGTTTATTTGAAGTATAATTCTCAATTAGAGACAGTGGAGATAATGATAAGTCAAGAGAAGACTCACCATTGGGAAGAATATGATAGTAATCTTTTTGTTTTTCTTTGGGGTCTATTGGGTCAACTAAGGATAATTATGTGGCCATATGATATCTATCATAACCTAGACGCATGGCCTTCCATGTACGAAGGTTTCTTTGAGCACATCTCAAAGATTTTAATTTATAAAATAATTTTTAACTATACCTTTATGTAAGGTGTCACTGTGAGGTGCTGTCCACGGTTGGGACATGTGTCACATTTGGTATATACTTGTATCCAAACTCACAGTATATGTGTTGTTGTATTTTGTACGACAATTATTATAATAAAGTTGTAGTTATTTTCTGTACCGTGTATTTGGCGACTCAAAATGGGTTGGATGGTATGGACCTATTTTGGGGTTGTTACATTTGGTATCAGTGCTTAGGGATATGATCTCTGGCAGATATCGGGGAATAGAACTAGGAGGGGTGTGATGAGTAAATCATTCGCTAGTGTGTCCTACCTAAGCTTATTTGTTGGTCAGTCATAATATCGGGATATTATGTGATATGTTAATTTATTCAATTAACCCTTATTTTGAAGCTGTATTCTAGAATGATATCTGAAATACAGGAGATGAGCATTGGAGAAATCATGATGACAGGAAAGATGAAATCTGAAATGAAAGCAAGGTACTCTTAACTCTTTGAAATACTAGTTACGTAAATTTCGGGGACGAAATATCATAAGGAGGGGAGATTGTAAGACCCCGAATTTTATGAAATAAAAGTATTCAATTTTTCTTATAATTACTATTCAGTAAATGGTTAAATTGATAAAAGTTAAAGTTAAGGGTGATATATGAAATTTTTTTTCCAAAATACGCAAGTGGTTATAAAATATTCATTGTTGTCGGGGAATATTCGTTTAGTCGTGGAATATTCTTCCTGTCGGGGAATATTCGTATGACGGCGCAGCCATTTGTGGGCCCCATAACAGAATAACTGTCGGATGAAGAAAACGATAAATTTGAGTTTTTATAAATAACGGCGTAGTTGTTACCGTTAACACTGTTGGAATACCTGATGGTTAAAATACCGTAATACGCGTAGTTGTATAGTAGCACAAGGTATTGCACAGTATTTTTTTTAATTATTGATTCTTACATGAGAAGGCACTACTCAATAATTGTTACAGTAATTTCTGTTCAATATTTTATTTTATTGAATCAATAATTATTGCGTTGATATTTTATATTATTGTTGTTTTAATAATTGTCACTGCACAGTATCTCTATTATCAGATCAATAATTCATATTATTTGAATAATATTATTAGATAGCATTATTGGCAATATCTAGAAAGTTCTGTCAATGAGAGGTTTGGTCACCTAATTACGCTCTAGTAAGGAGAAATCCTTATCGGAAAGCTCCCTCTTTCCTGGGAACTGCCTGGTTGTCATTATTGTGATTCTGTAATATTATTTGTGAATAATTAATTATTGATCTATATGATAATAAAATATTTATTTGATGCGGATATAAATGATGGATTTATTTATGTTGTTATAAATGAAGGAATTAATGTTGAGGTATTTTATCAATATTTTGTCGGATTAGAGGTATTAAAAGATCAAATCAGTGTTCTTACATTTTATTGTGTGAGTTATAATTTTTAATCTGACCGTTGGATCGTTGTGATTTTTGGATATGTTATACATATATAAGTTGAGTATATGTTCACAAATTTTGAACCGTTAAAAATGAACGAATGGTTTGTTATGAATTTTAAGAGGTGACTGATTCGGAAATTAGGTTTATAAATGATTTTGGTGAAAAATTCTAGAAATGAGTGGGTCTCTCTTTTGATTGTTGGGGAAGATGGCTGATTTTTGGTGGGTGGAATAGTAGCAGGTCAAGTCTGCTTCGGCGTGCTAACATTTTCATATAAATAGAGGGCTAAGTTAGAATTAAAAAATACACCAGAATTCATAAGTTTTCTCTCTTTCTCTCTCTATTTTATCGAGCGTATTTTATGAGTATTTAGATATTTGGTGAGTTGTTATTCATCAGTGCAAGTTTCCTTCAGCGTCATATCCGATATCCAGTCAGAAGTACTGCTCTTTTGAGGTAAGGGATTGTAAGGGATAGTAAGGGATATTAAGGGATGCTATATTCTTCATAATGATGTTATTCTTTCAATATCATCATACTGAAATATTGGTATGAGTTTTATTATAGAATTTTTACCTTTTTGAGTCGGGATTACTATTCACGTATACGGCACTACTCACGTATACGGCACTATTCACGTATATAGCACTATGTACGTATATGACATTATTTACGTATACGGTACTATATATGAATACGGAGTACTATTCATGAGTTACTACTTATGAGTTACTATTTACGAGTTACTATTCACGAGTTACTATTCACAAGTTACTATTCATGAGTTACTATTCACGGGTACTATTCACGACAAAATTGGTTTCTTTTCTGACCAAATTATAGTTGATTTATGAATATTACTCTTGAAATTAAATCCATATTTTGATCATATTGTTTTTATTATCATATATAACATTTTTATAACCCTGATGTTGAATTTCTCTTTCACTTGAGTGTAAAGATGGGTGAATTATTGGTATGATCGTGACTGAGGAATATCTTTGGCCTGTAGTGCAAAGATGAATTGTTAACTGCTATGATTATGACCGTTGAATTTATAATTGAATATCTTTAGCTTAAGTGTAAAGATGAATTGATTAGCATGGTTATAATTATTATTTTATATAAATTCTGAAATGATTATATATTTCTTTGAGATATAAATATCTTTGGCCTATAGTGCAAAGATGAACTGTTGACGAATATCTTTGGCCCGTAGTGCAAAGATAAATTACTGATGAATATCTTTGGCTCGTAATGCAAAGATGACTTATTGTTGAATATCTTTGGCCTGTAGTGCAAAGATGAGTTGTTAATGAATATCTTTGGCTCGTAATGAAAAGATGACCTGTTGTTGAATATCTTTGGCCTGTAATGTAAAGATGACATGTTGTTGAATATCTTTGGCCAGTAGTGCAAAGATGAACAAGTGTTGAGATGAACATGACCAATTGGTGATACAAATGAATATCTTTGGCCGTAGTGCAAAGATGAAGTTATTAGTATGATTATGAACAGAAAATGTGATTTGGTATAACCATGATCTTTGATGTTTCAAGTAAAGATAGGTGATGAAAATTATCTTCGTCCTGGATGAGAAGAGGAATTTAGAACTACAGTTATGATTATGAGTTATTCATATTATTGTGAACCAGAATTGTTGATTGATGTTACAGGGATAAAACATTGTTGGTGGATTTTTAACATGAAGAATATAATAGACTTTATAGTTTATTTGACTCTTCTAATGGATTGCTCATTCCGCTGCAACTATGGTTGAAATTTTTTATCATCTACCATATGTTCTAAATCTCTGATTTATTACTGATGAAGGCTATTGATAATTTAATTATCTTTAGTCATGATATTCTTTACTGAGCTAGTTGTGCTCAACCTTTTGCTTCACAATTCCTTTCAGGTAATAAAAGTGTAGCTGGGTCGAGTGGGGGATAACAGGGGAATAGAACGGTGGTCTATAGCTGTTAAGGGTGAGGCGAGCCCAACGTTGGAAGGGTGTTTTATCACTATCATATAAGATGTCTAATGACATACAACCTCGTATCATCATAAGACAGGGATGTGCTCATCCACTTGCTGAGTATATTTACGAGCACTGCCTATATAATCTTAGTGTTTGTTTGAAGTATAATTCTCAATTAGAGACAGTAGAGATAATGATAAGTCAAGAGAAGACTCACCATTGGGAAGAATATGATAGTAATCTTTTTGTTTTTCTTTGGGGTCTATTGGGTCAACCAAGGATAATTCTATGGCCATATGATATCTATCATAACCTAGACGCATGGCCTCCTATGTACGAAGGTTTCCTTGAGCACTTCTCAAAGATTTTAATTTCTAAAACAATTTTTGACTATACCTTTATGTAAGGTGTCACTGTGAGGTACTGTCCACGGTTGGGACATGTGTCACATTTGGTATATACTTGTATCCAAACTCACAGTATATGTGTTGTTGTATTTTGTACGATAATTATTGTAATAAAGTTGTAGTTATTTTCCGTACCATGTATTTGGCGACTCAAAATGGGTTGGATGGTATGGACCTATTTTGGGGTTGTTACATTTGGTATCAGTGCTTAGGGATATGATCTCTGGCAGAGATCAGGGAATAGAACTAGGAGGGGTGTGATGAGTAAATCCTTCGCTAGTGTGTCCTACCTAAGCTTATTTGTTGGTCAGTTATACTATTGGGATATTATATGATATGTTAATTTATTCAATTAACCCTTATTTTGAAGCTGTATTCTAGAATGATATCTGAAATATAGGAGATGAGCATTGGAGAAATCATGATGACAGGAAAGATGGAATTTGAAATGAAAGCAAGGTATTCTCAACTCTTTGAAATACCAGGTACGTAAATTTCGGGGACGAAATTTCATAAGGAGGGGAGATTGTAAGACCCCGAATTTTATGAAATAAAAGTATTCAATTTTTTTTTATAATTACTATTCAGTAAATGGTTAAATTGATAAAAGTTAAAGGTGATATATGAAATTTTTTTTCCAAAATACGCAAGTGGTTATAAAATATTCATTGTTGTCGGGGAATATTCGTTTAGTCGTGGAATATTCTTCCTGTCGGGAAATATTCGTATGACGGCACGGCCATTTGTGGGCCCCATAACAGAATAACTGTCGGATGAAGAAAATGACAAATTTGAGTTTTTATAAATAACGGCGTAGTTGTTACCGTTAACACTGTTGGAATACCTGATGGTTAAAATACCGTAATACGCATAGTTGCATAGTAGCACAAGGTATTACACAGTATTTTTTTCAATTATTGATTCTTACGTGAGAAGGCACTACTCAATAATTGTTATAGTAATTTCTGTTCAATATTTTATTTTATTGAATCAATAATTGTTGCGTTGATATTTTATATTATTATTATTTCAATAATTGTCACTGCACATTATCTCCATTATCAGATCAATAATTCATATTATTTGAATAATATTATTAGATATCATTATTGGCAATATCTAGAAAGTTCTGTCAAGGAGAGGTTTGGTCACCTAATTGCGCTCTAGTAAGGAGAAATCCTTATCGGAAAGCTCCCTCTTTCCTGGGAACTGCCTGGTTGTCATTATTGTGATTCTGTAATATTATTTGTGAATAATTAATTATTGATCTATATAATAATGAAATATTTATTTGATGTGGATATAAATGATGGATTTATTTATGTGGTTATAAATGAAGGAATTAATGTTGAGGTATTTTATCAATATTTTGTCGGATTAGAGGTATTAAAAGATCAAATCAGTGTTCTTACATTTTATTGTGTGAGTTATAATTTTTAATCTGACCGTTGGATCGTTGTGATTTTTGGATATGTTATACATATATAAGTTGAGTATATGTTCACAAATTTTGAACCATTAAAAATGAACGAATGATTTGTTATGAATTTTAAGAGGTGACTGATTCGGAAATTAGGTTTATAAATAATTTTGGTGAAAAATTCTAGAAATAAGTGGGTCCCACTTTTGGTTGTTAGGGAAGATGGCTGATTTTTGGTGGGTGGAATAGTAGCAGGTAAAGCTATCAGGTAGCAGGTCAAGTCTGCTTCGGCGTGCTAACATTTTCATATAAATAGAGGGCTAAGTTAGAATTGAAAAACACACCAGAATTCATAAGTTTTCTCTCTTTCTCTCTCTCTATTTTATCGAGCGTATTTTATGAGTATTTAGATATTTGGTGAGTTGTTATTCATCAGTGCAAGTTTCCTTCAGCGTCATATACGATATCCAGTCAGAAGTACTGCTCTTTTGAGGTAAGGGATTGTAAGGGATAGTAAGGGATATTAAGGGATGCTATATTCTTCATAATGATGTTATTCTTTCAATATCATCATACTGAAATATTGGTATGGATTTTATTATGGAATTTTTACCCTTTTGAGTCGAGATTACTATTCACGTATACGGCACTATTCACATATACGGCACTATTCACATATATAGCACTATGTACGTATATGACATTATTTACGTATACGGTACTATATATGAATACGGAGTACTATTCATGAGTTACTATTCATGAGTTACTATTTATGGGTTACTACTCACGAATTACTATTCATAAGTTACTATTCATGAGGTACTATTCACGGGTACTATTCACGACAAAATTGGTTTCTTTTCTGACCAAATTATAGTTGATTTATGAATATTACTCTTGAAATTAAATCCATATTTTGATCATATTGTTTTTATTATCATATATAACATTTTTATAACCCTGATGTTGAATTTCTCTTTTACTTGAGTGTAAAGATGGGTAAATTATTGGTATGATCGTGACTGAAAAAAATCTTTGGCCTGTAGTGCAAAGATGAATTGTTAACTAGTATGATTATGACCGTTGAATTTATAATTGAATATCTTTAGCTTAAATGTAAAGATGAATTGATTAACATGGTTATAATTATTGTTTATATAAATTCTGAAATGATTATATATTTCTTTGAGATATGAATATCTTTGGCCTGTAGTGCAAAGATGAACTGTTGATGAATATCTTTGGCCCGTAGTGCAAAGATGAATTATTGATGAATATCTTTGGCTCGTAATGCAAAGATGACTTGTTGTTAAATATCGTTGGCTTGTAGTGCTAAGATGAGTTATTGATGAATATCTTTGGCTCGTAATTCAAAGATGACCTGTTGTTGAATATCTTTGGCCTGTAATGCAAAGATGACATGTTGTTGAATATCTTTGGCCAGTAGTGCAAAGATGAACAGGTGTTGAGATGAACATGACCAATTGGTGATACAAATGAATATCTTTGGGCGTAGTGCAACGATGAAGTTATTAGTATGATTATGAACAGGAAATGTGATTTGGTGTAACCATGATCTTTGATGTTTCAGGTAAAGATAGGTGATGAAAATTATCTTCGTCCTAGATGAGAAGAGCAATTTAGAACTACAGTTATGATTATGAATTATTCATATGATTGTGGACCAGAATTGTTGATTGATGTTATAGGGATAAAACATTGTTCGTGGATTTTTAACAGGAAGAAGATAATAGACTTTATAGTATATTTGACTCTTCTAATAGATTGCTCGTTCCGCTGCAACTATGGTTGAAAATTTTTATCATCTACCATATGTTCTAAATCTCTGATTTATTACTGATGAAGGCTATTGATAATTTAATTATCTTTAGTCATGATATTCTTTACTGAGCTAGTTGTGCTCACCCTTTTGCTTCACAATTCCTTTCATGTAATAAAAGTGTAGCTGGGTCGAGTGGGGGATAACAGGGGAATAGATTGGTGTTCTATAGCTGTTGAGGGTGAGGCGAACACAACGTTGGAAGGGTGTTTTGTCACTATCATACAAGATGTCTAATGACATACAACCTCGTATCATCATAAGACAGAGATGTGCTCATCCACTTGCTGAGTATATTTACGAGCACTACCTATATAATCTTGGTGTTTGTTTGAAGTATAATTCTCAATTACAGACAGTGGAGATAATGATAAGTCAAGAGAAGACTCACCATTGGGAAGAATATGTTAGTAATCTTTTTATTTTTCTTTGAGGTCTATTGGGTCAACCAAGGATAATTCTATGGCCATATGATATCTATCATAACCTAGACGCATGGCCTCCCATGTACGAAGGTTTCCTTGAGCACTTTCCAAAGATTTTAATTTCTAAAACAGTTTTTGACTATACCTTTATGTAAGGTGTCACTGTGAGGTGATGTCCACGGTTGGGACATGTGTCACATTTGGTATATACTTGTATCCAAACTCACAGTATATGTGTTGTTATATTTTGTACGACAATTGTTATAATAAAGTTGTAGTTATTTTCTGTACCATGTATTTGGCGACTCAAAATGGGTTGGATGGTATGGACCTATTTTGGGGTTGTTACACTCTTAATATTCCATCGTTCATCATTAGATCAGTGTTGTTGTTTGCATGAGGATTGTTGCCTTCCTGATGCACATTATCCTGATTATTAATCTATTGTGACTAAACAGTCTCTTGTGCTCCATTGCTATTTTCAACATTCTCAGATGTCATTTTCAAATACTGCCACAAAACAAGGGTTAATTGACATGTCACATATTATCCCTATACTCTGACCAACCAATTAAATACCAAATAAATTACGTAGGTCATACTAGCAAACGAATTCTCCGTCTCTCCCCTCCTAGTTCTTGTCTCACATCTCAGCCATGGATTATATCCCTAAGCTTTGATACTAACTGTGACGCCCCAAAAATAGGTATACATCACCCATTCTGAGTCGCCAAATACATGGTACAGAATAAAAATACAAACTTAAATATATAACATGAGATGTGAGTTTTAATACAAATATTGTCTTCTAGACAGTATTCAAACTCAAAATAAGTCCTCAATACATTTATTACCACACTATTTCACAAAAATAGTGAGGACTACTAATGCTACCATCTGGACCGTCACTCCGTTTCCCAACTAGTCCCAACTATATTCTTATTTCCTGAAGAGAACAATAAAAGCAAAGGGTGAGCTCAACTAGCCCAGTAAGAAATATTATGACTAAGATAATGCAGAATAAATTATTGTTAGCCTTCAACAGTGTTAAACTGATAAAATCTACTATATTCTATGATTTAAAAAGAATTTATCATCAATTTTATCGCTGAGACTCAACTTAATAAATAATCCACATCATCCATCCCTCCACAACGGTCAAGGATATTCTTTAGTATCACGACCACAAATTATCCATGCACTATGGGCCAAGGATAATCGTGTATTCATCAATGGTCATGATCATGCCAATAATTGTCCATCAATGCACTACGGGCCAATGAGGACTTTTATCACATCATTTGTAACATTACAGTCATAATTATACCGAATAATCCTTGGTCATAATCATACCAAGTCCATTTATACACTACAGGCCACATATGACTTTCAACATAATATAAACATGAGGATGATGACAATGATATAAGAATTCAATAAAACAAGTTCAAGGATAAATTTTTAAAGATTTATAATTTAATTTATCCATAAATCAATAACGTCTAAATTGTCAACATGATACTGCTTTGTGGAGTAAAATTCAAGAATAACATTGTACCAGACCGAAAACGAATCAATTTTTATCATAAATAATACCCCGGGTGAATAGTACTCGAATGAATAGTATCCCGTGAATAGTACTCCGGCATGAAAAAATTAAAATTTATCAAGAATGCTCAGAATAATATTTACATGAAAAGATACTGGATGAAGCGCAAATATCAAGGATATTCTACTAATTTCATGGAGTATAGAAGATAAAATTTTAACAAAACGAGTATAGAATTCGAAATCTAAAACGAAATAATATTACTTACATACTACAGAGTGTGGAAGAAAATATTATTTTAAGCGAATATTGAACAAAAATAACATCCCTTACCTTGAAACGAAGAGTATTCCAACTGGTAGGGCGAGGATATTTTTGAAGAAAACTTATACTGTTTTTTACGCTCAAAGCTTTCTAAAACTCGAAATAAATATGCGCAATATTATAGAAGAAGAATTCTCTGATTCTGGTATGATTTTCAATTCTAACTAAGCACTCTATTTATAGGAGAATGGAAATGATACTATTTAAATTTAGAAATCACGGACTACACAGTGAAGAATGCACGGGCACTCAACCGGCGAAATTTTTTTGAATTTTGATTTGTACTATGCAATAAAATATTCTAATAAAATAAAAACTTTAAATAAAATATAATATATTCTATTTAAAATTAATTAAAACAAAACTTATAATATATATATATATATATATATATATATATATATATATATATATATATATATATATATATATAATATAACTCCCTTCCTTTCCCCCTGCCAATTTCAGATTTCCAAAGGCACATGTGGGACCCACATGTGGGCCCTACCTTTATTACAAATAAAATACTGAAAAATTTTCTACCGATTATTTTGAAAAATAGGTAAATGGGGTCCAACAAATACTTCATAAAAATTCCCCCCAATATTTTTAACAACATTTATCATCATTATTATAATTTGCAATATTTAACAATCAGGTCGTTCCCAGGAAAGAGGGGAATTTTCAATAAGGATTTATCCATATCAGCGCGCAATTAAGTGACCAAACCTCTCCTTGACAGAACTTCTAGACATCGTCAATATTGTAAATATTATTATTAATAACTTTGTCGTCTCAATTATTGATTTAATACTATAAAATATTTTGCAGATGATACTGTGACAATAAATAAATCAATAATATGAGACATATGATGCAACAATTACTGTAGCAATAATTGAGTATAACTGAGTGACTTCTCACATAAGCATCAATAATCAATACCGTGTGCTACTATGCAACCACGCGTATTACTATATTTTTAACACCGGGTATTCCAACAGTTAACGGTAAAACTTCTGCCGTTATTTTCATAAAAATATATTTTTGTCATTTTCTCAATCCTACAATAATTCCGTTCTGGGGTCCACCGATGATTGTGCCATCGTACGAATATTCCATGTTAAAATAAATATTTTCCGACCAATCGAATATAATATAACAACTTGCGTACTTTGTAAAATCTATAAATATCATTTTTGAATATTAAGGAGTGAATTTGATATAATGTTATAGTTGGGGGTAATATTTATAAATTTTGCAAAGTACGCAAGTTGTTATATTATATTCTATTGGTTGGGGAATATTCAATTTAACAGGGAATATTCATACGACAGCACAATCATTGGTGGAACCCACAACGAAATTATTGTCGGATTGAGAAAACAATAAAAATATCTTTTTATAAAAATAACGACGGAAGTTTTACCGTTAACTGTTGGAATACCCGGTGTTAAAAATACAGTAATACGCGTGGTTTCATAGTAGCACATGATATTGATTATTGATGGTTACGTGAGAAGTCACTCAGTTATACTCAATTATTGTTACAGTAATTGTTGCATCATATCTCTCATATTATTGATTCAATTATTGTCACAGTATCATCTGCATAATATTTTATAGTATTAAATCAATAATTGAGACGATAAAGTTATTAATATTATTATTTGCAATATTGACGATGTCTAGAAGTTCTGTCAAGGAGAGGTTTGGTCACCTAATTCCATGCCAATAGGGAGAAATCCTTATTGGAAAGTCCCATCTTTCCTGAGAACGACCTGGTTGTTAAATATTGCGAATTATAATAATTATGATAAATGTTGTTAAGAATATTGGGGAGATTTTTATAAAGTATTTGTTGGATCCCCATTTACCCATTTTTTAAAATAATTGGTATAAAATTTTTTAATATTTTTTTATAATAAAGGTAGGGCCCACATGTGACTTTGGAAATCTGAAATTGGCAAGGGGGAAAGGTTACGGGAAAGGGAGTTATATTATAATATATATATATATATATATATATATATATATATATATATTATAAGTTTTATTTTATTTGATTTTAAATAGAATATATTATATTTTATTTAAAGATTTTATTTTATTAGAATATTTTATTGCATAGTAATGCACAGTAAAAATCAAAATTCAAAAAAAATTTGCCGGTTGAGCGCCCGTGCATTCTTCACTGTGCAGTCCGTGATTTCTAATTTCAAATAGTATCATTTCTTTTCTCCTATAAATAGGATGCTTAGTTAGAATTGAAAATCACACCAGAATTAGAGAATTCTTCTTCTATAATATTGAGTGTATTTCTTTCGAGTTTTAGAAATCTTTGAGCGTAGAAAATAGTATAAGTTTTCTTCAAGAATATCTCCGCCCAATCAGTTGGAATACTCTTCTTTTCAAGGTAATTGATGTTATTTTTGTTCAATATTCGCTTGAAATAATATTTTCTTCCATACTCTGTAGTATGTAAGTAATATTATTTCATTTCAGATTTGGAATTCTATACTCGTTTTGTTAAATTTTTGTCTTCTATACTCCATGAAATTAGTAGAATATCCTTGATATTTGCGCTTCATAAAGTATCTTTTCATGAAAATATTATTCTCAGCATTCTTGATAAATTTTAATTTTTTCATGCCGGAGTACTATTCACGGGATTACTATTCCCGAAGTACTATTCATTCGAGTACTATTCACCCGGAGTACTATTCATGATAAAAATTGATTCATTTTCGGTCCAAATCATTTTTGGTACAATGTTATTCTTGAATTTTACTCCAGAAAGCAGTATCATGTTGACAATTTTGACGTTATTGATTTCTGAATAAATTAAATTATAAATCTTTAAAAGTTTATCCTTGAACTTGTTTTATTGAATTCTTATATCATTGTCATCATCCTCATGTTTATATTATGTTGAAAGTCAGCTGTGGCCTGTAGTACATAGATGGACTTGGTATGATTATGACCAAGGATTATTTGGTATAATCATAACCGTAATGTTACAAATGATGTGGTAAAAGTCCTCATTGGCCCGTAGTGCGTTGATGGACATTTGTTGGCATGATCATGACCATTGATGAATACACAATTATCCTTGGCCCGTAGTGCATGGATAATTTGTGATCGTGATACTAAAGAATATCCTTAGTCGTAGTGTAGGGATGGATGATGTGGATTATTTATTAAGCTGAGTCTCAGCGATAAAATTGATGATAATTTTTTTTTAAATCATAGTAGATAGTAGATTTTATGTTCTACTTGACTCTTCAATGGATTGCTTGTTCCGCTGCAGTTAAACTTGATATATATTATATTTTATCAGTTTAACACTGTTGAAGGCTAATGATAATTTATTCTGCATTATCTTAGTCATAATATTTTTTACTGGGCTAGTTGAGCTCACCCTTTGCTTTCATTGTTCTCTTCAGAAAATGAGAATATAGCTGGGACTAGTCGGGGAACGGAGTGACGGTCCAGATGGTAGCATTAGTAGTCCTCACTATTCTGTGAAATAGTGTGATAATAAATGTGTTGAGGACTTATTTTGAGTTTGAATACTGTCTAGAAGACAATATTTGTATTAAAATTCACAGCTCATGTTGTATATTTAAGTTTGTATTTGTATTCTGTACCAAGTATTTGGCGACTCAGAATGGGTGATGTATACTTATTTTGGGGGCGTCACAATACTCATAACAAATTATTTAATAAATAATTTAATAATTATAAACTCTCTAGCTTAATTATTAAAATAAATTAGAATATTATCTCATAATAATTAATTTCCTTAAATTATTAATTATTTATTTCACAAATAATTAACCAAATCAAATCAAATCAACTTTAAATATTTATTCAACGATAAACACATCAATTAAATATTTATATAATTCAATTAACATTTAAAATTTACAATTAAAATCTGGATTGTTATATCCTTCCCTCCTTATAAGGATTCTGTCCCCAGAATCACAACTCAAACAAATCATTCGTCACATTCCCCCCCTACTTACAAAGATTATGTCCCCAGAATCGAAGACACAAATTAAACAAATAACTCAGGGTTATCTTTCATCATTTTATCTCCGAGTTCTCACGTCGCTTCTTCAGCATTGTGGTTCCTCCATATCACCTTCACGGAAGGTATAACTTTATTCCTAAGCACTTGTTCTTTCCTGTCGACTATCTGGATTAGACTTTCTTCATAGGATAAGTCTTTATTGAACTGCAACGGTTCGTACTCGATCACGTGTTTGTAATCGGGTTTATATGGTCGTAACACCGAAATGTAAAAAATATTGTGAACGTTTTCAAATTCTGGAGGTAGAGCTACATCGTAAGTGTTGGGTAAAATCAGTACGCTTAAAAATTTTTAAATTTGAACTTGGCGTGCAGTTTGGGTAGGTTACACAATTTTTGAAAATTGAACTTGGAAATTGGTGTATGTTATAGAGATGAGATGAAGCCCCAAGTACGCACTAGAATTCGCTCTAAAAAACAACCTCTCCAAATGCCCTAATTCGAAAATATGAATGTGGGAAGAAATAGATATGAGATGATATATATAGAGGTGGTGGTGTAGTGATTGTGAAGGTTGGGGAGTGGAGAACGTGTGAATTCGTAGTGGGGATGAGGTTTGTGATGTGGGTAGTGGGTAGTAGTGGTTTGGTAGGAGATAGCAATATGGGTTATTGAGGGAGAGTAAGAGCAAAGGAGTAGGCGTGTATGTGTGTGGGAGATATGGTTGGGGTCGTGCCTTATAACAGGCGTGTCTACCCAGGTTTCAGGACCCCCGCCCCGGCGGGGGTTGCTAGGCCAAAAAGGCCCGCCCCGGTGGACATGTCCACTGTAAAAAAAAAGAAAAAAAAAGAGATAAGAATAAAACGGGAAAAGTGCAAAAAGCCCCTGTGTGAAAAAAAAAAGAGAAAAGAAAGTATAAGTATCCTGCATGTATCCTTGAATTTGGTTGAGTTTAATTTTAGTTGAGTCGTGTCTATCTTTGAGATTTTTAAGTTTACACTGTATGATTCCTTCTAAGAAGTTGTTTATGTATAGAATTTGGATCCATTTCAGTTATCTTAGATGTTGATCACACACGCACGCTATACCAGTGATAATTGTTCAAGATTTGAGAATTAATACGTAAGTATGGATTGGTTTTGATAAGTCGTATTATAAAGTTGCTTGTTTTCTCTGAGGCCGATGGTATAAGTTAGTTTATGCGATGTTGTTGGATTGTTATTGTATTTCATTGCATTGAATAGCATGTAGTTTGTTTTGTGCTCGAGGACTAGCACGGTTTAAGTTTGGGGGATTTTGATAAGTGGATTTTATATACACGAGTCGATATTCATTTCAAGTTTAAATTCGTAGTTATCTTCATGTTTTGTGTTCGTTTTTACTCGTTGCATGATATTTTATGTGTAGGGTGGTCATGGATGCAATTGGTGAGGAAAAGCGGTCTTTTTGGAGCAAAACTGGAAAAAAGTTGGAAAAAAGAAAAGTTGAAGTCAGTAGCCTAGCCCGCCGGGACGGGCCTTATTAAGCTTATACCCCCCGCCGGGGCAGGGGTCCCGTTTTTTGAACTGTCCTGCTGCTGTTTGGACTTTGATGAAACATGGTTTGTGATATTTTTGTTAAGCGTTTGGACTCTAATAAAAGGAGATTTCGGCCAGAACTAAAGGAGAGCTGGCTATTACGTAAAATACAACAATCTCACAACAAAAAGGAAAGATTTTGAAGAGCGATTTCAAGGATTGAAGAGCGAACGTTGGAGGAGTAATTTTCAGAGATTGTCACGACGGTTGCAAAACAAGGCTACGTGAAGGGGTTTTCTTTATTCTTCTTCTCTTTAGTCTTATTTGTGATTGGAGGGATGTTTTCAACAAATTATTCAGTTTTTAATTTATTCATTATGAACTAATTCACTTATTAGACTTGTGGTGGATCTTTGGGTGAAACGATGATTCTATAACTTTGATTTCCAATTCAATAAGATATTTTCAGTTTATCTATGTTAATTTGAGCGTGAATTTTTGAATTGACTGATCAACAGTTCTTTGTGGATTTGAAAGGAATCGAGAGAGGAGATTCGAATCCAGACCTAGTTAATATAGCATGTGTCATGAATTTTGTCGATAGCAGACTTGTGATTATTGTTAAGGTAGAGATACGCTTGACATCGCATGTAATCGTATAGAGAGCTTAAACTTAAACCTTCTTTGATTGCAGTTCACATAGAGATATAGTGAGTTGGTTAATTTAGGTATTTAACTGATTTCTATCTTAATTGTGGATTGATGTTAATATGGTATTAGTGCATCGAGAGGTGGCTCTTACTACGTTCGTGTTCTTGATTAATAAACTGGGATATTAAATTGAGTTGGAAAAAAGGTTTGAAAATCAGAGTGGAGCTCAGGGTGAAATCATAAGTTTAATTCTCTATTAATTATTTGAAATTCCAGATTTCATTATTGGTGACTATTTTGTGATAATTTATTTATTTAGTAATTTAGTTTCTTTTTAATATAATTTAAAACCATTGAATTGATTAGTTTAATAAAATTAGGGTTAATACAAAATTGATAATTGACAAAGGTGTATCAACATTTGATTAAATACAATGATTATCCAAGTGGGGACACTTGTATAATCATTTATAGAAATTAACGAACAGAATATATATATATATATATATATATATATATATATATATATATATATCTAAATTACCATATACTAACATGCTGATAATCAATGATCGTATATAATATAAGGTTAATAATATGTACAGTAATACTGTAATTCATAAATATTCTTACTCATGTCAATTGCATAAAGAAAATGCAAAGGTAAGATACTTACCTGGTACGCAGCTTACAATTTACAACTTAGTTTTATCTTTTATATAACACCTATCTGTAATAAGATCATTTTACTGATTAGAATAACATATTATAACACATAGCACTGCTTATTGCAGTCAACACATTACCTAATCACATTATCACATATGTTTAATAACTATTGAATCACAAATAAACACTTATCAAATCAAATTATCTAAGTTCATATAAATTTTTGAAATATGTCAGTGTACCGATAGCTTTATCGGGTAATTATCGAGTCTAGGACTATATCCTGTAGCTCAATAACTGTAATTATCAGTCATATTATTTTTAAATGACTTATAATAATTTTTAAATATTTAGTATAATTTATCATGAATTTTCAAACATCGAAATCATAATTAAATTATTTAAATATTAAACAATTCTATTATCATTAATATTTAATTAATATTAAACTATTAATGAAACTATTGCCAAAATATTAAAGTTATTTATAATAACTCAAAATATTTTTAAAGTATTAATATTACCCTTAAATAATTTTTAAAACATTTAAAATTATTTTTAAATAATTACCATTAATATTAAAGCATTAATGTATTATTTAACAAATTATTAAAAGTCATTAATTATAACTTAAAATATTTTTAATTCATTTATATCCTTTTTAAATGATTTTTAAATTAATAAAATCATTTTAAAACTATTTATTATTAAATAAATTTAATATCAGTAATAATAAATTAATAATCATTAATATTAAATTATTAATGAAATTATCCTTTAAATATTAAAAGTTATATTTTATAACTTATAATATCTTTAAACACTTTATTTTTATTTAAAATAATTTTTATAATATTAAAATCATTTTAAAAACTAAATTATTTAATATAATTATTAAATAACTTTAATATCATTAATAATAATTAATTAATGAAATTTACCTTTAAATATTAAAAGTTATATTTTATAACTTAAAATATTCTTAAATACCTTATTATTATTTAAAATTATTTTTAATATAATAAAATTATTTTTAATTAATTTATTTAATTCATTTAGTAAATAACTTAATGATCATTAATATTAATTTATTAATGAAATTTATCACAAAATATTAAAAGTCATTAAATATAACTTAAAATATTTTCTTATATCATAATATAATTTTAAATGAATTTTCAAGTATTAAAATCATTTTTAACTAATTTATTTAATATTATGATTAAATAAATTAAATACTAATAATATTTTAAAAATATTAAATATTTATAAAATATACTTAAAATAATTAAAAACTAATTTTTAGAATTTAAAATAATTTTTAATAATTTATTTGGTATTTTTAATAATTAAAAACTATTTTTTTCTATTTATTTAATTAAAATAATTAATTTTTAGAAATTAAAATACTGTCTGTCGCTAAAGACTGCCTATAGCGACAGAACCGTCGTTATAGGTGTTCTTCGTATTCTTGGCTAAACCCAGAACATTCATGCCAGTTTTCGAGTGGCTTAGTTTGACCAATCATAATTTAATGTGTGATGTGTTTCTAGGAATTCTGTTGATTATATTGTGTAGTGCTAATGCAAGACTACAAGATACAACAATAAATAGGATCATATCATGCATAACCAAAGCGATCTAAGCCTCTAAAGTGGCTGTCAGAGTTGTTCTTCATTTTCTGGCACCAAGAAATGAAGAACAATTTGACTAGCCTACTTTGGGCTTCCACTACTTGTTTCTCGTGTAATATTTTAGTGATTTAAAGCTTCTAGTGTGTAGACAACATACACATTAACAGATCTATTACATCCAATCATCATAACAACAACAGAATAGCCAAAACAGGTCCGGTCATAAACTTTCTGGGTTACCCAGAAAGCTCGTCCGTGGACTTTCTGCCTGGTTTGACCATTCCCCAATTCCAGCATGATTGTGATAAAAACGATCTAAGAGCATAAACATGTAGTATAACTATCGCACAATAACCATATCATAACAACAAACACAAGTCAACAATAAGTTACGAGATCAGATGCGTCAAAATCCTTGTCAGACCATTTCTGGGCAAGATATGGGTTACCCAGATTTTGCCCATTCATGTCAGTCAACGACTTTTGACTAACAATATCTTGCAATATAGACCAGATCTAAGTCTGATTCTTGTTGCAGATCAAAGACTACATGTCAGACTTCATATTTAAACCTTTAAACAACAAAAACACTTAACAACCAAAGATCTATGGGGTCTGGCATTTGACTGTCAGACACAAAAATAAAATTTTCCAAATTTTGAAAATCATCAATTTTGAGTACCTAGATGTTATGGATCTACCATGTGCCAACCCAGATCACTAAAATAGCCTACATATAACATGTTTAAACACTAAAACATAACATCTAACAACAGATCAAAAGTCAGATTTTCAAGCTAGGGTTTATACCTTCAATGAAAAATCTTTGATTCTATGTTACTGATGTTGTTATGAAATTTGTGGGGCTTGATTTTGTGACTTATAAACTATATAATTTCGTGGGTTTTAGTGAGAGAGAGAAATGGTTGGGTGTTTGAGAAAAATGGCCTAACAAATGACTTTTTCTCTCTCAAACCTTATATACAAATGTTAGATGCATGTATGGCTGATAATTGAGGCTAATTGCTAGCAAAAATCAAGTCACAATGTCAACCAAGTGGTTCACCAACTCCAACAACTCTAACACTTGGCAAAATTCAATAATACAAGAGGGGTATTTTGGTCATTTCGCTCACAAATTTAATGTCATTCTTGTAATCTTGCAAACCCTTAGGGTTTGATACTTAGGATTTAACCCTAAGGTTTAGCACAAATCAAATGTAGGATTTCTAATTTAGGGTTTGCACAAAAAAAAAATTAAATTTTAGTTTCTAAAATTTTAAAATTAGGGTTTCCTAAATATGATAAATTTTCTAATTACTTTATACAGTAACATTAGGGCTTAATGTCACTAATTATAATTAACCTTCCTGAATTAGCTAATAGGGTTTATACTTTTAGTAATTAGGGTTACCAAATTACAATTAGGGTTTCTAATTACTAAATTAGGGTTTAAAAATTTTAGGGTTTCCATAATTAACAATTGTAATTCGAATACTTGTTAATTAATCATATTAACACAATTATTAATCAATCTTGAACTCTAATTTGAGTTTTAAATTAGGGTTTACCTAATTAATCAAATCATAGCATAAATCATATACACAGTTATATAACAGTATTTGAATTTCCCATTTAAATTTACAAATAGGGTTAAACAAATTAATGCTAGAGTTTTGACATTAAACACCATAATTGACCAACCATCATCAATACGTACTTACAATACATATTTATAACACTGAAAAATTAAAATATAATTAATATTATATTATTATTCTCATCCTTTGATAAAAATCCAAAATTAGGGTTTGAATTCCATATCTGATTTATTCTTTCTTATTTAACCTTAATAATTAAGGTAAAATAATTAACTTAATAATCTGTATAAAAATTCATATAATAAAATAATTATTATAATTATTCTAAGAAAATCATTTCATATATTATTTAAATAATATATAACTATATTTTTATGGAAAATAATTAATAAAAACCTTTCTACTATAAAATTAATTATTATAAGAATATACTTTATAATAATCAATAATTCTAAAGTAAAATTATTTGTAAATATTCATGTAATAAATATATTTTTATTTATCACATAAATACATATACACAATATCTTGTACAAATCCTCATCCTTAAAAAAAACTATACACAAAATTTCTGATTTAATTATATAAAAAATATCGGGTTGTTACATTCACCCTCCCTTATAAAGATTCTGCCCCCGGAATCACCGTTTTAAAACCTATACATACACGGGTACATAGCACACATAATCTTCGCAAGCAGATCTCGACCAACTTTGATCGAGCTGATCTTTAACTATTCCCATAAAGCTTGTCTTTCTGATTAAACGAAAATTTAATTTCTAAAAGAACTCAAATTCCTCCCTCAAATTTTCTTTATAAAATAATTTACTATATATAGGAAAATCATATAAAAGAAAATAAAAGTTATACGAATAATACCTGGAATTCCATTGCCAGCTACCATCGCGTCCTGGATAGTCATGTTGTAGACCTTTGCTATTGATTTTGTTGGTTTGCTCGATGACGTAGGTCTCGTGATTGCTAAAGTCCCACTGCTAGTGCCAGTATTCACACTTCCTGCCTCCGCCCTCCTCTTCGGACAATCCTTCACCTCGTGTTCAGTCGACCCGCATAGAAAACACCCACTGTTCATTCTTGGGTTGGGGTAATTGGGAGAGATATGGCCCTCCTGTCCACACTTATAGCAAACGAATTTTCCTTTCAGATATTCTCCCGAGTGGTTCTTTCCACAACTCTTGCACTATACCGCTATCTTCTTAACACCTTCCTGCTTGATCTGAACATTTCCTAAGTTATTCACCTTCCTCTTGCTATCTCTACTCCTGCTCCAACTATTAATTCTTACCTTCCCAGCTCCTTCTACCTTGCCCTTATTCTTCCTCTCCTTGTTGTAGAGGCTCATGGCCTCACTTTCCTCCTCAGCTATAATCGTCTTCTCCATGAGTGCTGTAAATGTATGGATCTGCAACACTGCCACCTTGTTGTAGAGCCAGGGTTTCAATCCCAGCTTAAACCTTCTAGCTTTCCTAGCCTCCATATCAACTTGATGTGGGGCAAACCTAGCTAACTCATTAAATTTGGCGGCATTTTCGGACACCGTCATATTCTCTTGCTTCAATTCTAAAAATTTCACCTCCATCCTAGCCTGTATACTAGGTGAAAAATAGTTTTCGAAAAACAAAGTTTTGAACCTATCCTAAGTTATCACACCTTCTCATGCCCTCGTCTGATTTGCTTCCCATCAAAAATTTACCTCACCCTTCATCATGTAGGTGGCAAAAGCAGTCTTTTGCCCCTCGGCTACCCTAGCTATCACGAATGCTTTTTCAATCTCTTTGACCCAAGTTTGGGCTTCTATAGGGTCAGTTGTACCTTTGAATTTCGGCGGTCCTACATCCTTGAAATCTTTAAAGTTCGCCAAGCGATTGTCCGACTGATTCCCAACGACTGGTATCCCTTGCTGCATAGCTTGTGCTATCATATTTCTGAAGTTCTGCATCGGGTTTGCTTGTTGTTTTCCCTCAGCGTTGTTGACAGATTCTTCTGCTCTTTGATTTCGAGTTCGACGTCTTGGCGGCATTATCTGATTAAATAAAAGCATAAATTTAACTTACATTCTAAACCTTATCGTATAAGTTTAATATTTTAAACTTGTTTCATTACTCAAACATAGATTCATATTCATTCAACGAATACTTTACATAGCATAGCACATAATACTTTAAACATCAGCTATCCCTTTTGTGACCACAAAAGTCGAGATTTACAGTCTTGATCATTACAAAAGTTTTAGAATATTACATTACATAGACATACTTATCCTATATATTACATTAAAAACACCTACACCACAGAACCTATACTACCTATTCGCTACGCCCTTTTCCTTGGACAACCTTTCGCCTGATGACCTTCTATTCCACAAACAAAACATGCACCTGGTTTATAGTCGGGACAATACAGAGTAGTATGTCCTTCATAACTGCAAAGATAACATATTATTTTCCCTTTCTTCTTATCGAATTTTTCTTAGTCATGGTCTTCTATTTTTCTTTTCCCTTTCTTACTCGGGGTTGCACATGATGTGTTGCTTGTGGCTCCCATCTGATCAATTTGGATTTTAAGCTTATCTTGTTCTTCCATTGTTTTTATTAACGCCTGACGCAATTGATTATTTAGCAGCTTCTCTATCTCCCACAGCCTTTTGAGAGAAGAAACCTTGTTCCTCAGATCCTGCACCTCCGTTGATGCTTGATCAGCTTCAACTTTAGTGTCCGAATCACTATCTGTCAGCTCCACCATCTCCGGATCTGGTACTACGCTTTCTACAATAACCACCTCGTCTGAGTTATTTTCATTGTGAGACTCTAATTCAGCTATTGGCTTCGATATCAGCTCGGGTGTATGGATTTGATCCTTCTTCATGCTATTAGCATATAACAAGCCTTTTCCACCAGATATCTACACACATAAATTATCCTGATTAGCATATTGTATATACACACAGCAAATAATAGTTTTATATAAGTTATCTTTTATTTTGTTTGACGATGAATTTATTCAATTCATCTCTTTTTTAAACTCTATATGAGTTATTTATATTTTCAACGTTTCCCTCTGTTCTAAGGTTATAGCCTAAGGTCTAGCCCACCTAAGGTTTAACCCTAAGCTCTGATACCAACCTATAAAGCCCCCAAATTCGGGTACTTGAAACCTGCACTCGGTGCTTCACGATACCATTTCTATGAGCAGAATAATACTAATAATAATTATTGTTAATACTAATAATAATAACAATAATATAAAGATCAACTTAATTTACATATCATCAGAGTCTAATCGCCAGGTACGAGACCTTTAATCATTCATTACAATACATGATAGATAATATATATCATTGTCTTAATTATATCAACTATTACATCAGTTATCTTTTCATTCATTCAACAACCTTTTCCCTTTCCCTTGTTCTTAGCAGAGCCTTCAGATTGTTCACACTTAGCTGAAACATTTAAATTAAGCAAGGATGAGCATTTGAGTATACAACAAATGATAGAAATTATATATATAAGCTGAAAGAATTTAAATGTTTTCTTTGTACTATCCTTCTACAACAAGTCAATTGTTGTAAAGTAATCTTATCTGATAATAATAACATAACAACTCTCTATCAAATTTTTGAAACTACGTACTGACTATAAATAGGGTTTATGTGACATGCTATGAACATTATTTTCAATTTTTGAAAAGGTTAAACAAAACTTCATCTGTAAACCGTCATAACTTACATGCACGGGGGTGATTAGCCCGTTGTACGCTATATTGATCAATACTACATGCAAAAACGATGTTATCGTTCACTCTGTCCACGTTGGGTGCATAAAAAGTTTTTCCCGTGTAAGGGATGTTCATACTTGCCTGGGTTCCAAATCAAAGGTTTTATCTTGTTTAACAATAATCTATAATTCAATATATATATATATATATATATATATATATATATATATATATACGGTTAATTGATAAAGGTGTATCAACATGTGATTAAATACAATGATTATTCAAGTGGGGACACTTGTATAACCATATATAGAAATTAACGAATAGAATATATATATTTAAATTACCATATACTAACATGTTTGATAATAAATGAGCGTATATAATACAAGGTTAATAATCTGTACAGTAATACTGTAATTCATAAATATTCTTACTCATGTCCATTGCATAAAGAAAATACAAAGGTAAGATACTTGTCTGGTACGCTGCTTACAATTTGCAACTTAGTTTTATCTTTTATATAACACCTATCAGTAATAATATCATTTTACTGAATATAATAACATATTATAACACATAACAATACTTATTGCAGTCAACACATTACCTAATCACATTATCACATATGTTTAACAACTATTAAATCACAAATAAACACTTATCAAATCAAATTATTTAAGTTCAGATCAATTTCTGAAACATATCGGTGTACCGATTGCTTTATCGAGAAATTATTGAGTCTAGGATTCTATCCTGTAGCTTAATAACTGTAATTATCAGTCATATTATTTTTAAATAACTTATAATAATTTTTAAATAGTTATTATAATTTATCATGAATTTTTAAACATCGAAATCATTATTAAATGATTTAAATATTAAACAATTATATTAACATTAATATTTAATTAATATTAAACTATTAATGAAACTATCGCCAAAATATTAAAGTTATTTATAATAACTCAAAATATTTTTAAAGTATTAATATTACCCTTAAATGATTTTTAAAACATTTAAAATTATTTTTAAATAATTACCATTAATATTAAAGCATTAATGTATTATTTAACAAAATATTAAAAGTCATTAATTATAACTTAAAATATTTTTAATTCATTTATATCCTTTTTAAATGATTTTTAAATTAATAAAACTATTTTTAAACTATTTATTATTAAATAAATTTAATATCATTAATAATAAATTAATAATTGTTAATATTAAATTATTAATGAAATTATCCTTTAAATATTAAAAGTTATATTTTATAACTTAAAATATCTTTAAACACTTTATTTTTATTTAAAATGATTTTTATAATATTAAAATCATTTTTAAACTAAATTATTTAATATAATTATTAAATAACTTTAATATCATTAATAATAATTAATTAATGAAATTTACCTTTAAATATTAAAAGTTATATTTTATAACTTCAAATATTCTAAAATACCTTATTATTATTTAAAATTATTTTTAATATAATAAAATCATTTTTAATTAATTTATTTAATTCATTTAGTAAATAACTTAATGATCATTAATATTAATTTATTAATGAAATTTATCACAAAATATTAAAAGTCATTAAATATAACTTAAAATATTTTCTTATATCATAATATAATTTTAAATGAATTTTCAAGTATTAAAATCATTTTTAACTAATTTATTTAATATTATGATTAAATAAATTAAATAATAATAATATTTCAAAAATATTAAATATTTATGAAATATACATAAAATAATTAAAAACTAATTTTCAGGATTTAAAATAATTTTTAATAATTTATTTGGTATTTTTAATAATTAAAAATAATTTTTTTTCTATTTATTTAATCAAAATAATTAATTTTTAGAAATGAAAATACTGTCTGTCGCTAAAGACTGCCTATAGCAACAGAACCGTCGCTATCGGTGTTCTTCGTGTTCTTGGCTAAACCCAGAACATTCATGTCAGTTTTCGAGTGGCTTAGTTTGACCAATTATAATTTAGTGTGTGATGTGTTTCTGGGAATTCTGTTGATCATATTGTGTAGTGCTAATGCAAGACTACAAGATACAACAATAAATAGGATCATATCATGCATAACCAAAGTGATCTAAGCCTCTAAAGTGGTTGTCAGAGCTGTTCTTTATTTTCTGGGTTACCCAGAAATGAAGAACAATTTGACTAGCCTACTTTGGGCTTCTACTACTTGTTTCTCGTGTAATATTTTAGTGATTTAAAGCTTCTAGTGTGTAGACAACATACACATGAACAGATCTATTACATCCAGTCATCATAACAACAACAGAATAGCCAAAATAGGTCCGGTCAAACCATGTCAAAATCCACGCTCTTGAACTTTCTGGGTTACCCAGAAAGCTCATCTGTGGACTTTCTGCCTGGTTTGACCATTCCCCAATTCCAGCATGATTGTGATAAAAATGATCTAAGAGCATAAACATGTAGTATAACTATCATACAATAACCATATCACAACAACAAACACAAATCAACAATAAGTTACGAGATCAGATGTTTCAAAATCCTTGTTAGACCATTTCTGGGCAAGATCTGGGTTACCCAGATTTCGTCCAGTCATGGTCGGTCAACGACTTTTGACTAACAATATCTTATAATATAGACCAGATCTAAGTCTGATTCTTGTTCCAGATTAAAGGCTACATGTCAGACTACATATTTAAACCTTTAAACAACAAAAACACTTAACAACCAAAGATCTATGGGGTTTGATTTGACTGTCAGACACAAAAATAAAATTTTCCAGATTTTGAAAATCATCAGTTTTGAGTACCTAGATGTTATGGATCTACCATGTGCCAACCCAGATCACTAAAATAGCCTACATATAACATGTTTAAACACTAAAATATAACATCTAACAACAGATCAAAAGTCAGATTTTCAAGATAGGGTTTATACCTTCTATGAAAAATCTTTTATTCTATGCTGCTGATGTTGTTATGAAATTCTTGGGGCTTGATTTTGTGACTTATAAACTATATAATTTCGTGGGTTTTAGTGAGAGAGAGGATTGGTTGGGTGTTTGAGCAAAATGGCCTAACAAATGACATTTTCTCTCTCTCAATCCTTTTATACAAATGTTAGGTGCATGTATGGTTAATAATTGAGGCTAATTGCCGGCAAAAATTAAGTCACAATGTCAACCAAGTGGTTCATCAACTCTAACAACTCTTAACACTTGGCAAAATTCAATAATACAGGAGGGGTATTTTGGTCATTTCGCTCACAAATTTAATTGCATTCTTGTAATCTTGCAAACTCTTTGGGTTTGACTCTTAGGGTTTAACCCTAAGGTTTAGCACAAATTAAATGTAAGATTTCCAATTTAGGGTTTGCACAAAATTTTTTAATAAATTTTAGTTTCTAAAATTTTAAAATTAGGGTTTCCTAAATATGATAACTTTTCTAATTACTTTATACAGTAACATTAGGGCTTAATGTCACTTGTGAGGACCCCAAACTCGGATACTTGAAACCCGAACTCGGTTCTTCACGATACCATTTCAATGAGCGGAATAATACTAATAATAATAACAATAATATAAAAGATCAAATTAATTTACATAATTATCAGAGTCTAACTCCCAAGTACAAAACCTTTAAACATTCATTACAACCCATGATAGATAATATATATTATAATTGTCTTAATAACATTAAACTACTACATAACATAGTAATTCGTTCATTCAGCAACCTTCCCTTTTCCTTTGTTCTTAGCAGAGTTCTCTGGTCGTTCGCACTTAGCTGAAAACATTTAAATTTAAGCAAGGATGAGCATTTGAGTGCCCAGCAAGCAATAGCAATTATATATATATATATATATATATATATATATATATATATATATATATATATATATATATATATATAAGCTGAAAGGATTTAAATGTTTTCTTTGTACTATTCTTCTACAACAAGTCAATAGTTGTGAAGTATTCTGAACAGATAATAATAACATAACAACTCTCTTTCAAATTTTTGAAACTACATAATGACTATATCTGGGGTTATGGTGACATGCCATGAACATTGTTTTCATTTTCGAAAAGGTTAAACAGAAATTCATCTGTAAACCGTCATAACTTACGGGCACGGGGGTGATCAGCCCGTTATGCCCTGCATTGATCAATACTACATTGCTAGAACGATATTATCGTTCATCCTTTGTCCGCCGGAGCGCATAAAAATTTTCCCGTGTAGGGATGTTCATATCTGTCTGGGTTCTAAATCAAAGGTTTTATCTTGTTCAACAATAATCTATAATTCAATATATCTGTATACGGGTAATTGACAAAGGTATATCAACATGTGATTAAATACAATGATTATCCAAGTGGGGACACTTGTTTAACCACTTCTAGAAATTAACGAACAGAATATATATGTCCGAATTATCATATACTAACATGTTGATATTCAATGAGCTTATATAATATAAAGTTCATAATCTGTACAATAATAATATAGTTTAGAAACATTCTTACTCACATCCATTGCATAAAGAAAATGCAAAGGTTAGATACTTGCATGAAGCGCTGCTTACAATTTGTAATTAAGATCTATCGCTTATCTCACGACCTATCATTAATAAGATAGTTCGTTTGATTAGAACAACATACTATAACACATACACTGCTTATTGCAGTCAACACATAACCTAATCACATTAGCACCTATGTTTAATAACCATTGAATCACAAATAATCACTTATACAATCAAAATATCTAAGTCCAGATCAATTTCTGAAATATGTCGGTCTACCGACAATTTTATCGGGTAATTATCGAGTCTAAGACTCTATACTATAACTTAACATCGGTACGTATCAGTCATATTATTTTTAAATGACTCAATAAAATTTTAAAACATTTATTATAATTTATCATAAATTTTTAAACACCGGAATCATATTTAAATGATTAAATACTAATCAACTCTATTATCATTAATATTTAATTAGTATTAAACTATTAATGAAATCATTTTCAAAATATTAAAGTTATGTATAATAACTCAAAATACTTTTAAAGTATTAATATTACCCTTAAATGATTTTTAAAACATTTAAAATAATTTTTAAATAATTATCATTAATATTAAAGTATTAATGTTCTATTTATCAAAATATTAAAAGTCATTATTCATAACTTAAAATATTTTTAATTCATTTATATCCCTTTTAAATAATTTTTAAAGTAATAAAACCATTTATAAACTATTTATTTAATATAATTATTAAATAAATTTAATATCATAACTAATAACTTAATAATCATTAATATTAAATTATTAATGAAATTATCCTTTAAATATTAAAAGTTATATTTTATAACTTAAAATATTTTTAAACACTTTATTTTCATTTAAAATGATTTTTAATATAATAAAATTATTTTTAATTAATTTATTTAATTCATTTAGTAAATAAATTAATTACCATTAATATCAATTTATTAATGAAATTTATCATAAAATATTAAAAGTCAGTAAAAATAACTTAAAATATTTTCTTATATCATAATATAATTTTTAATAATTTTTCTAATATTAAAATCATTTTTAAATAATTTATTTAATATTATAATTAAATAAATTAAATACTTTTAATATTCCAAAAATATTAAATATTTATGAAATATAATAAAAATAATTAAAAACTAATTTTCGAAATTTTTTATAATTTTTAATAATTTATTTTGTATTTTTAATAATTTAAAACTAATTTTTTTCTATTTTTTTATTAATTTTCGGAAAATAGAATATTATCTGTTGCTAAAGACAACCTATAGCGACAGAACCGTCGCTATAGGTGTTCTTCATGTTCTTGGCCAAACCCAGAAATTCATAGTCAGTTGCTAAGGTGTCACGTTTGACCAACAATTTCACCATGCTCCTACGGTATTCTGGACAGCCTAAAGTTTTTGGAGTGTAATATAAGTGCAATACTACCATTATCAAGCGATAACATGGCCATAACACAACAGATCAGAGAGTTATTAGCAGCATAAAATCTTGTCAGACGTGTTCTTGAGGTTCTGGGTTGCCCAGAAACTCAAGGGTCCTATTTTGGCGCTTTGGATCATTGATTCTAGGCTTAGTTAATTCGATCTAATAGTTCCGACATGTAGTAGAGATGTTAAGGTACAAAAATCAAGCATTATATCATATAAAAAACATCATAACTAAGAGATTTGATCCGGTCAACGAGTCGGTCAGGATCTGTTCTTGAACATTTCTGGGTTTTCCAGAAATGTTCTTGAGCAGTTTCGTCAACCCATGTTTGACCAACACTCAAATCAATTCTGTTAAGAATATAAGTAATATAAAGACTTTAGTATGTAATATTTATGTCAGTATACAAGTATAACACATTAACATGATCAAAACACTTAACAGCAGCAAGATCAAGCGCCTGCAAAGTGGCTGTCAGGCGTTCTGGGCAATTCTGGGCTGCCCAGAAACAAAAACTAAATGGTCAACGCCTTTTGACCGATCACTACATCCGGTCTATTGCTTTCTAAGGTTCAAGCGTGATCTGGACTTATAGTCCTTATGTCAAACTATAATATCAATACCCTTATACATCATAACGGCTTAACAGCAGCGAGATCAAGGCCAGTCAAAGTCACTGCCCGAACACGTTCTTCAATTTTCTGGGTTTCCCAGAAAACTGATTTCGTGTTCGGTCAATGGACTTTGACCGTGAATAAGTTTTGACATATACGTTCTATGATCATGAAATCACTTTCAACCTACTACCAACATTACAGAGAACAACTTTTGACCTTTAAAACACAAAACAAATAAACAAGCACAGATCTACGAGGACTGACATTTGATGTCAGACAACAAAAACAAAAATTTCCAGATTTCTAAGATCTTCAAATTCGAGCCTCTAAATGTTATGGATCTAACATCTAGCAACCCAGATCATCATTAGACACTATAAACAACATATTCTAACACTTAATCATAACATCTAACACAAATTTGTTTGGACAGAAATTCTAGAGTTTGTTTATACCTTTCTTTGAAAAATTTCTGATTTTGTGTTGCCGATCTGTTTATGGTAAACGTGGGGCTTTGATTTGGGACTAATATACTTGTGTATTTTGAAGGTTAGAGAGAGAGAGAGCTTAGTTTGAGTGTTATGAAAAATGTAAGTAACAAATATTATTTCTCTCTCTTCCAATCTATAAATAGAAGTGTATGGTGCATGTATGGCTGAAATGTGTGGCTGATCTGCTAAGATTTTTGAGCATGTGGAGTAATCTAGAGTTGGTGAACAACTCCAATCTTGACAAGATACACAAGTAAGCTAAATAAATAAAAATTACACATAAGGGCATTTTGGACCTTAGGCTTGATAATTTAATGGCATACTTGTAATCATGCAAACCCTTAGGGTTTAGGGTTTGAGTTTAGGGTTTGAGCCATTTTAGCAAAAGTCTAGGATTTCCAATTTAGGGTTTGCTCAAAAGTAAAATAAAATAAAAATTTAATAACTTTTAGTTTCTAAAATTTTGAAATTAGAATTTTCTAATTATGATTAATTTTATAATTACCTTATACAGGAACATTAGGGATTAATATCATATAATTATCATTAACTTTGCTAAAATAGCAATTAGGGTTTACAAATTGGTAATTAAGTTTTATAATTTCTAATTAGGGTTACTAATTATAGAAATTAGGGTTTCTTGAAATTAATATTTCAAAATGTTAATTAGGGTTTACCTAATTATGCATAAAATCACATAACATCGCTACATAATAATCTCGAACTCATAATTGAGTTTCAAACTACGGTTTAACACTTAAAATAGGGTTTTTAATAAATTTATTAGGGTTTTTAAAACTTTAATTAGAGTTTACCTAATTAATCACTTAATACACAACATAAAATATATAACACAGTTATATCACAGTCTTAATCTCATAATTCACAGTTACCAAAAAGCTTCGAACTCGTATTCAAGTTTTAAATTAGGGTTTTGAAATTAAATACCATAATTGACCAATCATTATCAATACAAATATATTGTACATATTTATAGCACTGAAAAATCAAAATATACTTAATATTATATTATTATTCTCATACCTTGACAATAATCCAAAATTAGGGTTTGGATTTCATATCTGATTTATCTGCCATATTTAACCTTAATAATTAAGGTAAAATAATTAACTTAGTAACATGTACTAAAATTCATATAATAAAATAATTATTATATTTATTCTAAAAATCACTCCATATATTATTTAAATAATATATGATTATATTTTCATGGAAATAGTTAATAAAGCATTTCTACTATAAATTAATTATTATAGGAATATACTTTATAAAAATCAATAATTCTAAAATAAATTTATTTGTAAATATTTATGTAATAAATATATTTTTATTTACCACATAGATACACATACACATAATCTTGTACAAATCCTCATCCTTAAAAAAAAATTATTCACAAAATTTCTTATTTATTTATATAGAAAATATCGGGTTGTTACATTCACCCTCCCTTATAAAGATTCCGTCCTCGGAATCACCGTTTTAAAACCTATACATACCTGGTACATAACATACACAATAATTGTAAGTAAATCTCGATCAACTTTGATCGAACTGTTCTTTAACTATTCACATGAAGCTTGTCTTTCTGATTACACAGAAAAATTGGTTTCTAACAGAACTCAAATTCCTCCTCAAAATTTCTTTATAAAATAATTTTACTATATATAGGAAAATCATGCATAAGAAAATAAAAGGCATACGAATAATACCTGGAGTTCCAGTGCCAGCTGCTGCCGTATCCTGAACTGTCATGTTGTAGACCCTTGCCGTAGATTTTGTTGGCTTGCTTGACGAAGTCGGTCCTGTGATTGCTAACGTTCCACTGCCAGTGCCCATGTTCACACTTCCTGTCTCCACCCTCCTCTTTGGACAATCTTTCACCCTGTGCTCGGTCGATCCGCATATAAAACATCCACTATTCATCCTAGGATTGGGGCAGTTGGGAGAAATATGGCCCTCCTGCCCGCACTTATAGCAAACAAATTTTCCTTGCAAACACTTCCCCGAGTGATTCTTTTCATATGTCTTACATGGCACTATCTGTTTCTTAACACCTTCTTGTTTCACTTGTACACTTGTAAAACTGCTCACCTTCCTCTTACTATCACCACTCCTGCTCCCACTATTAATTTCCACCTTCCTAGCTCCTTCTATCTTACCCTTATTCTTCCTCTCCTTATTGTAAAGGCTCATGGCCTCACTTCCCTCCTCAGCTATGATCGCTTTCTCCATGAGTGCTGCAAATGTAGGAATTTGCAACACCGCCACTTTGTTATAGAGCCAGGGTTTCAATCCCAGCTCAAACCTTCTAGCTTTCCTAGCCTCCGTATCAACTTGATGCGGAGCAAACCTAGCTAACTCATTGAATTTGGCGGCGTATTCAGACACCGTCATATTCTCCTGCTTCAACTCTAAAAATTTAACCTCCATCCTCGCCTGCATACTTGGTGAAAAATAATTTTCGAAAAAAAAGTTTTAAATCTATCCCATGTGACTACACCTTCTCCTGCCCTAGCCTGATTCGCTTCCCACCAAAAATTTGCTTCCCCCTTCATCATTTAAGTGGAAAAAGCAGTTTTCTGCCCCTCATCTACCCTAGCTACCGTAAACGCTTTTTCAATTTCCTTAACCCAAATTTGAGCTTCTACAGGGTCAGTTGTACCTTTGAATTCTGGTGGTCCTACAGCCTTAAAGTCTTTGAAGTTCGCTAAGCGGTTGCCCGGCTGGTTTCCAGCGACCGGTATTTCCTGTTGCATAGCCTGAGCTAACATGTTCACAAATTGCTGCATCGGATCTGGTTGTTGTTGTCCCTCAACGTTGTTGACAGATTCCTCTGCCCTTTGATTGCGAGTTCGACGTCTTGGCGGCATTATCTGATTGAAAAAAATTATAATTTAACTTACATTCTAAACCTTATCACATAAGTTTAATATTTTAAACTTATTTCATCATTTCTCAAACATAGATTCATATTCATTTAACGAATATTTTACATAGCACAAAATGCTTTGAACTTCAGCTATCCCTTTATGACCTCAAAAGTCGAGATTTACAGTCTTGACTTAATACAAAAGTTGGAAACATTACATTACACAAACATACTTATCATATGTATTATATTAAACACTCCTACACAACAGAACCTATACTACCTATTTATTACACCTTTTCCTTGGACATTCTCTCGCCTGATGACCTTCTATACCACAGACATAACATGCTCCTTTTTTGTAGTCAGGACAGTACGGAGTGGTATGTCCTTCATAGCCACAAAGATAACAAATTCCTTTCCATTTCTTCTTATTGGATTTTCCTAAATCATGGTCTTCTATCTTTCTTTTCTCCTTCTTATCCGGAGCTGCACACGATGTGTTGCTTGTAGCTCCCATCTGACCAATTTGGATTTTAAGCTTATCTTGTCCTTCCAATGTTTCTATTAACGCTTGACGCAACTGACTATTCAACAGCCTTTCTATCTCCCACAGCCTTTCTAGAGAAGAAACCTTGTTCTTCAGATTCTGCACTTTCGTTGATACTTGATCAGCTTCAACTTTAGTGTCCGAATCACTATCTGACAACTCCACCATCTCCGGATCTTGTACTACGTTTTCTACGATAACCACATCGTCTGAGTTGTTTTCATCGTGAGCCTCTATTTCAGCTATCGGCTTCGATATTGGCTCCTTCTTTACGATCCGAGGGTAATCGAATCTTTTTCACCTGACATCTACACACATAAATTATCCTAATTAGCATATAATATATACACACAACAAATAAGAGTTTTATACAAGTTATCTTTTATTTAGTTTGATGATGAATTTAGTCAATTCATCTCTTTTTAAACTCTATATGAGTTATTTATATTTTCAACGTTTCCCTCTGTTCTAAGGTTATAGCCTAAGGTCTAGCCCACCTAAGGTTTCTAACCCTATAGCTCTGATACCAACCTGTGAGGACCCCAAACTCGGATACTTGAAACCCGAACTCGGTTCTTCACGATACCATTTCTATGAGCGGAATAATACTAATAATAATAACAATAATATAAAAGATCAAATTAATTTACATAATTATCAGAGTCTAACTCCCAAGTACGAAACCTTTAAACATTCATTACAACCCATGATAGATAATATATATCATAATTGTCTTAATAACATTAAACTACTACATAACATAGTAATTCGTTCATTCAGCAACCTTCCCTTTTCCTTTGTTCTTAGCAGAGTTCTCTGGTCGTTCGCACTTAGCTGAAAACATTTAAATTTAAGCAAGGATGAGCATTTGAGTGCCCAGCAAGCAATAGCAATTATATATATATATATAAGCTGAAAGGATTTAAATGTTTTCTTTGTACTATTCTTCTACAACAAGTCAATAGTTGTGAAGTATTCTGAACAGATAATAATAACATAACAACTCTCTTTCAAATTTTTGAAACTACATAATGACTATATCTGGGGTTATGGTGACATGCCATGAACATTGTTTTCATTTTCGAAAAGGTTAAACAGAAATTCATCTGTAAACCGTCATAACTTACGGGCACGGGGGTGATCAGCCCGTTATGCCCTGCATTGATCAATACTACATTGCTAGAACGATATTATCGTTCATCCTTTGTCCGCCGGAGCGCATAAAAATTTTCCCGTGTAGGGATGTTCATATCTGTCTGGGTTCTAAATCAAAGGTTTTATCTTGTTCAACAATAATCTATAATTCAATATATCTGTATACGGGTAATTGACAAAGGTATATCAACATGTGATTAAATACAATGATTATCCAAGTGGGGACACTTGTTTAACCACTTCTAGAAATTAACGAACAGAATATATATGTCCGAATTATCATATACTAACATGTTGATATTCAATGAGCTTATATAATATAAAGTTCATAATCTGTACAATAATAATATAGTTTAGAAACATTCTTACTCACATCCATTGCATAAAGAAAATGCAAAGGTTAGATACTTGCATGAAGCGCTGCTTACAATTTGTAATTAAGATCTATCGCTTATCTCACGACCTATCATTAATAAGATAGTTCGTTTGATTAGAACAACATACTATAACACATAACACTGCTTATTGCAGTCAACACATAACCTAATCACATTAGCACCTATGTTTAATAACCATTGAATCACAAATAATCACTTATACAATCAAAATATCTAAGTCCAGATCAATTTCTGAAATATGTCGGTCTACCGACAATTTTATCGGGTAATTATCGAGTCTAAGACTCTATACTATAACTTAACATCAGTACGTATCAGTCATATTATTTTTAAATGACTCAATAAAATTTTAAAACATTTATTATAATTTATCATAAATTTTTAAACACCGGAATCATATTTAAATGATTAAATACTAATCAACTCTATTATCATTAATATTTAATTAGTATTAAACTATTAATGAAATCATTTTCAAAATATTAAAGTTATGTATAATAACTCAAAATACTTTTAAAGTATTAATATTACCCTTAAATGATTTTTAAAACATTTAAAATTATTTTTAAATAATTATCATTAATATTAAAGTATTAATGTTCTATTTATCAAAATATTAAAAGTCATTATTCATAACTTAAAATATTTTTAATTCATTTATATCCCTTTTAAATAATTTTTAAAGTAATAAAACCATTTATAAACTATTTATTTAATATAATTATTAAATAAATTTAATATCATAACTAATAACTTAATAATCATTAATATTAAATTATTAATGAAATTATCCTTTAAATATTAAAAGTTATATTTTATAACTTAAAATATTTTTAAACACTTTATTTTCATTTAAAATGATTTTTAATATAATAAAATCATTTTTAATTAATTTATTTAATTCATTTAGTAAATAAATTAATTACCATTAATATCAATTTATTAATGAAATTTATCATAAAATATTAAAAGTCATTAAAAATAACTTAAAATATTTTCTTATATCATAATATAATTTTTAATGATTTTTCTAATATTAAAATCATTTTTAAATAATTTATTTAATATTATAATTAAATAAATTAAACACTTTTAATATTCCAAAAATATTAAATATTTATGAAATATAATAAAAATAATTAAAAACTAATTTTTGGAATTTTTTATAATTTTTAATAATTTATTTTGTATTTTTAATAATTTAAAACTAATTTTTTTCTATTTTTTTATTAATTTTCGGAAAATAGAATATTATCTGTTGCTAAAGACAACCTATAGCGACAGAACCGTCGCTATAGGTGTTCTTCATGTTCTTGGCCAAACCCAGAAATTCATAGTCAGTTGCTAAGGTGTCACGTTTGACCAACAATTTCACCATGCTCCTACGGTATTCTGGACAGCCTAAAGTTTTTGGAGTGTAATATAAGTGCAATACTACCATTATCAAGCGATAACATGGCCATAACACAACAGATCAGAGAGTTATTAGCAGCATAAAATCTTGTCAGACGTGTTCTTGAGGTTCTGGGTTGCCCAGAAACTCAAGGGTCCTATTTTGGCGCTTTGGATCATTGATTCTAGGCTTAGTTAATTCGATCTAATAGTTCCGACATGTAGTAGAGATGTTAAGGTACAAAAATCAAGCATTATATCATATTAAAAACATCATAACTAAGAGATTTGATCAGGTCAACGAGTCGGTCAGGATCTGTTCTTGAACATTTCTGGGTTTTCCAGAAATGTTCTTGAGCAGTTTCGTCAACCCATGTTTGACCAACACTCAAATCAATTCTGTTAAGAATATAAGTAATATAAAGACTTTAGTATGTAATATTTATGTCAGTATACAAGTATAACACATTAACATGATCAAAACACTTAACAGCAGCAAGATCAAGCGCCTGCAAAGTGGCTGTCAGGCGTTCTGGGCAATTCTGGGCTGCCCAGAAACAAAAACTAAATGGTCAACGCCTTTTGACCGATCACTACATCCGGTCTATTGCTTTCTAAGGTTCAAGCGTGATCTGGACTTATAGTCCTTATGTCAAACTATAATATCAATACCCTTATACATCATAACGGCTTAACAGCAGCGAGATCAAGGCCAGTCAAAGTCACTGCCCGAACACGTTCTTCAATTTTCTGGGTTTCCCAGAAAACTGATTTCGTGTTCGGTCAATGGACTTTGACCGTGAATAAGTTTTGACATATACGTTCTATGATCATGAAATAACTTTCAAACTACTACCAACATTACAGAGAACAACTTCTGACCTTTAAAACACAAAACAAATAAACAAGCACAGATCTACGAGGACTGACATTTGATGTCAGACAACAAAAACAAAAATTTCCAGATTTCTAAGATCTTCAAATTCGAGCCTCTAGATGTTATGGATCTAACATCTAGCAACCCAGATCATCATTAGACACTATAAACAACATATTCTAACACTTAATCATAACATCTAACACAAATTTGTTTGGACAGAAATTCTAGAGTTTGTTTATACCTTTCTTTGAAAAATTTCTGATTTTGTGTTGCCGATCTGTTTATGGTAAACGTGGGGCTTTGATTTGGGACTAATATACTTGTGTATTTTGAAGGTTAGAGAGAGAGAGAGAGCTTAGTTTGAGTGTTATGAAAAATGTAAGTAACAAATATTATTTCTCTCTCTTCCAATCTATAAATAGAAGTGTATGGTGCATGTATGGCTGAAATGTGTGGCTGATCTGCTAAGATTTTTGTGCATGTGGAGTAATCTAGAGTTGGTGAACAACTCCAATCTTGACAAGATACACAAGTAAGCTAAATAAATAAAAATTACACATAAGGGCATTTTGGACCTTAGGCTTGATAATTTAATGGCATACTTGTAATCATGCAAACCCTTAGGGTTTAGGGTTTGAGTTTGAGTTTAGGGTTTGAGCCATTTTAGCAAAAGTCTAGGATTTCCAATTTAGGGTTTGCTCAAAAGTAAAATAAAATAAAAATTTAATAACTTTTAGTTTCTAAAATTTTGAAATTAGAATTTTCTAATTATGATTAATTTTATAATTACCTTATACAGGAACATTAGGGATTAATATCATATAATTATCATTAACTTTGCTAAAATAGCAATTAGGGTTTACAAATTGGTAATTAAGTTTTATAATTTCTAATTAGGGTTACTAATTATAGAAATTAGGGTTTCTTGAAATTAATATTTCAAAATGTTAATTAGGGTTTACCTAATTATGCATAAAATCACATAACATCGCTACATAATAATCTCGAACTCATAATTGAGTTTCAAACTACGGTTTAACACTTAAAATAGGGTTTTTAATAAATTTATTAGGGTTTCTAAAACTTTAATTAGAGTTTACCTAATTAATCACTTAATACACAACATAAAATATATAACACAGTTATATCACAGTCTTAATCTCATAATTCACAGTTACCAAAAAGCTTCGAACTCGTATTCAAGTTTTAAATTAGGGTTTTGAAATTAAATACCATAATTGACCAATCATTATCAATACAAATATATTGTACATATTTATAGCACTGAAAAATCAAAATATACTTAATATTATATTATTATTCTCATACCTTGACAATAATCCAAAATTAGGGTTTGGATTCCATATCTGATTTATCTGCCATATTTAACCTTAATAATTAAGGTAAAATAATTAACTTAATAACATGTACTAAAATTCATATAATAAAATAATTATTATATTTATTCTAAAAATCACTCCATATATTATTTAAATAATATATGATTATATTTTCATGGAAATAGTTAATAAAGCATTTCTACTATAAATTAATTATTATAGGAATATACTTTATAAAAATCAATAATTCTAAAATAAATTTATTTGTAAATATTTATGTAATAAATATATTTTTATTTACCACATAGATACACATACACATAATCTTGTACAAATCCTCATCCTTAAAAAAAAAATTATTCACAAAATTTCTTATTTATTTATATAGAAAATATCGGGTTGTTACATTCACCCTCCCTTATAAAGATTCCGTCCTCGGAATCACCGTTTTAAAACCTATACATACCTGGTACATAACATACACAATAATTGTAAGTAAATCTCGATCAACTTTGATCGAACTGTTCTTTAACTATTCACATGAAGCTTGTCTTTCTGATTACACAGAAAAATTGGTTTCTAACAGAACTCAAATTCCTCCTCAAAATTTCTTTATAAAATAATTTTACTATATATAGGAAAATCATGCATAAGAAAATAAAAGGCATACGAATAATACTTGGAGTTCCAGTGCCAGCTGCTGCCGTATCTTGAACTGTCATGTTGTAGACCCTTGCCGTAGATTTTGTTGGCTTGCTTGACGAAGTCGGTCCTGTGATTGCTAACGTTCCACTGCCAGTGCCCATGTTCACACTTCCTGTCTCCACCCTCCTCTTTGGACAATCTTTCACCCTGTGCTCGGTCGATCCGCATATAAAACATCCACTATTCATCCTAGGATTGGGGCAGTTGGGAGAAATATGGCCCTCCTGCCCGCACTTATAGCAAACAAATTTTCCTTGCAAACACTTCCCCGAGTGATTCTTTCCATATGTCTTACATGGCACTATCTGTTTCTTAACACCTTCTTGTTTCACTTGTACACTTGTAAAACTGCTCACCTTCCTCTTACTATCACCACTCCTGCTCCCACTATTAATTTCCACCTTCCTAGCTCCTTCTATCTTACCCTTATTCTTCCTCTCCTTATTGTAAAGGCTCATGGCCTCACTTCCCTCCTCAGCTATGATCGCTTTCTCCATGAGTGCTGCAAATGTAGGAATTTGCAACACCGCCACTTTGTTATAGAGCCAGGGTTTCAATCCCAGCTCAAACCTTCTAGCTTTCCTAGCCTCCGTATCAACTTGATGCGGAGCAAACCTAGCTAACTCATTGAATTTGGCGGCGTATTCAGACACCGTCATATTCTCCTGCTTCAACTCTAAAAATTTAACCTCCATCCTCGCCTGCATACTTGGTGAAAAATAATTTTCGAAAAAAAAAGTTTTAAATCTATCCCATGTGACTACACCTTCTCCTGCCCTAGCCTGATTCGTTTTCCACCAAAAATTTGCTTCCCCCTTCATCATGTAAGTGGAAAAAGCAGTTTTCTGCCCCTCATCTACCCTAGCTACCGTAAACGCTTTTTCAATTTCCTTAACCCAAATTTGAGCTTCTACAGGGTCAGTTGTACCTTTGAATTCTGGTGGTCCTACAGCCTTAAAGTCTTTGAAGTTCGCTAAGCGGTTGCCCGGCTGGTTTCCAGCGACCGGTATTTCCTGTTGCATAGCCTGAGCTAACATGTTCACAAATTGCTGCATCGGATCTGGTTGTTGTTGTCCCTCAACGTTGTTGACAGATTCCTCTGCCCTTTGATTGCGAGTTCGACGTCTTGGCGGCATTATCTGATTGAAAAAAATTATAATTTAACTTACATTCTAAACCTTATCACATAAGTTTAATATTTTAAACTTATTTCATCATTTCTCAAACATAGATTCATATTCATTTAACGAATATTTTACATAGCACAAAATGCTTTGAACTTCAGCTATCCCTTTATGACCTCAAAAGTCGAGATTTACAGTCTTGACTTAATACAAAAGTTGGAAACATTACATTACACAAACATACTTATCATATGTATTATATTAAACACTCCTACACAACAGAACCTATACTACCTATTTATTACACCTTTTCCTTGGACATTCTCTCGCCTGATGACCTTCTATACCACAGACATAACATGCTCCTTTTTTGTAGTCAGGACAGTACGGAGTGGTATGTCCTTCATAGCCACAAAGATAACAAATTCCTTTCCATTTCTTCTTATTGGATTTTCCTAAATCATGGTCTTCTATCTTTATTTTCCCCTTCTTATCCGGAGCTGCACACGATGTGTTGCTTGTAGCTCCCATCTGACCAATTTAGATTTTAAGCTTATCTTGTCCTTCCAATGTTTCTATTAACGCTTGACGCAACTGACTATTCAACAGCCTTTCTATCTCCCACAGCCTTTCTAGAGAAGAAACCTTGTTCTTCAGATTCTGCACTTTCGTTGATACTTGATCAGCTTCAACTTTAGTGTCCGAATCACTATCTGACAACTCCACCATCTCCGGATCTTGTACTACGTTTTCTACGATAACCACATCGTCTGAGTTGTTTTCATCGTGAGCCTCTATTTCAGCTATCGGCTTCAATATTGGCTCCTTCTTTACGATCCGAGGGTAATCGAATCTTTTTCACCTGACATCTACACACATAAATTATCCTAATTAGCATATAATATATACACACAACAAATAAGAGTTTTATACAAGTTATCTTTTATTTAGTTTGATGATGAATTTAGTCAATTCATCTCTTTTTAAACTCTATATGAGTTATTTATATTTTCAACGTTTCCCTCTGTTCTAAGGTTATAGCCTAAGGTCTAGCCCACCTAAGGTTTCTAACCCTATAGCTCTGATACCAACCTGTGAAGAGCCCAAACTCGGATACTTGAAACCCGAACTCGGTTCTTCACGATACCATTTCTATGAGCGGAATAATACTAATAATAATAACAATAATATAAAAGATCAAATTAATTTACATAATTATCAGAGTCTAACTCCCAAGTACGAAACCTTTAAACATTCATTACAACCTATGATAGATAATATATATCATAATTGTCTTAATAACATTAAACTACTACATAACATAGTAATTCGTTCATTCAGCAACCTTCCCTTTTCCTTTGTTCTTAGCAGAGTTCTCTGGTCGTTCGCACTTAGCTGAAAACATTTAAATTTAAGCAAGGATGAGCATTTGAGTGCCCAGCAAGCAATAGCAATTATATATATATATAAGCTGAAAGGATTTAAATGTTTTCTTTGTACTATTCTTCTACAACAAGTCAATAGTTGTGAAGTATTCTGAACAGATAATAATAACATAACAACTCTCTTTCAAATTTTTGAAACTACATAATGACTATATCTGGGGTTATGGTGACATGCCATGAACATTGTTTTCATTTTCGAAAAGGTTAAACAGAAATTCATCTGTAAACCGTCATAACTTACGGGCACGGGGGTGATCAGCCCGTTATGCCCTGCATTGATCAATACTACATTGCTAGAACGATATTATCGTTCATCCTTTGTCCGCCGGAGCGCATAAAAATTTTCTCGTGTAGGGATGTTCATATCTGTCTGGGTTCTAAATCAAAGGTTTTATCTTGTTCAACAATAATCTATAATTCAATATATCTGTATACGGGTAATTGACAAAGGTATATCAACATGTGATTAAATACAATGATTATCCAAGTGGGGACACTTGTTTAACCACTTCTAGAAATTAACGAACAGAATATATATGTCCGAATTATCATATACTAACATGTTGATATTCAATGAGCTTATATAATATAAAGTTCATAATCTGTACAATAATAATATAGTTTAGAAACATTCTTACTCACATCCATTGCATAAAGAAAATGCAAAGGTTAGATACTTGCCTGAAGCGCTGCTTACAACTTGTAATTAAGATCTATCGCTTATCTCACGACCTATCATTAATAAGATAGTTCGTTTGATTAGAACAACATACTATAACACATAACACTGCTTATTGCAGTCAACACATAACCTAATCACATTAGCACATATGTTTAATAACCATTGAATCACAAATAATCACTTATACAATCAAAATATCTAAGTCCAGATCAATTTCTGAAATATGTCGGTCTACCGACAATTTTATCGGGTAATTATCGAGTCTAAGACTCTATACTATAACTTAACATCAGTACGTATCAGTCATATTATTTTTAAATGACTCAATAAAATTTTAAAACATTTATTATAATTTATCATAAATTTTTAAACACCGGAATCATATTTAAATGATTAAATACTAATCAACTCTATTATCATTAATATTTAATTAGTATTAAACTATTAATGAAATCATTTTCAAAATATTAAAGTTATGTATAATAACTCAAAATACTTTTAAAGTATTAATATTACCCTTAAATGATTTTTAAAACATTTAAAATTATTTTTAAATAATTATCATTAATATTAAAGTATTAATGTTCTATTTATCAAAATATTAAAAGTCATTATTCATAACTTAAAATATTTTTAATTCATTTATATCCCTTTTAAATAATTTTTAAAGTAATAAAACCATTTATAAACTATTTATTTAATATAATTATTAAATAAATTTAATATCATAACTAATAACTTAATAATCATTAATATTAAATTATTAATGAAATTATCCTTTAAATATTAAAAGTTATATTTTATAACTTAAAATATTTTTAAACACTTTATTTTCATTTAAAATGATTTTTAATATAATAAAATCATTTTTAATTAATTTATTTAATTCATTTAGTAAATAAATTAATTACCATTAATATCAATTTATTAATGAAATTTATCATAAAATATTAAAAGTCATTAAAAATAACTTAAAATATTTTCTTATATCATAATATAATTTTTAATGATTTTTCTAATATTAAAATTATTTTTAAATAATTTATTTAATATTATAATTAAATAAATTAAATACTTTTAATATTCCAAAAATATTAAATATTTATGAAATATAATAAAAATAATTAAAAACTAATTTTCGGAATTTTTTATAATTTTTAATAATTTATTTTGTATTTTTAATAATTTAAAACTAATTTTTTTCTATTTTTTTATTAATTTCCGAAAAATAGAATATTATCTGTTGCTAAAGACAACCTATAGCGACAGAACCGTCGCTATAGGTGTTCTTCATGTTCTTGGCCAAACCCAGAAATTCATAGTCAGTTGCTAAGGTGTCTCGTTTGACCAACAATTTCACCATGCTCCTACGGTATTCTGGACAGCCTAAAGTTTTTGGAGTGTAATATAAGTGCAATACTACCATTATCAAGCGATAACATGGCCATAACACAACAGATCAGAGAGTTATTAGCAGCATAAAATCTTGTCAGACGTGTTCTTGAGGTTCTGGGTTGCCCAGAAACTCAAGGGTCCTATTTTGGCGCTTTGGATCATTGATTCTAGGCTTAGTTAATTCGATCTAATAGTTCCGGCATGTAGTAGAGATGTTAAGGTACAAAAATCAAGCATTATATCATATTAAAAACATCATAACTAAGAGATTTGATCCGGTCAACGAGTCGGTCAGGATATGTTCTTGAACATTTCTGGGTTTTCCAAAAATGTTCTTGAGCAGTTTCGTCAACCCATGTTTGACCAACACTCAAATCAATTCTGTTAAGAATATAAGTAATATAAAGACTTTAGTATGTAATATTTATGTCAGTATACAAGTATAACACATTAACATGATCAAAACACTTAACAGCAGCAAGATCAAGCGCCTGCAAAGTGGCTGTCAAGCGTTCTGGGCAATTCTGGGCTGCCCAGAAACAAAAACTAAATGGTCAACGCCTTTTGACCGATCACTACATCCGGTCTATTGCTTTCTAAGGTTCAAGCGTGATCTGGACTTATAGTCCTTATGTCAAACTATAATATCAATACCCTTATACATCATAACGGCTTAACAGCAGCGAGATCAAGGCCAGTCAAAGTCACTGCCCGAACACGTTCTTCAATTTTCTGGGTTTCCCAGAAAACTGATTTCGTGTTCGGTCAATGGACTTTGACCGTGAATAAGTTTTGACATATACGTTCTATGATCATGAAATCACTTTCAACCTACTACCAACATTACAGAGAACAACTTCTGACCTTTAAAACACAAAACAAATAAACAAGCACAGATCTACGAGGACTGACATTTGATGTCAGACAACAAAAACAAAAATTTCCAGATTTCTAAGATCTTCAAATTCGAGCCTCTAGATGTTATGGATCTAACATCTAGCAACCCAGATCATCATTAGACACTATAAACAACATATTCTAACACTTAATCATAACATCTAACACAAATTTGTTTGGACAGAAATTCTAGAGTTTGTTTATACCTTTCTTTGAAAAATTTCTGATTTTGTGTTGCCGATCTGTTTATGGTAAACGTGGGGCTTTGATTTGGGACTAATATACTTGTGTATTTTGAAGGTTAGAGAGAGAGAGAGCTTAGTTTGCGTGTTATGAAAAATGTAAGTAACAAATATTATTTCTCTCTCTTCCAATCTATAAATAGAAGTGTATGGTGCATGTATGGCTGAAATGTGTGGCTGATCTGCTAAGATTTTTGAGCATGTGGAGTAATCTAGAGTTGGTGAACAACTCCAATCTTGACAAGATACACAAGTAAGCTAAATAAATAAAAATTACACATAAGGGCATTTTGGACCTTAGGCTTGATAATTTAATGGCATACTTGTAATCATGCAAACCCTTAGGGTTTAGGGTTTGAGTTTGAGTTTAGGGTTTGAGCCATTTTAGCAAAAGTCTAGGATTTCCAATTTAGGGTTTGCTCAAAAAAAAAAAATTTAATAACTTTTAGTTTCTAAAATTTTGAAATTAGAATTTTGTAATTATGATTAATTTTATAATTACCTTATACAGGAACATTAGGGATTAATATCATATAATTATCATTAACTTTGCTAAAATAGCAATTAGGGTTTACAAATTGGTAATTAAGTTTTATAATTTCTAATTAGGGTTACTAATTATAGAAATTAGGGTTTCTTGAAATTAATATTTCAAAATGTTAATTAGGGTTTACCTAATTATGCATAAAATCACATAACATCGCTACATAATAATCTCGAACTCATAATTGAGTTTTAAACTACGGTTTAACACTTAAAATAGGATTTTTAATAAATTTATTAGGGTTTCTAAAACTTTAATTAGAGTTTACCTAATTAATCACTTAATACACAACATAAAATATATAACACAGTTATATCACAGTCTTAATCTCATAATTCACAGTTACCAAAAAGCAACCAAAAAGCTTCGAACTCGTATTCAAGTTTTAAATTAGGGTTTTGAAATTAAATACCATAATTGACCAATCATTATCAATACAAATATACTGTACATATTTATAGGACTGAAAAATCAAAATATACTTAATATTATATTATTATTCTCTCATACCTTGACAATAATCCAAAATTAGGGTTTGGATTCCATATCTGATTTATCTGCCATATTTAACCTTAATAATTAAGGTAAAATAATTAACTTAATAACATGTACTAAAATTCATATAATAAAATAATTATTATATTTATTCTAAAAATCACTCCATATATTATTTAAATAATATATGATTATATTTTCATGGAAAATAGTTAATAAAGCATTTCTACTATAAATTAATTATTATAGGAATATACTTTATAAAAATCAATAATTCTAAAATAAATTCATTTGTAAATATTTATGTAATAAATATATTTTTATTTACCACATAGATACACATACACATAATCTTGTACAAATCCCCATCCTTAAAAAAAAATTATTCACAAAATTTCTTATTTATTTATATAGAAAATATCGGGTTGTTACATCACTAATTATAATTAACCTTGCTGAATTAGCAATTAGGGTTAATACTTTTAGTAATTAGGGTTACCAAATTACAATTAGGGTTTCCAATTACTAAATTAGGGTTTAAAAATTTTAGGGTTTCCATAATTAACAATTGTAATTCGAATACTTGTTAATTAATCATATTAACACAATTATTAATCAATCTTGAACTCTAATTTGAGTTTCAAATTAGGGTTTACCTAATTAATCAAATCACAGCATAAATCATATACACAGTTATATAACAGTATTTGAATTTCCCATTTAAATTTAAAAATAGGATTAAACAAATTAATGCTAGGGTTTTGATATTAAACACCATAATTGACCAACCATCATCAATACGTACTTACAGTACATATTTATAGCACTGAAAAATTAAAATATAATTAATATTATATTATTATTCTCATCCCTTGATAAAAATCTAAAATTAGGGTTTGGATTCCATATCTGATTTATTCTTTCTTATTTAACCTTAATAATTAAGGTAAAATAATTAACTAAATAATCTGTATAAAAATTCATATAATAAAATAATTATTCTAATTATTCTAAGAAAATCATTTCATATATTATTTAAATAATATATAACTATATTTTCATGAAAAATAATTAATAAAAACCTTTCTACCATAAAATTATTTATTATTAGAATATACTTTATAATAATCAATAATTCTAAAGTAAAATTATTTGTAAATATTCATGTAATAAATATATTTTTATTTATCACATAAATACATATACACAATATCTTGTAAAATTCCTCATCTTTTAAAAAAAATTTATACACAAAATTTCTTATTTAATTATATAAAAAATATTGGGTTGTTACAACCCGATCTTGAGCTCGATTAATCATGGTGTTGAATACATTATTCTTCTCTTCCATCTTCATTCTTTTTTCTTGTGCGTCCCTCGGTACTATCCCGGCTCGTTGAAATGCTTCCTCGTATGCATCTTCGGCTCTTGCCCTCTTAGTAGATTCTTCCTACAGCTTGTTCTTCAGTTCTGTGATCTCATCTGTCAGTTGTTCATTCACTCCTTCAGTGTGAATCAGATTCTCTTCGACATTGTTCAGACGTTCCTCTCAATCTAGGATCTCGTCGTCCTTCTGTGCCATTGAGGTCTGTTGTTCAGCTACTATCTCTTGCAACTCCTCGACGGTATCCTGAAGTTCCAGATTACGGTCGTAAACTTCATCGTACACACGAGTAGCTATCGAGTTCAGTGGAATCTCTTCCTCCTCTTCCTCGTCATCCTCATTCGCTTGTGGCAGCTCAACGGGATCTTCCTCATCTGTTTCCACATCATCATCCTCATCTTCAACCACTGTGACCAACGGAGCTGACTCCCGTGGAAGTAGTTGTTCCCAAACCACCTGAATGTCATGAGACTCCTCCTCTCTAGTCATCTAAGGTCCTTCCTTCCTAGCCTTACTGGATTCTCCGACATTAGTCATCCTGACAACAAAATTTTAAGTTTTAATTATTAACCATTACTACTCGACACTCACGAACACATAAGTTGTAATCACATAAGCACATAAGTGTTTTATTACTTCCTCCTTAAAACTCGATAAGAGTTTATCACCTCTATCTTTTCAAAGTTTACTTCCTAAGGCTTTTCCCCCGCCTAAGGTTTATAACCTAAAGCTTTGATACCAACTTGTGACACCCCCAAATCCGGGTTCTTCATTTCCTCAAGATTTGGTGTTCACTTAATAAAAACATTCATATCTAACTACCCAATCATAATAAAATTGAATAATAAACTTTCCCATAAAGGATTACAATAATAAAAAAAATCTCCCAGGTTAGTTAACCTTTAATTACAATCATTCAAATGCGAAAAATTAAATATCTTCATTACAATAATTCAAAATAAGTACTGACAATAAAAATGTCATTATATTACAAGTCTTCAATACTTGTTCATCTTTCTCTTTCCTTTACTAGTGCTAGGTACGTCGACCTTCTCAACTTTAGTTGTAATAGTTATATAAGCAAGAGTGAGCAAACAACGCTCACTTGAAATGAAATTGAATAAAACTTTACATCATTTGCCAAATCACAGGCTCAATAGAACTGAACAATATGTTCTATCAATGAAATTCATGAGATCTAACTGAGGGTCTAATGACCACGAACCATGTCCACAGTTATAAGTAATCTTTCAACTTAAACTTTAATAGTCATAAGACTATAAGGACTCCATGTACTTAGGAGGATCAGTCCTTCGTACAATGTATTGTGCACAAACATTTCAATGCTAAGCGTAAACCCCTAATAATAGGGTTGTTCATCTCAGTATTTAGAGTACAAGTCCGCCCTAAAGTAAGTTTGGTTTGGATACGTTTTAAGGAAATTTAGAATTCAACGGCCATCAACTAAGGATTAGTTGAATGAAAGGAAATAACACTATGTTACAGAATAAACCATAGTTGAATCAACATGGCGTACTAAGTTCATGCTTTAGGAATAATCTAATAGCATAAGTAGTGAATAATATAACCTACCTTGCTTTGAACAACATTAAGCTAAGGTTAAAATCTTAGAATTGAATATTAAGCATGAATAATAAGTAATAACTTGAACGATAAACTTGTTCATCAGAATAAAGATACTTGCATGCTAAAAATAACAAGTTTCGGTTTAGAAAAACTTGCACAATCATAATAATAGAACTAGCTCAATGAAAGTGTTGAGTTAGGAAAACTTGCATAATTGTAATCGAACTAGAAACAATAACTTGTTCAACAAAACAAGTTAACAACAAGAATCATTTGATCAATATAATCGAGATAAAGTAAGTAAACTTGTACAATGAAGGTTTAGGTTTAGAAGACTTGCTCAATGAAAGTAATTTACTTAACAAAAGTGTAGAGTTAGAAAACTTGCCTCGCTTGTAGGCTAAGCCGAATTAATCTGAATCACAATTATCCTATATATATGTCATCGTGACATAATCAGTCATTACCCATACTCTACATATCCACATCACATATGCTTTGATTTATAAATCACTTAATCAAATTACATCAATAAATAATAACAACACTCATTAAGTGTTAATAATATGTTCGTTCTTAGCACTATGATAGCATTGCATGTTTAACAATCATCATTTTTCATTACATTAACATTTATAGACTTTTGTGCATAACAAAAGTCGTTTCTAGACTTTCTGCAAAGTGGCACCGCGGCGCCACAGTTTGTACTATGGGCCGCGCTGCGGCGCGAAAGCCAGGCCAGGAATTGGCGCTGCTGGGAAAGATAGGCGTTGTTGGCGCAGCGGCGCGGGACTTGTGGCTAAGGCACTGAAAATAGCGCTGACGCTCCAAGCTTACAGAGTACAAACGAAGATCAAAGTAAAGCTTCTATATTTTAATTTCTAACACCAATTAACATGTATAACTTACAAAATTTGCACATAAACGTTACGAAGCATACATGTACAAATTTTACACAAGTAAACAACAATATCAAAACACTTAATCTTTGAAAACACTGTTTTAAAACCAAAAACTTCATATTTGATATTTCTTGTCACAGTGAAATGTAATTCCACAATTATCCATCAAATTCATTCCTTTGAAATATGTTCTCATTAAACCTTACCCAATCACATATAGAAGGTTCAATTAGCGTATTAGTTCACAATTAACACATACCAATTTTGTTATCCTACCAGACATGTTCATACTCATATGTTTTTACTGTAAAAATCAATTTCCTTCTTTTTGACATAACTCATACAATCATATACATGTATATGCTCATTATACAATCACATGTATATATATATATATATGATAAATATAAATGCATATGCACATGCTTCCATCACCAATTTGTAAAATATTTGAATTACAGAAGTTTGTAAAGAACTTTTATATTATAGACAATTTCAGAACATAGAGATAATCAAGTTCACAGGAATATGGCATAATACTTATACTGTAAGGTTGTGTAACATACCTTTTGTTGCTTAAGAAATTCTTGCTAAACACCCCAGACAATTGCTTAAAATTCAAGAACTCTCTCTTGATTCTCTCTCAGGCTCTCTCAAACCTCTGACAACCTTTCTTTTTCTTTTCTCAGTGTCTTTCTTCTTAGGCTTAGGTTTAGTCCACATACACTATACATTATATTAAACTAAAACCAATGCTCAATTTTGAAACGTAAAAACTGACGCTATAATAAATAATGCTAATAAGGTATCGGTTATTAAAATTAATATATATATATTTTATTTGTTTAATTTATATTATTAATATTCAAAATTCAAAAGAAATTCAAAAGCCATAAGGCTCCGTTTGGCAAAACCTTTTAAAATTAAAGAATTAATATCATTAAGCCTTGTTTGGGTAAAACTAAATTAAACTCCTTTATTTTAATAACTCCTTTACAATATAGTTATTTGTCACACTCTATTTAATTAAGTTCTCATACTTAATTTAATTAATACTCATAACAATTTATTTAATAAATCATTTAATCATTATAAACTCTCAAACTTAATTATTAAATTAAATTAGAATATTATCTCATAATAATTAATTTCTTTAATTCATTAATTATTTATTTAACAAATAATTAACCAAGTCAAATTAACGTCAAATATTTATTCAATGATAAATACATCCATTAAATATTTATATAATTCAATAAACATTTAAAATTTATAATTAAAATCTGGATTGTTACATTTAATGTTGTAATGTATTTGATATTATTATAAAGAACTTATGTATTGGTTATAAAGAACCTGGGAAGGGAATATTGTTTTAGAATATATATATATATATATATATATATATATATATATATATATATATATATATATAAGACATATTCGTTCTTTTGAGGCATTTCAATTGAATGTATGTGTGAACTGTAGCACCGTGTAGCACCATATGCCGGGTTGGAAGATACCCGGATTGGGGGCATCATACCCCCAAAATAGGTATACATCACCCATTCTGAGTCGCCAAATACATGGTACAGGAAACAACTACAACTTTATTATTATAATTATCGTGCAAAATACGACAACACATATACTGTTAGTTTAAATACAAATATTGTCTAATAGACAATATTCAAACTCAAAAGGAGTCATCATTATAATTATTATCGCACTATTTTACAAAATAGTGAGGACTGCTAAAACAACTGTCTGGACCATCACTCTACACCCCGACTAGTTCCCGCTATATTCTCGCCTCCTAAGAAGAAAAATGGAGCAAAAAGGAAAAGGGTCAGCTTAACTATCCCAATAAAGAATATTATGACTAAGATAATGTACAACAAATTATCGTTAGCCTTCAATAAATCAGATAAAATATAATGGACAACATGTTTTAGATCAATATTCGCTGTGGAAATAACAATTCATTAGAAGAGTTAAGTAGAGAATAAAGTCTACTATCTTCTATGATTTAAAAGTTCATCATCAATATTTTCTCCCTGTAACATTAATAAATACACATCTTGAATCAATATTCATCTTTGCACTATGAGCCAAAGATATTCATTCGTATCACCAGTTGGTCATGTTCATCTCAACACATGTTTATCTTTGCACTAGGGCCAAAGATATTAATCAGGTAATCATTCATCTTTGCACTACAGGCCAAAGATATTCAGTTATATCACCATTTATGACTGAGGATGATGAAAAATATCTTAAAAAAGCGAATCTAGTGAGATAAAAAGACAAAGATTAGGGATTCCTACTTTAGTTCATCCAAGTTCAAAAATACTCCATAATAATTAATTGTGGAGAAAAATTCAAAAATGAAGATCAAAACATGGATACAATCAAAGATAGTAACCATAATAGACAACTTGGACAAAGAAGAGAAAATTTTATTTTTTTGTAAATAGTGTCGTATTTATGAATAGTGTCGTATACGTGAATAGTAATCCTAACACGAAAAGGTAAAAATTCCACAAGAAAAATCATACTTCGTGAATAGGGCCGTATTCGTGAATAGTGTCGTATACGTGAATAGTAACCTTGACATGAAAAGGGAAAAATTTCACAATAAAATTCATACCAATATTACAGCATAATGATATTGAAAGAAAAACATCATTTACGAAGAAAATAACATCCCTTACCTCAAAAGAACAGTACGTCTGTCTGAAATATCAGATATAAAGTTGAAGAAAACTTGCACTGAATAGCAACTCTCAAAGTATCTAAATACTCACAAAAATTTGCTTCATATTATAGGGAGAGAAAACTTCTGATTCTTGTGTGATTTTCAATTCTAACAAAGCACTCTATTTATAGGAAAATACAAGAACGCCAAAGCAGACTAACTTGCTACCTGATAACTTTACCTGCTACTATTCACGCACACCACTTTTAAATCTTCTGACGCTAATGGTACCTTCAACCATAGCACCTCACAAGAGTACCTATCAATTTGCCACATTCTTCCTTATTTTCCACCGACGATACCCCGTACACAAATCTATTTTAGAAAAATTCTTTGCCCCCCTTCAACTGATCAAATAGATCATCGATCCTGGCCATGGGTATTTATTCTCAACCGCTAACCAAATAGTCATATAATTGACTTACGCATTGGTTTACTTAGTTTTATTGTTTAGGGTTCGCGTTCTTTCGACCTAAGTTTACGCGACTTACTTTCATTACCAACTTACGGCTTCATGACATACAGAGATGTCTTACTTAATACATTCAGCATCTTTAATGATTTACATTCTTATTTTCTTCTTATTACTTCTCTAGGAATCAGCACACATCGCTTCTCTGCTAGCAGTCCATATGGTACTCTGAGTGGTTTCTCACAAACAACTAATAAATAAGTTCCCGTCTCGTCTACACTGCCATCACAGTGAATTAGATCGGTTGCCAGTTTCGTATATACCTTCGCTCTCTGAAGGAATTGTTTAGCCCAGCTCCCATATGTCAACCATCAAAGGTTACGATTGTACCACAACCTAAACTTGTCTTAACATCCTTTTAGATTGCGTCATAATTAGACAACAAGAATTTTCCAGTGTTTTATTACTGTAAAATACCACCTTGGGTTTTTTAGAAAACCGAAGATTCATACTTTTCCTTAGACAATTTGTTAAAGTTCTATGGTTAATCAACCCATTCATACCGAGAATTACTTCAAATTCTCTTAACTTTATCGGTACCTATCTACCGATACTTGCTTACCTTTATTATTCATGAAACAATTTCCACGAATACAATTTACGAAAGTTATTTCCTCATTCTCTACCTTAACGCTTAAATGTATTTATAATCCCCTTCGGGAATGAGGTTAATCACTTAGCAATTCACATGCTATAAAAGAAAAGTAGCACTCCAATCAAACAACACATAAACATTCATTGTATTGACTGGAATGATACCCGCTACTAAATTCGCTGATGCAACCGCATCTTGCACCGTCATATTACAAGTACGACCATAGGTCTACCTGACAATGGTGGTCCAGTAATGGCTAACTTACCACTACTAACACCTTTACTTTTTTCTGATCCCTTCTTTGGGCAATTTCTTGCCATGTGGTCCAACGACCCACATACAAAATAGCCATAGTTTTTATTAGGATTAGGACAATTGGTTAATATATGACCCTCCGGTCCACAGTTATAACAAACCGATTTCCCTTTCATACAGACTCCTAGATGAGTCTTTCCACATGTCTTACATGCTTCGATCTTACGCTTAGGATCCCCTTGCCTCACTCCAGTATTCTCGGAGTTAAAATTCTTTCTTTTTGGCATACTACCACTGGCATTCTTTGCCTTGGTTCCTCCCTCTCTCTTGCTCTTATTCTTCCTCTCTTTGTGGTATTGAGTCAACGCCTCACTACCACCCTCTGCTATAATTGCCTTCTCCAGAATGGTCCCATAGGAAACACTCTGGAACACCGAAATCCTACTATAGAGCCAGGGTTTCAGGCCCTGCTCAAACCTACGAGCCTTCCTCTCCTCAATTTCCACTTGATGTGGAGCAAACCTTGCCAATTCATTGAATTTGGTCGCGTACTGGGGAACTGTCATGTCCCCTTACTTTAGTTCTAAGAACTTAATCTCCATCCTCCCTTACATGCTTTTAGGGAAATAATTCTTGAAGAAAACCTTCTTGAACTGTTCCCACGTTACCACATCTATTCTAGCCCCACCCTAGTGAGCCTCCCATCAAAAGTTGGCTTCCCTTTTCCTTGTATAAGTCGCAAAAGAAATCTTTTGCGCCTCATCTACGCTTGTAATAACAAACGCCTTCTCTATTTCCTTTTATCCATGTATGACCTGTATTGGGTCCGTTGTTCCTTTGGACTCCGGCGGACCTACGCTTTTAAACTCTCTAAAGGTAGTCATTCTGGCTACTCTAGGTTCCGCGGGTACTCTTACCCCGGTTTGGTTAAATGCAGCCGTTAATAAATTAACGAACTCTTGCATAGAGTTGTTCTGACCCCCTTGATTATCATTATGTGATTCCGCTTCCTGATTATATTGTCTTTTCCGTGGCGGCATTTTCTAATTTAAATAAATAAAATTTTATCATTATCTATTTACTTACTTCGTTATTATTTGCCACATACCAACTCGTACCATAACAAAGCATAATAAATGAAAACTTCATTATATTCATATGCTTCTTCATAGTTTGAAACTATTTACAATTTGCGTTCATAGCCAAAAGCTATTACATTTTCTATCCCGCAATTGAATTTCACAAAAGTTGGGATTTACAAAAAGACTACCCTTTTTATACAAAAGAGGGTTTTACGTCACTACACATATATTTATAACTCTAGACTTCTAATAATGCATAACAGCATCTTCGTGTTTCTCATCCGCTATCTTCGCTACAGTATCCCGACTAATCGTATGTCGAGTTTGTCCTGACTCCATGGGATGACAAGCAACTTTCAGCTTAAAATCCTTATGAGCACTCTTATGGATGTAAGACATCCGTGCTATCTTCCGATCCTTCTCCCCTAGTTCTTTACGAAGCTCATCGACCTCCTTCTTAAAATCCCTAGCCTTATTTATCATGAGCACCTTCTCATCATGCTCTGACTCAAAATCTGCTTCTGCAGACTCCTTCGCAACATAAAGAGCACTAATCTCTTCATTCTGATTCTGCACAACTGTACTCAGTTGCGCATTCTTGTCAAGCTCTGCCAGATACAATGATCTCATTGCATCTGGAGGTGATGACTCTGGTATAGGTACCACCGTACCAATTGACATTACCTTCATTTCATCCTCCACATAGTTCATCATATGAAGATATGATGCTATATCCATATCTCCCTCGGAGTAGTTCTCCTCAGAAAAGTACTCCTCTGGTTCTGACTCCTCTAGAATCACTAATGGTACCTCCGCCACTGGCATGGTTACAGGCTATACTATGTTCACCAACTCGTCGTTCACCAAGTGTATATCTCTATACATCAAGCTATCGTTCGACATCCTACAATAACACATATGTTGATTAGTACATAACACACCATAGTATAAGCACAAATCACATTTAATTTATTTAGGGTTACTTTCCATCTTTTAAATCTTTCGGTACTGAGTTTCCTCAATACCTTATTGACTCATTCAACTCAAGTAAAGCTCGAGTTTACTTCCTTCGGACTTCTCTTCCTTAACGAGATTATTAGCCTAAGGTTCTTCCCCCCTTAAGTTTTATAACCTAATGCTTTGATACCAACCTATGACACCCCCAAATCTGGGTATCTTCCAACCCGACAATTGGTGCTACACGGTACTCATAACTGTACATTCATTCTACTAAAACGACATCAAAATGTGTGTTCCAACGACATTCTTATTACATTAATAATAATAAATCTCGTTCCCGGGTTCTTAAACCATTACATTCTTTGTTCATCAAAATATAATATATATACTTTCTAGTCTATTACAAGATAAACTAATCATTCCTCTTCGCCTTGCCTTTAACTTTACTGGAAACCTCGGTTCGCTCGTCCTTAGCTGCATTCATATAGTTCAAGCAAGAGTGAGCATAACAAGCTCAGCAAGTACAACAATTTTATTTAAATAATCATGCTTGAAACATAGGAATCATATATATTCAATAACTGGATAATAGTTACGAAGTACTATCGATAATTCAAAATAGCACTTCTTTTCCTTTAAAACGTTTTACAATGACCATATTCAGTAAAACATTAATTCTGGTCGAAGACCATGAGCGTTTCATAATTTCTTTGAAAAAGGACAACCCAGCACTAAGTCCGTAAGTCCGCCATATCTTACGAGCACTTCTAGGTGATCAGCCTATAGTACTCTATGTTGATCAACACTACATCCATTAAACGTATGTACGTTTAAGTTTTGGCAACCTCGCCTGCCCATCGAATAATCGATGTAAAATATATTTGTTTATTCATACTCAGGCTTACCTTGAATCCGTACCAAATAATTGGCGTAGGATAGCGTTATCAATTATATATTGAAAGACTTGTAAAGGAATCAATCATTCTTTTAAGAATAGTCTAGCTGAGTTAAAACTGGCATTGACTCTTTCTTTAAAACCATTCATGCATTTCATAACATGAATCATTTGAAAACCTGGCTAACACGAAGGTTAGTCTAGCGTTTAAGAAAAACTTGCCTTTAGCGTCTACTACAGTAAAATTATTTCCTTCGGGTCTTTAAAGTCTCTACAACACATAACCACATAACATACCACATTAGGTCATGAATGAGCATACATGGTTCCTAATGAATCTTACCCTTCTTCTCAATCTAATCATGCATTAGATTTGTTATTATTGGTTCCGGCTTTCCATTACGTCGTTCTTACGTTCATATGCAATTAACTTACTTCAACCCTAAGTGATCATACTTAAGGTTTAATCATGACTTAACAATGTTACTTCATGTTTATTAAGTTTTTACTACTTCATTGCCTTTCTTTTTATCTTCATAACCAATCCTCTCTATGCAAACCCTAGGGCTGGGCTGCGGCGCCAGCATTTTTTCTTTGTGTCGCGCTGCGGCGCCATTCTTTAGGACCAAAAGACTGGACTCGACGCTACGGCGCGAGTCTTAGTGTTATCTGTCGCGCTGCGACGCCAACTAACAGTGTGTTATGGTTCGACCTTGCGTTACAGCGTGACATACTTTGCCTTGACAGGCGCAACGGCGTCAGTACTCAGCACCAGAAAAATTTGACAGTTAACTTTTTATGTGAGATTCTCGGGCTCATAAGTTCTTCGTTATAAGTCCGAATTGGCTCATTCAAGGGCCTACGATTCACAAATTACATACTCTACATGTTCATGCAATAATTTTATCTATTTGACTTTGTTAACTAAAAATTCACCTATTAGTCTATTTTTAACGAAAACGATAAACGTTCGTGAACGTTCAACGCTCGTTTCTTTGTTCTAAGTCGGAATCCAGTCATCTTTGAGTCCGCAACTCTATAATGCCAAATAAGTCTTGTCTCCATTGAAAACCAATTTTTTCAATCTCAATATCAAAAATTGACTTCCATTCCGAGAATTTCACGAATTCGACGATTATCGCCTAATCGTGTGAATTCCGGCAAAACTTCGTTTCTTATGATTTGTTCATTGTTTCAAATGGATTCATTCCATCATACTAACTTCTTAATATACATACTTTATTAACTTATAATCATTATAAGTTATTACTTTTTCTTTATGAATTTATAACTTTTAAAAGTACAAACTACTTATGTTTTCATTTCTCATTACTTATGATTTCTTTTTACATGACTTATCAAGGTTCAAGATTTCTAACCATCATCATTGCTTCTTCTTATCATATCAACTTCATTAATGTAAACATGTTACAAGTTCTTACCAATTCTCCTTAAGTTCATAGCTTATATGATTACGAATAGCTTATTCATGACTTATACGGCTTATTAAGGCTTAGCCCTTTGATTACTCATTCTTATCATTCCTTAGCATACAAGTTCTATCACTACCCACTTCTCTATCAATGGAAGAGAAAGAGAATCATGGTTCAAGCTTACTTACTTTTGAATAACACTTGGTTAATCTTTAATCTCCTTCTTGATTCTTGGACTTCAAAGGCTAACTTTCTAGCTTTTTCTCTCAAGCAAATAAGCTCTTAACTTATAAGTTATTAGATGAAAATCTAACAACTAACAAATGAATACAAAGCTTGCTATTTATAGGCATCTCAAAGTTAGGGCATAATGGTCATTAGGACCTTCCACCTCCTTACTATTCCTATCTTAGCCATCAAGTAAATTTGCTCCCCACATATACTTGGCCATCACCCTTACTTAGCCTTTAAGTATTCTTGATTACCATACTTACTTAGCTATTAAGTAAACTTGTTCCCTAATTTGGATCATCCATGGTTTTCCCCATGGGTTTAAACCATCCCATAACCCATTGGTTACTTACTTTGGGCCTTACATTTAATTAATTTAACTTATACATTGGGCTTGTAATTAGCAAACACTTGGGCTTGTTCATAAATCTACATTGGACTTAACCATTCCTACATTAGGGCTTTATCAAATCCCATTGGGCCCTACACAATCCTACAAATTCAATACATTTGGCTTAAAGCCTCATAACGTATTCTATATGTATTATTATCGTATTCTAACTTGTATATTAATTCAACATATACAACCTATCATTATTCATACACACTCTTATAATACCTCATATCGTACTCGTATTCATTACTTCGTATAATACCTACGTAATATACGATCATTGATTAATTCATTAATCGCATTACATTTCCTTCTCGTAAATCACTTTCTCCTAACCGTTAGGTTTTAAGTCCACAAGCAAAAAACTGCATTTTTCATAACTAAAATATTAATAGATATTCTATCTCATCTCGATATTCTATCGTTACGTATTTCTCAGAAGTTCAAAAATAATTCCCGAGCAGAAATGCGTGAATAGTATTTTTCAAAAAATTTCTCGGAAAGTACTTTAATTTTATCACGTAGCCAAAATACTACGGCATTCCGATATGTCTAGGTCATAGAATGACCTTTAATTAGCTTACTCCATAATTAATCAATTAAATTCATTTAATTCTTATAATTAAATAAAAATTTAATTCTCCTAAAAATCTAATTTTCTCGGGCGTTACAGCATACGTAGGAGAGACGAATCGGGTGCGTGACGAATGAACGTCGAAATGCCGTGACAAGTGTTAATGAACTTAAAAAGTGTTTTAATTCAATTGAAGTGAAAATTATAAGATATGGAATGTAGTTAATATAAAACCAATAAAGAGTCCTAGCAAGACTTAAACACTTGAATGAACTTCGGGTATGACCTAAGAAGAAATATAGTGAGATATAAGTCAAAAGTTAACACAATCAAATTGAACATTATGTATTGATTAATAGAAAGGGTTATAAGATGTAGAGTTTAGTTTATATTGCAACTACTATGCATTGCTATGTGACTAATAGTTGATCTGCATGATTATATAATTATGTAGAGCACGTGAAGTGTAGATAGCTGCAAACTGTTAAACTATTATTGGTAAATAACGTTCAATGCAAGTCTTTCTATTCCTATTTGTTATGTAAACTTGATGATAAATTTTTTTTTATCTGTATTGAAAAGATCATGATGTATTACTTATGTTGTAAGTATCAAATGTTAAGGTCAATTTATGACTAGTTGAGTAAGGAATGCTGATTGGGTTATAGAACTCAATCTTTATTTGGTATGTGATGTACAACATGTATAATGTGTTTAGATAGATGTTTATGATGTATAAGATGAGCATGTTATTTATGTGCTACGTGTTGCATGAAAACTGTTAGATTAGCTGGGCTGTCGAGCTCAACCTTGCAAATAACCATTTTTTCAGGTTAAGGTTTCAAGGAAACGCTATGTGCTACTTGAATGACATGGATCAATACAATGCATGAAGATTAAGTACTTTAGCTATAGTTGTTATTCTTTTAATCCATGTTTAAGGTTTTGAGATATGTACTCGATGGTTTATGATGTTTAATAATTGTTGAGTTGTAAAGTTAAAGTTTGAGCTATCCAATGTATAAAGGATATCGATTTGAGATTTAAGTATATATATATATATATATATATATATATATATATATATATATATATATATATATATATATATATATATATATTAACTCTGATAAAGTGAATCATGGATTGTATAAGATTCAAAGACATGTAGATGATAAAGGTTGTGATTCCAGAAAAATAAAAAGAAGAAGATATAAAAGGTTAAATTATTTCACATTTTATTAAGTTTAACATCGTTTAATGATGTAATGTTAGAATAAAGATGTATTGATAACGACTAGGGTTATGAGTTGAGTTGTATAAATTTTGGGGTCGTTACAATGTTAATTTGATATTTTAGATATATTACATAGTATTGTAATATATAAAAGGGTTAATACTTAAAAGATAAGTGATTAAAAAAGAAGAGAACCAATATAATTATAAATAAATATTGGTTAGAGATTTATGCATTAAGTTAATATTTAAGTTATGGCTAACTAAAAATATGTTGGGACAATTTATGGAAGAAAAGAAATTGAAGAATTATAGTATAACAATTAGTTTTGTACATACTAATTATTCTAAGGAAATGGTTGTCTTAAATAAAGGTGTTATGAGTATAAAATTCATAAAGCCTAGTATAGTAGTCATACATATTATAAGTGTGCAATTATTTAAGGTAAGCTAAATAATTTAGCATTAAGGTAAAGTGTGTCACACAAACTTTATATTAAATGAATATCAAAATAACGTGGAATTGGGGAAAAACCAAACGTGGCCTAGACCCCAAATATTTTATTACTGAGAGTATGAGCTTGAGTTATATAACTCTAGTAAGTGGGATAAATGAGCCTTGTGTGGCATGAGTATTAAAGTTAAACCAGACTAACTGGAATTATTAAAAGAAAATTAATGGTAAGGGAATAAATGATTGATATTAATTAATTATTGCAGTACTTATGTGTGAATAAAATAATAAGTGTGATGGAAAATAATGGGTTGAGAGTACCCAACTAAAGTATAGTTAGTCCAATTATAATATTATTGGGACTAACTCAAATGTACATGGATTTTATGTGTATATTTACCCCTAACTTATCACAAGGTAATAATAATAACACCTTAATGTTGCTCTGTAACGACCCCAAAATTCATACAATTTAATTCTCTACTTCGGTCGTTAATAATACATTCAACCTTTAATTTTACATCATTAAACGATAATACAACCATTGAAATTTGCAGAATAATTAAAATTTTCTATTACAAACTATCCTCGTTCCCAAAACCTTCAACCTTTACATCTAAATATCTCAGAATCATTTTAATACTACAATAGTTTACATTCGCAAAACAATATTATAATTACAACATTAATACATTTACCGAAACATTAGACATGGTTTACAAGAATAACAACTTAGCTAGGATATTAAATCTTCATATATCACTTTTGATCCATAACAATCAAGTAGCACATAGCGTTACCTTCAATTCTTGAATCTGCAAAAATGGTTATTTACAAGAATGAGCTCGACAGCTCAGCAAAATCTAACAATTTTCATGCATCACGTAACACATAATAACATGCTCAACATACAAGAATAATCATAAATAAACATAGCATACATGTTGTAGTTCACATAACAACTATAAAGATTGAGTTCCTTACTCAATCAACATTCATAGTTCAATCATCATAGTCATAGATTGACTTTCACATTTCATACTTTTGACATATATAATACATCAAACACTAAAATTTTAAAACAGATCATCATCAAGTTCACATAGCAAAAAGGAACTGAAAGACTTGCCTTTACCGGTGTTTTACCAACACGCTAATACTTCGCGTCCTTGCACAACCTACACTGTATGTGAGATTGATAATAAATAAAATCAATAATCAATCTCATGGCCAAATTTATTCTAAGACCTTACTTTATCTTAATATCCTTTATAATATCTTTATAGACATCTAACTGTGTGTTATATGTAACTCGGTTTTATTTTCATTTTCATCACCACACATGCTAGACAATCTCACTTGTAGTTTAATGTGCGTATATCACACCATTTTATTTTTACCAATTTGGTTTCAAAAATGTATATTCAACACATTGTTTACATGTTTAATTTTTCTTCATAAATCAAAAATTACTCTTTTCGATTTCTTTCCATTATTATTCTTGTATTATCATCTTTTCATACTTAGATATCCAATATTAGCCATTAGTTAAACACTTTGTATACCAAAGTTTAGAAACACTATTACTTTTAGGCATCACGTTATGTTCACACATTAACTTATCTCAACTCTTGATCTTAAATGGTTAATTATGCATAGAATATGATAACACATATCTATATTCATTACATATGTTAAAACATATTTTTAATCATTAAAATATACCATCACCCAAAATCTTAATTCAAACATAATTATAAAACTCATCTTCTCAATTTCTTTAACAAAACGTTGCTTTCGTTTTTAACGTATCTCCTTCGTTACATGTCCGTTTTTGTTCCTTCTTATATAGAATTAACCCTTACTTAGTGTACTACAACCTCATCTAGGCCTTAAAGTCAGACCCTTATCCATCTAAACCAGATTCTGCAATTCATCAACTAGTGTAGAAAATTTCATTTTCTGGACATCCTTACTAAACAATTTATTTCGGACATGATCCGGTCCATAAAATGGCTCAATCTCGCGAGTCTAGCTAGTAAACTTCCATATCTATAACTTTACAGTTTTAAGTTTCTTCAGATTCAAAACACACGAATTTATATGAATTTTCAAAGTCAAAAACCGTAACAGTTTTAATTTTCTGGATAGATTATTTTCCCTTCAGACCAGCCTTACTAAAACAGACATTGCAAGAAATCAACAAAGAGTTTTCCTGTGATTCTACTTTCAGAATATAGCTTACTTCCATATCTTCGATTTGATATAAGGCTCACTTTCTAACTCATTATACCTAAAGAGATATGAATTTCACAAGATATGTCCACAATTACTCAAAACCTACGAATTTTGTTCTTCAAATTTTCTTTCCATTTCATTTTCTTTCTTGAATCCTCTTGTATGATTCTTGATAATTCAAGATTAAACCAATACAAACAAGATTAAGCATGATCTATTACCCTAGAACATAAATCTACCCAAAACTCAAAGATTAAATAAGAGTTTAGAAGTTACATTCTTCTAGCTTTTTCTTCTTCTTCTTCTAGCTCATCTCAATTCCTCTATTTCTCTCTCTCTCTCAATTTCTCAATACAACTTCTATATAACCATTATCCTACATTATGAAGAACATAAAAATATAATTAAAATAAGGAATTTAGATTATAGCCTTATTAGTATGAATTTAAGAGAGAGATGAAGATGATGATGATGGGGCTTGTTTTGTCCTCTCAAAGCTTTTCCTTCTTCTTTTTCTTCCTCTTCTTCTTCTCCTACAACTCTCTCTAACTCTCTTCTTCTTTCTTTTGTTTGTTTTCTAAAACTAACATACTAACTTGTAGTATATACATATAATATACTATACTAGTAATATATAATACATGTAACTCCTAGTAATTATTAGATATACTAATTACTAGTTAATACATAGGTTACACCAACTTGAACTGGAAAAGCCTAAGACCATGTTTGGCAAATACTCATTATTTTAATTAATCAATAGCTTAACATCAATCAATCTCATCAAATTGTCACATAATTATATTTACTTGTTAATTATAATTTCGTGTAACAATCATCACATAACTCATCAAATTTAATTATCTCAATTAAATAATTCAATTAAATATTTATATATATTAAAATTAATATATAACATTCTCTTCACATCAATTCATATATTCTACAATATATGACATACACATACTCACACCCAACATATCTCATAAATAATACTTTTATTTATAAAATTCTCATTTATAAATTCTAAAAAACTGGGATGTCACATCCTTCCCTCTTTATAAGGATTCCGTCCTCGAAATCACCGAAACCCTACCTTACTCAGGTTTTCCTCAAATCTATTCATTGAATAACTTCAACACATTACCTTAATATATGTTTTATATTTTTTACTCTCACCATTCTTGATAATAAATTGTTATAAGTTTTATTTCATAACATTTAGTTAGACTCAATTATATTTGAGTATTACATATTCTTTGACCCGTTCATTATCTTTCTCTAAGGATCATTATCATATACTATATGATCAAACTCTCGGGACATTACATTCACCCATTCTTCTAAGAATTTCGTCCTCGAAATTTTTATTTATTAATCTTTATTCCTTCAATCTATCAAAATAGATTATTACGTTAATACTTTATTCAGTCATTGGGTTCTATAACCACTTCCTTTCCACAAAGATCTTTCTACAATTATTAACTTTTCTATTAAAAGTTTTACATTATTCTTTGATAACTCATCTCCTTCTCATATCAATACTTCTTTTCTCACTTATTCAATATATTCACCATTCAGTGTCGCATCCTACGACTTACTTCTTTCTAAGGAATATCATCCTTACCATATTCGCCTATTAGAATAGCAAGAATCTTCCATAATTGCTCAATAATTAGGAAGTAGTATGAATAACTCAGGAATTTAAAAGATTCCAAATCATGCTGAGGGGTCACAAGACCGTGAACTCTATTCTCGATTTACTAGTGCTTCAAACCAATCCTTCACACTGCAAACCAGAGTGTTTATCAATCACAAAGACTGAAAACACCCTCCTTACGTACACTAGGTGGCCAGCCTATTGTACCACTACGTTGGACCATAACGTAGTGTTTTGTAACGACTATATGTGTTACGCTCCGAACCATTGTCCCCGAAAACATGTCCCCTTATAGGGTTGTTCACCTCAGCTTTTCAACATCTAAATCCGCACCAAAATAATTTGGTTTGGCATAACTTTTCAATAAACACTTAAATTTCAAGAACATCTTTCAATATTCGTCTAGCTGAATCAAATAGCATAGACCTCTACAACAATTCGGACATCAACCGAAATATACATATACATACATAGATATGAATTCTTATATCTTAAAGAAATCTCAAAAATCTTTTTATGACGTCATGATACCACACTGTATTTACAGTCCGTTGAGGATTCCGTCATTTGGTGATTTTATCATACTACATCATACCATAGTGGGCTGACGATCCTTAGATCACATCCAACACTAGGTAATACTGCATTGATGACTCCATCATTTTTATCATCTTTGCACCAGGTTACATGATGCATTAATGATATAAAATACATTTTGATATATTGCAAATCATTTTTGTCTAGCCGAAACAATTAGCATAGACATACGAATAACAGTATTGTTGTTAAAACTCATTGGTTCCATCATTTGATCCAATATTTTTCAAGAAAATAGAAGTGTAAACATCAGCACGAAGTCAATAAATTTCGAAAGTCTAGCATAGCTAGTAGATTTAGAGTACCTATGCTTCCACCATCAACTCCACTTTCTATAATGATCCATTGCTTAATAAGTCTATCTATTCCTATCATCCTCAATACTCCATTTACACTTATCTATACCCAGTTCGTCAAACTTACCACACGTTATGAGTTCAGGAACTTGCCACAATCATATGAGTTTAAGAACTTATCCTAGTCAGACCATAGGCGTCCATTTGCTGAGGGGTTCAAAAATATACCATATAATTATGAGTCACGAACCTACCATAAGTATGAGTTTTAAGAACTCGCACTTAACCTTATAATATTCTCTAATTATCTCTACCTATCTGTTATACACATGAGAAAAGAATCACCTTCTCAACAGGCATATAGCAAATAGCGCGACACAAACATTCCAATGATTATCAATGTGATAAACTGAGTGCAAGCACAAAACCCTCGCCCATACAAAGGTTTGTACAACTCAGCCATCACATGAGTCCTCAATGGAAATCCCACCTAACTATATCTTGCTTATAACTTGCTCTTTGCTCGATACGAATTCCTCGTATTACATTATCTATAACTCCTCATGAGTTATCTCGTACTATTTCATAGTACTCCATCTTCATAGCATTAAGCTATAATTATTCTAACATTATAGACCATCTTTCTTCTATAACTTAAACAGACCACGTCGTGATCTTATTCTATAATCATCTCCCTTAAAATTCTTTTCTTAACTCGTGATCGTTTTGTTTTACGATCCTCTTTCTTTCTCTTTTTCATCATTTACGACATTATTCGTTATCTTGGCTTTTGGAGTTAGGAAACTCCCATTTCTTATCTTTATATCTCTTCAAGATTCTTCCTTGAATCTTCTTGTTTATATAACAATTCTTCCTTCAAGAATTTCTAACTTCATTTACATTGCTCAATATTTCATTCAAGTTCTACACTTTCATCATACGTATTCACTTTCTATACTTGGTACACATCGAGTCTCTACCGGTTTCAATATGGTACGCTGAGTGGTTTCCCACAAACAACCAATAAACTAGGTTTCAAGTTGCTAGTTCGTATATACCTCCGCTCTATGAAGGAATCGTTTAGCCCAGATACCATACATCAACTACGAAAGAGTACAATTGCACCACTTAGATATAACTCTCTATTCTTAACTTCTTTATCATTCTCTTTTTTATAGACATTGTCTATTTATTATCACCTTACATCCATATTATTGGAGTTGGGTAACCCCACATTCATATTCCTTATAACTCTGCGAGATTCTTCTTTGAATCATTTCACGCAAGTTTTATCCCTTCTTTATACATTTCTTACATTACTTCTTATTGTTCAAACTCGAGTTGAGCTTATTCGTTCCTTATCTTCACCTCTCTTCTCTAAGGTTATAGCCTAAGGTACTCTTACCTAAGGGTTCTAACCTATCAACTTTGATACCAACTGTAACGACCCCAAAATTCATACAATTTAATTCTCGACTTCGGTCGTTAATAATACATTCAACCTTTAATTTTACATCATTAAACGATAATACAACCATTGAAATTTGCGGAATAATTAAAATTTTCTATTACAAACTATCCTCGTTCCCAAAACCTTCAACCTTTACATCTAAATATCTCAGAATCATTTTAATACTATAATAGTTTACATTTGCAAAACAATATTATAATTACAACATTAATACATTTACCGAAATATTAGACATGGTTTACAAGAATAACAACTTAGCTAGGATATTAAATCTTCATATATCACTTTTGATCCATAACAATCAAGTAGCACATAGACCTTCAATTCTTGAATCTACAAAAATGGTTATTTGAAAGAATGAGCTCGACAGCTCAGCAAAATCTAACAGTTTTCATGCATCACGTAACACATAATAACATGCTCAACATACAAGAATAATCATAAACAAACAAAGCATACATGTTGTAGTTCACATAACAACTATAAAGATTGAGTTCCTTACTCAATCAACATTCATAGTTCAATCATCATAGTCATAGATTGACTTTCACATTTCATACTTTTGACATATATAATACATCATACACTAAAATTTTAAAACAGATCATCATCAAGTTCACATAGCAAACAGGAACTGAAAGACTTTCCTTTACCGGCGTTTTACCAACACGCTAATACTTCGCGTCCTTGCACAACCTACACTGTATGTGAGATTGATAATAAATAAAATCAATAATCAATCTCATGGTCAAATTTATTCTAAGACCTTACTTTATCTTAATATCCTTTATAATATCTTTATAGACATCTAAATGTGTTTTATATGTAACTCGGTTTTATTTTCATTTTCATCACTACACATGTTAGACTATCTCACTTGTAGTTTAATGTGCGTATATCACACCATTTTATTTTTACCAATTTGGTTTCAAAAATGCATATTCAACACATTGTTTACATGTTTAATTTTCCTTCATAAATCAAAAATTACCCTTTTCGATTTCTTTCCATTATTATTCTTGTATTATCATCTTTTCATACTTAGATATCCAATATTAGCCATTAGTTAGACACTTTGTATACCAAAGTTTAGAAACACTATTACTTTTAGGCATTTTATCGAGCACGTTATGTTCACACATTAACTTATCTCAACTCATGATCTTACATGGTTTATTATGCATAGAATATGATAACACATATCTATATTCATTACATATGTTAAAACATATTTTTAATCATCAAAATATATCATCACCCAAAATCTTAATTCAAACATAATTATAAAACTCATCTTCACAATTTCTTTAACAAAACGTTGCTTTCGTTTTTAACGTATCTCCTTCGTTACATGTCTGTTTTTGTTCCTTCTTATATAGAATTAACCCTTACTTAGTGTACTACAACCTCATCTAGGCCTTAAAGTCAGACCCTTATCCATCTAAACCAGATTCTGTAATTCATCAACTAGTGTAGAAAATTTCATTTTCTGGACATCCTTACTAAACAATTTATTTGGGACATGATCCGGTCCATAAAATGGCTCAATCTCGCGAGTCTAGCTAGTAAACTTCCATATCTACAACTTTGCAGTTTTAAGTTTCTTCAGATTCAAAACACACAAATTTATATGAATTTTTCAAAGTCAAAAACTGTAACAGTTTTAATTTTCTGGATAGATTATTTTTCCTTCAGACCAGCCTTACTAAAACAAACATTGCAAGAAATCTATAAAGAGTTTTCATGTGATTCCACTTTCAGAATATAGCTTACTTCCATATCTTCGATTTGATATAAGGCTTACTTTCTTACTCATTATACCCAAAGAGATATGAATTTCACAAGATATGTCCACAATTACTCAAAACCTACTAATTTTGTTCTTCAAATTTTCTTTCCATTTCATTTTCTTTCTTGAATCCTCTTGTATGATTCTTGATAATCCAAGATTAAACCAATACAAACAAGATTAAGCATGATCTATTACCCTAGAACATAAATCTACCCAAAAATCAAAGATTAAATAAGAGTTTAGAAGTTACCTTCTTCTACCTTTTTCTTCTTCTTCTTCTAGCTCATCTCAATTCCTCTATTTCTCTCTATCTCTCTCACTTTCTCAATACAACTTCTATATAACAATTATCCTACATTATGAAGAACATAAAAATATAATTAAAACAAGGAATTTAGATTATAGCCTTATTAGTATGAATTTAAGAGAGAGATGAAGATGATGATGATGGGGCTTGTTTTGTCTTCTCAAAGCTTTCCCTTCTTCTTTTTCTTCCTCTTCTTCTTCTCCTACAACTCTCTCTAACTCTCTTCTTCTTTCTTTTGTTTGTTTTCTAAAACTAACATACTAACTTGTAGTATATACATATAATATACAATACTAGTAATATATAATATATGTAACTCCTAGTAATTATTAGATATACTAATTACTAGTTAATACATAGGTTACACCAACTTGAACTTGAAAAGCCTAAGACCATGTTTGACAAATACTCATTATTTTAATTAATCAATAGCTTAACATCAATCAATCTCATCAAATTGTCACATAATTATATTTACTTGTTAATTATAATTTCGTGTAACAATCATCACATAACTCATCAAATTTAATTATCTCAATTAAATAATTCAATTAAATATTTATATATATTAAAATTAATATATAACATTCTCTTCACATCAATTCATATATTCTGTAATATATGACATACACATACTCACACCCAACATATCTCATAAATAATACTTTTATTTATAAAATTCTTATTTATAAATTCTAAATATCTGGGATGTCACATGCTCTTCCTAAGCAAAAAAGAAATAAACCTAAGTGTTTTAGCAACCATTTTGCTATTGCAAACCAAAACCAGCTACTTGTCCCATTTTAAGTGAACTCAAGTTTTCAATTATGGCTAGATAGCTGATGATCATGGCTAATAGAATAGAGGAAGAGGGAGTAGGTGACCAAATATTTAATACCCAATGGCTTCTTCTTCTTCCCCTTGGTTTAATTCATTGTGCAAGACCCAAACTTGGGCAACACTTTCTCTATAAATAGAGCCTCCTTCTTCTCCTTCACATTGGTTGAGTTGTCTGAGAAAATTGTTTATGGAAGGTTAGTAGAATTGAGAGCAATGGGAGGATTGAGGAGTTATAGTTAACAAATTTAAGCAATCAAGAGGTAATAATACTATCATATATGCTCTTGAATTCCTAAGTTTTGAAATTTCTTAGTAATGACAAGAAACGCTTGCTTTTGAGTCAAAAATTGGTGGCTAAGGATTGTTATAATCCATAAATTGTTATTAGATATTGACAATACAGTAAAATACAAAAACAACAGAAGTTAAACGGACCAATTTGGTTTAAAAATGAATCCGTAGTGATGAAATTCGTTAAACATGTGAAATTATGGAAAAATAGTAAAACTCTTGAATTAGAGTAATCAAATTGGTTGTTAGTGTGATTTGAGAATTGCTATCATGTCAGTTATGTATTATATGCATGTATAGAAGTAATGTGGCTGATTTTAAGCACGTTGCATGAAGAATTTCATGTTTGGGTTTGGATTCTACAGAAGTAGAGCCATTCTTAGAACTGTCCAGGAAGGGCGCAGCTGCGCCCATTTTGCAGTTCATTTCTGCGCAGTGTGTCTGTTTTGGGACAGCGTAACTGTGCTACTTCCACAGTATAGGACAGCGCAGTTGCGCCTTGTACCAGAAAGAGCAACTGATTTTTGTTGAAATGTGATATCGCTAGCATGTTAGTTTAACTTATGTAACGCCCCAAAATTCAGTCTATCTTCACACCCGGATTTCGTACGTCACGAGTGCATCATTCATCCAACATACATCATTATATATTGAAATATAAAAACATACACTCTCAAATCCCAGGTTCTGGAAACCTTATAACCACTTTCATTTCAAATAATGATAATTACATTATTCATTTCATCTTATAAGAGTGACTTTTATCCGCCACCAAGGATACATAACAGTTCATTAACTAGTCTATAATTCGATTTCATCTTTCTACATTACAAGTCTTCACTTGATCTTCTCGCTCATTTACATTCTAAATGACACTTCATCTGGATACCGTTAACTTGCTCTTTACGGGATCCTTAAGTTCTTCTAACCTCGTTCGTTGAAAATGTTTTTCATTTTAAAGCAAGTGCGAGCATTCAATTGCCCAGCAAGTCATAACAGTTGAACAAACAACTTTCAGGATTCAAATATTTCTTTAGAACTTTGATAACCGAACAAAGATTATGAAGCAGCTTGAATAATAGGAATAGTCTCGATTCCTATCATTTTAAAACAATATTCACTTTCACTTTGAAATACTTTCATTCTTCTACATTTTTCATGCACATCCTGTCTGGCTAGATTCATTAGCACAGACTTAACAATAACGACTCGTGTATAAATAGAACATACTTGTATTGAACAGCTCAATCACAGAATAGTTCATATCATAGAAATACCGAAGTGTTCACATTGTGGCTCAAGGTCTCATACGTTCTACCACCTTGTACAAATATCGCACATTCGCACATAGACAGAACTTCTCAAGTTTAACATCTGTGAAGTTTAAGAAACTAGCATGCATTTAGAGTATGAATGAAGTTAGGAAACTTGCCTTACGCACAGCTACAGCTTACGCTGAACTTCTCATTCCAATTCCTATATAACATATAAGAAGAAAACATAAACACCAATTAGTCATATATTGAACTTACGCATTGGTTTATTTAACTTTACTTCTTAGGGTTCGCGTTCTTGCAATATAAATTTACGCGACTAACTTCCTTTACCAGTTTACGGCTTCATGACATATGGAGATGTCTTACTCAAAATGTTCATCATCTTTGATGATTTGCATTCTTATTTTCTTATTATAACTTCTCTAGGACTCAGCACACATCGCTTCTCTGCTAGTAGTCCATATGGTACTCTGAGTGGTTTCCCACAAACAACCAACAAACAAGTTCTCGTCTCATCTACACTACCATCATAGTAAGTTAGATTGGTTGCCAGTTTCGTATATACCTTCGCTCTCTGAAGGAATTGTTTAGCCCAGCTCCCATATGTAAACCATCAAAGGTTACGATTGTACCACAACCTAACTTATCTTAACTTATCTGAACCATTAACTATAATGTTCGTTAAGTTAATTTCTTATTCCTTACGGCTTTCTGGCAACTAAATGCCATACCTCAGGATTCATTCTTTATCGTCCAAGTCATACAGTCTTATGTATACTCAGAGCGATCATTCAAATTAATCATCAACTCGGCTTCGTTACATTAACGTCATTGTCTTAATTTAGTTCTTTACCATTCATGGTTTAATCATAGATCTTCATTATCTTACGGTCAAACCATACACGGGGTGTAGGTTCTAGCCGCTTAGTATTTGCATACATTCAACCTTCACGTCAATTAAAGTGTTTAACGCTTACATTTCATTCTATCATTCCCTATCTGAATCACGATCGGCTTCCATTAATCTTATTATCGTTCGATACGGCTTTCTTGATACCATTCGTATCTTACTTAATACTTTCGTTATTCATTACCTCTGTCACTCAATGTTTAAGGAATCACAATCGTAGCAATCCCTCACGTTCATTCCTCGCGACTACGGTCCCCGAATTTCGGTTCCATAACCCGTACCTAAAATCTTTGTCTTTTAATCTTGTTTAATCTTTCCGTTCAACCTTTACTAAAGGTTTAAATCACTTGATTAAGTGCTATTTTAGGTGAACTATATGTTCTTTATCTTCCCTTACGTTCCCCTAAGAGTTGAGCAATTAAAAGCTCATCTCTGGCTTTTCCTTCACACTGGCTCTGCGGCGCCACTCCCTTCTCTATTTCTCGCGCTGCGACGCGACCCTACGTCATCTTCTTCTTTAGTTTGGCGCTGCGGTGCTGAGTCCTTCACTAACTCTCGCACTGCGGTGCCAATTAATAGTGCATGAAGCCCCCGAGCTCGCGTTGCGGCATTGCCTCCCAAGGCTCAGCTGGCGCTGCGGCGCCGAGCATAAAACCTAGAAAATTTTCTAAGTCTTAAATCAAGTTTGAGGTGCATACTTCCCGATCTCGTAACTTCTTCGTTATAACTTAGAACGAGGTCGTTCCAAAGCCATTCTCTTCCTTATCTTACGTACTTTAATACCCCTTGGACAAAACATCATTTTGAATCCGTTAAGGTGCCATTCAATTGGCTTAATCTTCACCCTTCGTTCGTTTTACGTTTTTAACGTTCTTCGTTCGTTCGTCCGTAATTCGGTCATCCGAACTCGAAACTCGTTCGTTCTTGAGTTCACAACTCACGTTTTCTACGTTCTCTTACTTTCTTATAAAACCCTACACGTTTGGGTTCATTTACTAACTTTCTAATTCTCGTTCGTCTTTTACGAAAATTTTGCCATAACTTCATTATAGCTAAGTTTTAATCCATTCTTCATGAACGCTTCTATCGTTTCTAACCAAAGAATAAGCAACTAACTTATACGCGATGGTTTTAAACTTGTCCATCAACAACAATTACACTACGATGATTTTAAATTTGTCCATCAACAACGTTCTTCATGTTCTTCGTTCGTTCTTCATTTTTAATCGATATTTTGGATTAGGATTTCACTTTTTCTTGGAATTTGATGTTATAGAACACCATTCCTTACTTATTTCACCTAATCGTTCATAAGATTCATTCGGATCGCTCAAAATCCTTATGAATCTTATACTTCCTTAAGAAATTTATAAACTAAATTTCTAATTCTTATTTCTTTGTTTTCTCATGATTTCAACCATATAAAATTATTCCTAACATCTTTTACTATTTATTCTCATTAAGTTATATTTTAAACATATTAAACTTAAAGAAAATTTAAAAGAGACTAGGGTTCGGATTACCTTTCCCATTTAATCTCTTTTCGTCGGACAAAGGTTGCTCACGAGCTCTCTCTCTCTATCTCTCAAAGTGTAGGATTTTCAAAATTTCAAAATAATGAAAATAAACTTCCTATTTATAGAAAACCAAGGCTAGAGGTATTTTAGTCATTTTGCCCCCATTAACCTCCTTACTATTTACGTAGCTTCCCTTGGAAGCTTAGTGCTTCCATCTTTCAGGTTTCGTCTGACAGTTCAAAAACTGCGATTCTCGGAATCCAAATATTTTTGGATATTTCATCTTTCCTTTACCAATTAACTTTTATGCATTCTTCGGATTTCTGAAAAACTAAAAAACACTTTTTGGTGTCAAACATTTTCCTTCACGTTTTCACCTAACATAGTTAAATGAGTGAAAAGTATATAGCAGTACTTTTCGTCGTTTTTATTTCGTCCGATTTCTGCACGTTTTTTGAGAAAAACTTTTATCGGCTTATTTAACTTTTCACGATATATTATAGTCAAATCTTTCGATGGAATGTCATTTCGACATACCAAACTCTCGAAAAGGCTTAGGTTATTCAAACCCTAACCCTTAGATTTCGTCGAGTAAATAGTGCATATTTCATCTTTTTTCCCGAAAATATTTTTATTCCCGAAAAAATTTTATTTTCGTCTTGAAAATTCTTACTCTTTCAATCTAGCTCGTAGCCAGAATCCTCTCGACTTATAATCATCCTAGGTTATAGAACGATTAATAAACACATAGCACATAATATTATTAATAAAAATTCCTTTTATTAATAACTAATTCTTTAAACTTATATTCTGAACAACTCGAATTTTCAGGTCATTACAACTTAAATATGCATGATAATAGGCATGACATATAGTTAAGGTTACCTTATTTATAATGGATTTCCTTAGTATGATTGAGCATGTGTTTTAGAAAGAAACTTGAACATTTTGAAAATAAATCGTGACAAACTTTGAGTCATTTAAGTTCTGACCTTAATAGCATGTATATGAAGTTTAATTATGCATGATATAAGATTTAAAGTTGTATTGTATGAGTTAGATTGCTTTGATTTGGTTTAAAACGATTTCAAAGGCAAACTCGGATAGTTTTGCAAACTAAGTTTTATAAACATGGAGTGGTTATATTTTGACCTAGTAAGCATGTGTAGAAATATGTACAAATGAGTATGACATATGATTAGAAGTTGCCTTGCATGATTAGTTTGACCTAGTTATGCATGGAAATAGGTATGACATATGGTTTCAAGCCTTTTGAATAGCATGAACCTCTTAATCGCTTTAGTGTATGTTTCTAAAGAAAACTTAAAACTTTGAGAACGAACTTAAAGGAACTTGTGTACTTAAAGTTCTAAACATGATAACATACGTACATGGCTTAGTTAACTATGAAATGAGATTTGAGTTGCACTGAGTTGCTTTAATTTGGCCTAGAATGACTTTTAAGGGAAAACTTGGACTCTGTGCAAACTAATACCTATGAGCATTGTGTTTCCTACCCTCTGGACTTGTAAGATGACATGCTAGTACTATTTATATCATTGAACATGGTCTATAAGTGCACTTATCTAGTTTGACACAATTGAAGTCATTCAAGCATGAGTTTAGATATATTTTAAGGTGATAAACGACAACTAGCTATGTGTAAATGATGTGAGTGCTTGCGAGCGTGCATATTACAGATTATATGACCTTCTCACATGAATAGATGGTTAACTTAGTTGGCCTCATTATTTCATGAACTTAGTTGGCCTTAATTCCGTGGAAATTTCCAACTAGAGGTATATAGTGTAAATGTGGACTTTAGATGACCCTAAGAAAGTCTAAGACCTCTTAAGATGTATGCTTGCTACGTGTTAATATTCCAGTATGCTAAAGTTCAAGTTTGGTCTGGCCAGGGGACAGCGCAACTGCGCCAGTCCCAAGCCTAACCTCAGCATAGCTGCGCTACAGGGCAGGTTGGTCTGGACATTTTATTTGCTTTTTGATTTTGGCAGCTTGCTTATAGTACTATTCTAAACTATAAGACAGAGTCGCAATGCTGTTTTAAACATTCGTTGGTATGATGGTTATATAAAACCCAGAGTTGTTAAGGTTTACAAAATGTAAGAACGATGTAGATCACGCATTTATAAACTTTAAATGTCTATCGAACACATAGTTAGTCAAGTGAGTGATAAGGGTTTATGAATGTTGATGTCAAGTAAGTTTGGTTACGGTATACTTATACATACATAACAATCCTAAAAGTATGATAAGAAAGTGAAATGTATGACTGATGGGTATGATAAGTAGGGAAATGTATGACTGATAGATATGAATCCATGATTATACAATTATGTAAGATTACATGAAGTGCATATAATGATAAGCAGTTAAGTTGTAGTTGATAATCTACGAGCCAGGCAAGTCTTTCAGTTCCTATTTGCTCTATAATGTTGATAACTGTTGATTGATTTATGCTATGATATGGAACGTAAAATTATATATGAAATGCATATAAGTTATGTATGAAATGAATTATGTTATGCCATGGAACGTGGAAATGTATATGAGACATGTATGAGATTGAAAGTAAATTTATGACTATGTGTTTTAGAAGATAATCTCTATACTTGTTATGTGAAAAGCAGCATGCGTATTGAGTTTAAATGCTTATAATTGTATCAATGGTGCATGATATTTTGCGCTATGTGATGCATGAAAACTATTAGAATTGATGAGCTGTTAAGCTCACCCTTGTAAATAACCTTTTTTGCAGATTAAGAACTCATGGTAAAGTTACGCGTTACTTGACTGATATACTTCAGTAGTATCACAAGAAAATTGATTTGTTTACCTGAAATTATGATTTTGAACCATGTTTTAGGTTTTAGATGATGTATTTGATAGTTGTTTATAGAGTTGTAAAGCCGTACTATTCGATATATAAAGAACATCGAATTTCATATGTAAATTCTATAATGTAACTCAAATGAATCAAAGTACAGAATAAATTTGATTCAAAGATATATAAATGATGAAGGTTTCGATTCAAGGAAATGAATAAAGAATTCAGAAAATTTTTGATTATTTTAGCATCTTATTTAGTATAACGTCGAATATGATGTAAAGATAAGAATGGTTAATGACCCAGATTGGGAATTGATTTAAGAAGGTTTTGGGATCAATTCATTCATCCTGGAAATAAAAGGAATTAATATATTAAAGTTAAGTTGTATTCATTAAATTATGAATGAAAGTTGTTAATAGTTAGACGAATATAGTATCGTAACGCACCAGGTCCGAGGAAATGAATACCCGAATTTGGGGGCGTTACAATCTTAGTCATAATAATCTTTACTGGGCTAGTTGAGCTCACCCTTTTCCTTTTGGGTCCATTGTTCTTCTCAAGAGGCTAGAATATAGCTTGGACTAGTTGGAGAGTGGAGTAAGGATTCAAGATGGTTATTATATCAATCCTCACTATGTCGTAAGATAGTGTAACAATAATTGGAATTGAGAATTTATTTGAGTTTGAATATTGTCTATAAGATAATATTTGTATTAAAACTTACAGCATATGTGCTGTCGTATTTTGCATGATAGTTGTATTAATGAAGTTTGTATTTGGTTTTTGTACCATGTATTTGGCGACTCAGAATGGGTTATGTGGACCTATTTTGGGGGCGTCACAGTTAGGTTATATAATTGCGCGCCAATAAGGAAAAATTCTTATCGAAAAGCCCCCACTTTCTTGGGAATGATCTGGTTGTTAATATTATGAGCTTAAAATATTATTTATGAATAATTATTATGTGGTTGATACTGGTTCAATTTTGATATAAATGAAGGAATTTAAGATGAAATATTTGTTGAAAGTTTGGCAATTATCTTCTCTGATGAAATATTCATTTAAATATATTATTATAAATATTACATTATAATAGTATAATGTGATAAAATAATAATATAATTTTTATAATTTAAATGGTAATATTATTATAATAATATATAATTTTCAGCATGTGAATATGTTAAGGTGAGTGGAGGTGAGAAGCTTGGTTTTGCATTCCTTTATTTTTCAAAATCGGGTAGTGCACTTCCTTTTCAAAACCATGTGCTAGTATTATTTTTCTCCTGCAAATTCTTTTCAATGTTTTCCAAGTTGGTGGGCAGAATAGATTCTCCTGCAAAGCAAATTTTTCTCCAAATTGTGGGCCCCAACTATTGAAAGTGAGATGTTAGGCATTGAATGAAAAGGTTAGGCAGAGGAAGTTTGTTAGAGTTAGGCATGGTTATTTAACTTTTCTACCTCCGTTGCACTATAAATAGGGGATAACCCTTCTTCCTAAACACACCTTCAATATCAAAAATTCTTATTCTATAGTAATGTGAGTATTTCTCTTGAGTATAAGGATACTTTGAGTGTAGTTTTTTGTGCAAGATTTTCTCAGAATAATATCCGATATTCTAGTCAAATCTAGTTTCTTCTAAGGTAAAGGATATTATTTTATTGCAATACTCGTAAGAAATATTATTTTTTTTCATACTCCATATTATGTAAGGGATATTATTTCATTTCATATTCCTAAATTTAAACTTATTATGGTAAGTATTACTTCTATAATTCCTGAAATGATTAAAAATTCCTTAAGGTTTGTGTTTCATCTAATATCAGTTCACTGGAATATTGGTCTTAACTTTCTTATAAAATTTTAAACTTTTCATGTCTGGGTACTATTCATACGATACTATTCATGGGCATTATTCATACGGTGTAATTCATTAGTACTATTCAAAATAAAATTTAATTTTCTTTTCTGTCCAAATTATTTTTGATACATGAATATCATTCTTGAATTTTACATCACAATTAGTTATCGTGTTGACAATTTGGACATTTTTGAACTCTGGATAAATTGAATTATAAATATCCAAGATTTATCCTTTATCTCACTTAATTGAATCTTTATATCATTGTCATCATTCTCATGCTTATATTGTGTTGAAAGTCATCTTTGGCCCGTAGTGCAAAGATGGACTGTTGATTGGTATGATTATGACTAGGAATTGTGTATTGGTATAATCATAACCTTTAATGTTACATATAAAGTTTGTGATAAAAGTCCTCTTTGGCCCGTAGTGCATAGATGGACAGGTGTTTGGCATGATCATGACCACTGGTGATACTAACGAATATCATTGGCCCGTAGTGCATGGATAATTCGTTGATTTGAAATATTTATTGAATGATGTTACAGGGATAAAATATTGATGATGAAATTTTAAATCATAGAAGATAGTAGATATCATGCTCTACTTGACTCTTCTAATGAATTGTTGTTTTCGCTGCAGTTGTACTCTAAAACTTGTTGTCTATTATATTCTATCAGATTTTTCCTTGTTAAAGACTAAGAATAATTTGTTCTATATTATCTTAGTCATAATATTCTTTACTGGGCTAGTTGAGCTCACCCTTTTCCTTTTGGTTCCATTGTTCTTCTCAGGAGGCGAGAATATACCTGGGACTAGTCGGGGAGTGGAGTAAGGATTCAAGATGGTTATTATAGCAGTCCTCACTATTTCATAAAATAGTGTAACAATAATTATAATGAGGACTTTATTTGAGTTTGGATATTGTCTACAAGACAATATTTGTATTAAAACTCACAGTATATGTGTTATCATATTTTGCATGACAGTTGTATTAATGAAGTTTGTATTTGGTTTTTGTACCATTTATTTGGTGACTCAGAATGGGTTTTGTGGACCTATTTTGGGGGCATCACACAACGTGTCAAGGCGGAGCATCAAGTACCAAAAGGTCCATTGCAACCACTTGAAATTCTAGAATAGAAGTGGGAGCACATCAACATGGATTTCGTTACTGGTCTTCCTAAGGTTTTTCAAGACATAGATGCAATTTGGGTTATTGTCGATAGATTAACCAAGTCTGCCCATTTCTTGCCTATACGAGAAACGTTCACTTGAACGTCTTGCTCGTATGTACATAAATGAGATTGTGAGGTTTCATGGTATGCCAGTGTCCATAGTTTCTGATCGAGACCCAAGATTCACATCACGATTTTGGGTCAGCTTGCAGAAAGCTATGGGCACTGATTTACGATTCAGTTCTGCATATCATCCTCAAACGGATGGGCAGTCGGAAAGAACTATTCAAAATCTTGAAGATCTACTAAGACTCTGCGTTCTAGAATTCAAAGGAATTTGGGACAAGTGTTTACCATTGGTGGAATTCTCCTACAACAACAGTTATCAAGCGAGTATAGGCATGGCTCCATTCGAGGCGTTGTATGGACAAAAGTGTCGTTCTCTAGTATGCTGGGACGAGGTGGGTGAAGCAACGTTGTTGGGACCAGAAATGGTACGCATGACTACGGAAAAGATTCAAATGATCCGGAAACGTATACAAACCTCACAAGATCTACAAAAGAGTTATGTTGATCTTCATTGAAGGGACGTAGAGTTCAATGTTAAAAATCATGTATTGTTATGTATTGCTCCATAGAAAGGAGTTACGAGATTTGGGAAGAGAGGAAAGCTCAACCCTCGATTCATTGGTCCATTTGAAATCCTTGACCGAGTAGGAACTGTGGCCTATAGACTCGTTTTACCAATAAGTATGTCTCGTGTTCATAACCTTTTTCACATATCTATGCTACATAAATATGTGAAAGACCTGAACCACATTATTGAATTAGAACCAGATAAAATAGCAGAATATTTAACGTATGAGGAAGTACCTGTCAAGATCTTGGATAAGAAGGTGCAGATTCTACGCTTAAAGGTTATACCTCAAGTCAAAGTTTTATGGAGAAACCACGATATTTAGGAAATGACTTTAGAGTTAGAATCTGAAATGAAAATGAGGTATCCTCACCTTTTCACCTGTCTTCACTTGAACCACCATCAAAAGTTCTTTGTTTTACCCAAAACTAAGATAACTTTAATCACCTGAACCACTAAAGATTATAGTAAATTCACAATTCATGTTTATAATCATGTAAATCAACCGTTTTTCCTTGCCACAAAGGCTTAATAGAGCTTTCACTCAATGTCCTTGCCACAAAGGCTAAAGACACTCGATAATCATATCTTCTTTACACCCTACACCAAAGATATTCAAATATAACAACAATGGTCATGATCATACCAATCAATTGTCAATCTTTGCACTACGGGCCAAAGATGTTCAATTGTAAAACTAATGATCATGCCAAACAATAATCTATCTTGGTACTACAGGCCAAAGAAATTCATCTGTATCATCAGTGGTCATGATCATATCAAACACATGTCCATCTTTGCACTACGAGCCAAAGATATCAATCAACAGTTCATCTTTGCACTACGGCCAAAGATATCAATCAACAGTTCATCTTTGCACTACGGGCTAAAGATAACTTTCAACATAATTTAAGTCTGAGAATTATGACAATGACATAAAGAATGAATCAAGTGAGATCAAGGATAAATATTAGAGATTTATAATTCAATTTATCCAGAGTTCAAGAATGTCCAAATTGTCAACATGAAGATCATAACATGGATTCAATTTCAAGAATAAGATTCATAAAAGATAACTTGGACAAAGAAAAGAAAATTAAATTCCGTTGTGAATAGTACTCATAAATAGTATCGTATGAATAGTACCGTATGAATAGAACCCATGAATAGTACCATAGGAATAGTACCCATGAATAGTAATACGAAATGAAATAATATCACTTACATAATATGGAGTATGAAAGAAAATGTTATCCCATACGAGTATAAATAATATCCTTTACGAATATTGAAAGAAAATAAGATTCTTTATGAGAAAAATAATATCCTTTACGAATGTTGGAATAAAATAACATCTTTGAGAAAAAATAATATCATTTACCTTAGTAGTAAATTAGATATGATTGGTAAAACGGGTATTATCCTGAAAAAATTTTGCACTATAAACTACACTCAAAGTATTCTTATACTCAAAAGAAATACTCACAATATTATAGAAGAAGAATTTCTTATATGGTGATGTTGTACCTCATCTTCTGAAAGAGCCTTCCTTTTATAGGCAAGGTTGGGAGGTCACGAGCTTCAAACTTTCAGTATACAAATTTGACAAAGGCCACTCATTGTACAAAAAGTCACAACATGCAAAAGTTTTTAAAAGAAATAATGCACACACTTAGAAAGTTTGGCAATGAGGGACCACTATTGAAAAAGGAATCTACAGCATGCTGATTTTGAAAAACAAAGGAGTACTAGACAAAGCTATATATTGAAAAACAAAGGAGTACTAGACAAAGCTATATATATATATATATATATATATATATATATATATATATATATATATATATATATATATATGTTATATATATATATATATGTTATAATGATATTACTATTTAAACATTTATAATTTATAATTTATACTATTATAATAGTATATTTGAATGAATAATTTCTCGAAGAAGATAATTATGGCTTCGTAGAAAAGTATGGCAAACTTTTAACAATTGTCTCATGTTAAAATTCCTCCATTTATATCAAAATTGAATAAATATTTACTTATCATATTTATCAAAAAAATTTATTTTATCAATTATTTACAACTCTTCAATCTTTCAATAATTATTCCTAATTAATATTATAGAATCACAATATTAACAACTAGATCGTTCCTAGGAAAGAGTGGATTTTTCGATAAGGATATCTGTAATAACGCGATATTTTCTATATAAATAAATAAGAAATTTTTGCATATAAATTTTTTTATTTTATTTTAAAGGTGGGAATATGTGCAAGGTAAAGTGTGTATATATAGGTGATAAATAAAATATATTTATTACATGAATAATTACAAATAATTTTATTTTAGAATTATTGATCATTATAAAGTATATTCTTATAATAATTAATTTTATAGTAGAAAGATTTTTATTATTTATTTTCCATGAAAATATGATTATATATTATTTAAATAATATATGAAATAATTATTGGAATTATTATAATTAATATTTTATTATATGAATTTATTTAGATTAGTTAAGTTAATTATTTTTAACTTAATTAATAATGCTATATGTGCAAGATAATTCAGATATGGAATCCAAACCCTAATTCTAGATTTTGACTAAGGAATAAGAATAATAATACTATATTAATTATATTTCAGTACTATAAATATGTACTGTATGTACGTATTGATAATGGTTGGTCAATTATGGTGTAGCATGTCAAAACCATAATATTAATTTGTTAAACCCTAGTTCAAAAGTTAAATAAGAGTTCAAGACTGTTGGTAATTGTGTTATATAATTTATGTTGTGTATTATAGGATTTAATGTTAATTAGGAAAACTCTATTTAATATTTAGAAACCCTAATTTCTAAATTAGTAACCTTAATTGCTAAATGGGTAACCATAATTGCTAATTATAAGCCCTAATGCTAATTAGTAAATCCTTCAACCTAATTTGTGGGTCTAGGTACTTAGAAAAACTAACTAATCAAGAAACCATAATTTTCATTTTTTGAAACTAAAATTTTTATTTTTAAACCCTAAATAAAAATCCTAAAAAAATCAAAATTTGGAAAACCTAAGGGTTAAACCCTAAGGGTCAAACCCTAAAGGTTTGCCAAGATTACCAAAGTGCCATTAAAATTGGGATCAAATTGTTCAAAATACCCTTTTGTGCATTATTGGATTTTGCCAAGTGTGAGAGTTGGTAACCAACCCTTAACTTTTCCATGTGATCTAAAAAATATATCTCAGCCTCAAATCACCAGCCATGTGCATTGTAACATAATATATATAGATCCAAGTGAGAGAAAAGTGCACATTCTTGATCATTTTTGCACAAACACTCAACTAATTTCTCTCAACTTAAAACCCACGAAATTCCATTTCTAGACTAGTCACAAAACTAGCCCCACTAACACCCATAACAAAATCAGTAGCCAAGAATCATAACAAAGAAATGGTATCGTTAAGCACCGAGTTCGGGTACCTGGGATTTAGACTCTGATATATGTAAATTAAGTTTGGAATTTATATTATTGTTATTATCCTGCTCAAAGAAATGGTATCGTTAAGCACCGAGTTCGGGTTTCAAGTACCTGAATTTGGGGGCGTCACAATATCTCCTTAATGGCGCGCAATTAAATAACATAACCATTTTCCTCGACAGAACTTTCTAGACAATGTCATTAATACTTTCTAATAATGTCATTTCAATAATATGGGTGATAATTATTGATTTAATAATGAGAAATACTATTCATTTGTTACTGTGACAAATATTAAGTCAATAATATAAAATACTATTCAATTATCACTGTAGCAATTGTTGCATTAATAATATGAAAAACTGTACAATTTTTACTTTAAGAATTATTGAGTCAAACACTGAGTGACTTCTTATGTAAGAATCAATAATCAAAGATACTGTGCACTACCATGTGCTACTTTGCAATACCACGTACCACTGTGGAACAACGTGTATTACTGTACTTTTATCACCGAGTATTTCAACAATTTAACAATAACAGTTTTGTCATTATTTTTATAAAAAGGTTATTTCTGTCGCTTTCTATATCCGACCGTTATTCGGTTATGTGGTCCACCAATGATTTCGCCGTCGTACGAATATTCTTCGACAAAAAGAATATTCTCTGACCAAACGAATATTTTATGACAACTTGCTTACTTTGTAAAATTGTCAAATATCACCCTTAACTTTAGCCTTTTATCAATTTAACCATTTACAGAATAGAATAATAATTATCAAAAAAATTGAATACTTTTATTTCATAAAATTCGGGGTCTTACAACCAAAATGCCCCTAGCCTTGGTTTTCTATATAAATAAGCCTTAAGCTCATTTGTTTGATTAGAAATGTTCAACCAACACTTAAGAGAGAAAGTGTAAGATCCCAACTTTTTATAAAGAAAGATTTAATTTCTCTGATTCTTATTTTGAATAATAAGGCGTTAATTTGATATAATGCTTTAGTTATGGGTGATATGTGCAAATTTTATAAAGTAAGCAAGTTGTCATATAATATTCGTTTGGACGGGAAATATTCTTTTTGTCAGGGAATATTCGTACGATGACACAATCATTGGTGGACCACATAACAGAATAACTGTCAGATATAGAAAAAAATAGAAATAACATTTTTATAAAAATAATGGCAAAACTTTTATCGTTAACTGTTGAAATACCCGGTGATAAAAGTATAGTAATACGCGTGGTTGCACAGTAGCACATGGTATTGCACAATATCTCTGTTAATTGATTCTTACGTAAGAAGTCACTCAATTTCATTCAATAATTACCACAGTAATTGTTGCATAGTATCTCATATTATTGATTAAATTATTGTCACAGTATCATTTGCACAATATTTTATATTATTAAATCAATAATTGACACGACATAATTATTCATATTATTAGTTAGTATTATGTATAATGTCTAAAAAAATCTGTCGAGAAAAGGGGGTTAGGTTATATAATTGCGCGCCAATAAGGATAAATCCTTATCGGAAAGCCCAATCTTTCCTGGGAATGATCTGATTGTTAATATTGTGAGCTTATAATATTAATTGTGAATAATTATTATGTGGTGAATATTGGTTCAATTTTGATATAAATGAAGGAAATTTGCATGAAATACTTATGGAAAGTTTGCCAATTATCTTCTCTGATAAAATATTCATTCAAATATATTATTATAATATATTATAATTGTTTAAGTAATATTATTATTATAATATATAATTTCCAGCATGTGAATAAAAGTGAAATGAACGCTATCATTTTGGTTTTGAATTCAAAACCTTCCGTGCACATTTTTGAATTCTCTTAAGTGTATTCTTTTTCCGAAGTGGTGGTTGATGGAATGCTTGCAAAGTGTGTTTTCTAAATAGTGGGCCCTCAACCTTGGAAAATAAGGAATTAGGCAGAAGTTAGGCATGAAAGAGAAAGAAGAGTTAGGCATACTTATTTAATTTTCCTCCCTCTGTTGCACTATAAAAGGAAGGGCAACCTCCTTCCTAAACACACCATTACAATAGTAGAAATTTTTATTCTATAGTATTGTGAGTATTTCTCTTGAGTATAAAGATACTTTGAGTGTAGCTTTTTGTGCAAGATTTTCTTAAAATAATATCCGATATTCCAGTTAAATTTAATTTCTACTAAAGTAAAGGATATTATTTTATTTCAAAACTCGTAAAAAATATTATTTTCTTTCATACTCCATATTATGTAAGGGATATTATTTCCTTTCATATTCCTAAATTTAAACTTACTATGATAAGTATTGCTTCTATAATTCCTGAAATGATTAAAAATTCCTTAAGTTTTGCGTTTCATCTAATATTATTTCACTGGAATATGGGTCTGAACTTTCTTATTAAATTTTAATCTTTTCATGTCTGGGTATTATTCATACGGTACTATTCATAGCCACTATTCATACGGTACTATTCGCAACAGAATTTAATTTTTTTTCTGTCCAAATTATTTTTGATACATGAATATCATTCTTGAATTTTAATCCACAAATAGTTATTATGTTAACAATTTGAAAATTTTTAAACTATGGATATATTGAATGATAAATCACTAATATTTATCCTTTATCTCACTTGATTGAATCTTTACATCATTGTCATCATCCACATGCTTATATTGTGTTGGAAGTCATCTTTGGCCCGTAATGCAAAGATGGACTATAGATTGGTGTAACAATCTGGAATTTCAAATTATAAAATTAAATATTTATGGAATTATATAAATATTTATTTGATGTGTTTATTGTTAAAATTGATGAAATAAATATTTTATTCATATGGTTATTATTAGTAAATATTTATGAAATAATTTCTTAGATAATATTCTAAATTAAATTAATTTGTAATTTAGAAAGTTGTAATATAACATGAGAGGTTATATTGTTGTTAAATTTAATAATTTAAAATGGAGTATTAAATTATTAAATAAAATTATAATGAAATTATAATTTTATGTTATTTGTTTAAATGGTATATTTAATTAAAATATAGTGTATAACTAATTTAATTGATTAATGTTGGATATGAAAATCCAAATAAATACTATGTGATTATAAATTATAAACTAAATGGTGTATTAAAATAATTAAAGTAATTTTAAATTGATTTAACCCAAACAAGGCTTAAATATATTAAGTCTTTAATTTTAAATAGTTTTGCCAAACAAAGCCTTATGCCTTTTGGATTTTTAAATTTTGAATTATAATAATATAAATTAAATAAATTAATATAATAAATATAATATATTTATAACATATACGTTAGTTTGTAACTGATATTACAATTAGTAGTAGTATTAAGGTTATATCAGTTTTGTATTACTACGCATATCAGTTGGGTTTTGGCCATTTGCTAAGTCTGAGAGTTCAGAGAGAAACTTCAGAGAAAGCTTGAGAGAATTGTGAAGAAGTTCTGAGTTTTCAAAGTAATTAGCAGTTGATTAACAAGGATTTCTTAAGCAACAAAAGGTATTTTTCACAATCTCCATATCATATATATATATATATATATATATATATATATATATATATATATATATATATATATATATGCGTATATGGATTTTTACGGCATAAATTCTCATGTTCTGTGAATTCAAATTGTTGATATATATAACTGGTAATTGTGATTATACGTGTTTATGATGGTTAGAGTTTATGTTTAAACAAGAATTTGCTATGCTAATTACAGTTAAAAGTAGAAAAATAATGACAGTGTATATATTTTTCTATTGGCTTATGAAAGTACATGTTATGATGGTCAATTAGTATGATAAATTATAAATTGAAACTTGTTTATGCTAGTTCATTAAGAAACGAAGATAATGTAACTTGAATGAAGTGATTTGGTGGGGAATTGAAATAACAGTGTTAATTTTTGTGAAGAAACTCAAAATGGAGTTTTTATATGAAAATGAGAAATTTGAGAAGTTAAAATAGTTAGAAGTGTTGTTAAATTGTTCTATGTTGATGAATATGTTAGCAATCATGTTTATGATAGTTTTATATTTATTGTACATGTTAATTTCACTATTTTGTGGGTGAAATTCGTGTTAGTTGGGCTAAAAACGGCTACTGTTCAAGCCGTTTCTATTTCTGTCTGTGCACCAGCGCAGCTGCGCTGGTGCCAAGGCTAAAAACTATGCAGCTGCGCCAGTTCCAAGTCTGTGTATAGCGCAGCTACGCCATACACTGATTTGAGGCATAGACTTATGCTGTTGCTGCAGTTCTGGGATAGCGACATACATTAGACTAATGATGTGTTAGTATGATAAACATGTAACAACAAGGTTAAAAACAGAATCGTGTTAGGTGGTTAGTAGTTTCAAAATTTTAAATGATTATAAGTTATGAACGTGTTATGTTATCACTTAGTTTATACAATGAATGTTAGATAAGTGATGTGATGTTAACACTTGGGAATTCTGAAATGTATATGGTAGCATAAGACTTGTGCTAAAATAACAAGTTTAGCTAGAAATGCATATGCTATGGTATTTTAGTATGTCTAAGAGATATTATGGTTCTAAACATATGTGTAGGTGAACGTGAGTTTAATATTATACGTTACACTCGAGGCAAGTTTCTAAACCTATCTTTTTACATTGAGCAAGTTCTTTAACTCTACTCTTATAATAATTGTGTAAGTTTTCTAACTCTACATTTTCGTTGAACAAGTTTCTAAACTTATCTTTTTACACTGAGCAAGCTCTTTAATTCTACTTTTACAATTGAGCAAGTTCTTGTATCTAGTTGCTTATGATTTCTAAATCCTATTTTGATATTGAACAAGTTATTCTTGTCTTTAACTTGTTATCTAGCATGCAAGTTTACATATTCTGATATACTAATGTTGAATAAGTTTTATCATTTAAATCACTATTTGTTATGCATGCTTAATACTCAATTCTAAATAACATTGGCTTAATATTATTCAAGCAAGGCACGTTATGATTATTCAATGTTTATGCTATTAGTTTACTCCTAAAGCATGATCCTAATTTACAATGTCGATTCTGTGACAGCCCCAAAATTAGGTATACATCACCCATCTTGGGTCGTCAGATACGAAGTACAGAATACAAATACAACTTACTAATACAACTGTCGTGTACAAGACGACAAAACATAAACTGTGAGTTTGAATACAAATATTATCTTCTAGAGAGTATTCATACTCAAAAGGAGTCCTTATTACATTTATTAACACACTATTACATAGAATAGTGAGGACTACTAACTAATACTATCATTTGAACCATCACTCCGTTCCCCGACTTGCCCCAGCTACGTTCTCATTTCCTGAAGAGAACAGTGAAAGAAAGGGTGAGCTCAACTAGCCCAGTAAGAAATATTATGACTAAGATAATGCAGAATAAATTATCATTAGCCTTCAACAATGTTAAACTGATAAAATATAATAGACATCAAGTTTAACTGCAGCGGAAGAAGCAATCCATTAAAAGAGTCAAGTAGAAAATAAACTCTACTATCTTTTATGATTTAAAAGGTTTTTCAACACTGTTATCGCTGGGACTCAGCTTAATAAAATAATCCACATCATTGAATCACCCCTGCACTACGGCCAAGGATATTCGTGTATTCATTAATGGTCATGATCATGCCAACAACTGTCCATCAATGCACTACGGGCCAATGAGGACTTTTACCACATCATTTGTAACATTACGGTCATGATTATACCGAATAATCCCTGGTCATAATCATACCAAGTCCATCTATGCACTACAGGCCACAGATGACTTTCAACATTTTATAAACATGAGGATGATGACAATGATATAAGAATTCAATAAAACAAGTTCAAGAATTAATTTATCCAAGAATTAACAACGTCCAAATTGTCAACATGATACTGCTTTGTGGAGTAAAATTCAAGAATGCTTAGAAGAATATTTTCATGAAAAGATACTGGATGAAACGCAATTATCAAGGATATTCCACAAATTTCATGGAGTATAGAAGTCAAAACTTAACCAACTGAGTACAATAAAGAATGGAATAACAAAAGAAATCACCATGCATGCGATAGACCGCACAAACAGGTTATTCCAACAGAATAATAAATAATGGAACCAGGTCCGGCGTAAACGCACAGACAGGATATTCCGACAAAATAATAAATAATGGAACCAGGTCCGGCGTAAACGCACAGACAGGATATTCCGACAGAATAATAAATAATGGAACCAGGTCCGGTGTAAAACACACAGACAGGATGTTCCAACAGAATAATAACAAGACGGAACCAGGTCCGGTGTAAAACACACAGACAAGATGTTCCAACAGAATAATAACAAAAACGGAACCAGGTCCGGTGTAAAACACACAGACAGGATGTTCCAACAGAATAATAGAAGAATGTCACCAAGTATAGGGTAGACCGCGTATACAGGTTATTCCAACAGAATAATAAGAAATGGAATAACAACAGTTCTCTTCATGAATAAGAAAGAATAACACCCCTTACAGTAAAAAAACTGAATAGAAGAGTAGGGAAGAAGCAGGATACTTTTCTATAACTTCTCTGATAATTTCTCTATCTAGAGGTTCAGTGAATTCGTAAGAAAATAATGAAGGAATGAGCTTCTATTTATAGAAAAATCGAATGCATAGTAACTAACTCATGAACGGTCCAGATTAATTTACTTTTAATCGGACGGTCCATAAAATATTCTAATAAAATAAAACTTTTATTATATATATTAAATATATATATGGCATGTGACAGAAATTTCACGTACGGGATACACTCCCGTGAACAACTTTTCATTCCTGCCTCAAATTTGCTAACAAAGTCATATATATATATCTATATAATATATAACATACCTACATTATATATTATATAACATATATAATAATAATAATAATTACACCCCCCCTGCCCCATTCAAAACATTAATATATATATAGTTGAAAACTTCCAGCCAACCTTATCCCTCCCCCCAATCAATCAAGCAAGCCACCGAAAGTATATATATATATATATATATATATATATATATATATATATATAATGAATAACTTTCTACCGGTTATTCTGAAAAATGGATAAATGGAGGTCCATATATATAACAATTACTATAGCAATAATTGAACAAAACTGAGTGACTTCTCACGTAAGCATCAATAATTAATACCGTGTGCTACTATGCAACCACGCGTATTACTGTACTTTTACTACCGAGTAGTTCAACAGTAACAATGGTAAAACTTCCGCCGTTATTTTTAATAAAATATTTTTGTCGTTTTCTCAATCCGACAATAATTCCGTTGTGGGGTCCACCAATGATTGTGTCGTTGTACGAATATTCCCTGTTAAAATGAATATTCCCCGACCAATCGAATATTATATAACAACTTGCGTACTTTGCAAAATTTATAAATATTACCCACAACTATAACATTATATCAAATTAACTCCATAATATTCAAAAATGATATTTATAGAAAATTCATCTTTATTTATAAAAGTTGGGGTCTTACAACCTCCCCTTCTTATGAAATTTCGCCCTCGAAATTAAGGTACGTACCTGGTATGTCGAAGAGATAAGGATACCTTGATTTCATTTCAGATTCTAACTCCCAAGTCATTTCCTCAACATCGTGGTTTCTCCACAAAACTTTGACTTGAGGTATAACCTTGGAGCGTAGAATATGTTCCTTCTTATCCAAGATTTGAACAGGAACTTCTTCATACGTCAAATCCTCCGCTATTTCGCCCGGTTCTAACTCAATAATGTGGTTCGGGTCTTCCATATATTTGCGTAACATGGATATGTGAAAAACGTTATGAACACGAGACATACTTGGCGGTAAAGCGAGTCTATAAGCCACAGTTCCTACTCGATCGAGGATTAAAAATGGACCGATGAATCGAGGATTGAGCTTTCCTCTCTTTCCAAATCTCGTAACTCCTTTCCATGGAGCAACACGTAAGAACACATGATCTCCTACATCAAATTCCACGTCCTTTCGATGAAGATTAGCATAACTCTTTTGTCGATTTTGTGAGATTTTTATACGTTGTCGGATCGTTTGAATCTTTTCTATTGTCATAGGTACCAACTTCGGTCCCAACAACGTTGCTTCACTCATCTCATCCCAGCATACTAGAGAACGACATTTTCTTCCATACAATGCTTCGAATGGAGCCATGCCAATACTTGCTTGATAACTGTTGTTGTAGGAAAACTCCACCAATGGTAAGAACTTGTCCTAACTTCCCTTGAAGTCAAAGACACAGAGTCTTAATAGATCTTCAAGAGTTTGAATAGTCCTCTCTGATTGTCCGTCCGTCTGAGGATGATATGCTAAACTAAATCGTAAATCCGTGCCCATAGTTTTTTGTAAACTAACCCAAAATCGTGAAGTGAATCTTGGGTCTCGGTCAGAAACTATGGATACTGGTATACCATGCAGTCTTACAATCTCGTTTATGTACATACGAGCAAGACGTTCAAGTGTATAAGTTTCTCGTATCGATAAGAAATGAGTAGACTTGGTCAATCTATCAACAATGACCCAAATTGCATCAATACCTTGAGAAACCCTAGGAAGACCGGTAACGAAATCCATGGTAATGTGCTCCCACTTCCATTCTGGAATTTCAAGTGGTTGTAATGGACCTTTTGGTACTTGATGCTCCGCTTTGACTCGTTGACAAGTTAGACACCTTGAGATAAACAACGCTATCTCTCTCTTCATATTGTTCCACCAAAATGTATGACGAAGATCATGATACATTTTGGTACTTCCAGGATGGATTGCAAACGGTGTGTTGTGCGCCTCCATCATGATTTCATACTTTAAATCAGGGTTGTTAGGAACACAAAGTCTAGAGTTGACTCGAAGTATTCCTTCTTCATCGATTCTTGCTTCCGGCATAGCACCTTCTTGCACTTCTTCCTTATACGTATCAGCTTCAGGTCTGTAGCTTGAGCAGCTTTAACTTTATCGATTAAAGTCGGTTCTACTCGTATATTCACCATCATCACATGGGTCCCTGGAGTCTTTAACTCTATCTCCATCCTTTGCAAATCACACAAAATGGGCCTTTGTGTTGACAATATCGCACTCGTACTTGCATATGGTCTTCTACTCAATGCGTCAGCTACCACGTTCGCTTTTCCAAGATGGTATTGAATGGTATGATCATAATCTTTCAACAGTTCAAGCCAACGTCATTGTCGCATGTTGAGTTCCTTTTGAGTGAAGAAATATTTAAGGCTTTTATGATCCGTAAAGATCTCCACCTTCTCCCCATACAAGTAATGCCTCTAAATTTTAAGTGCAAAGACAACAGCTGCCAACTCTAGATCATGAGTAGGATAATTCCTCTCATATTCCTTGAGTTGTCTTGATGCATAGGCTATGACTTTTTTATGTTGCATGAGAACACATCCCAACCCTTTGCTCGAAGCATCACTGTAGATGACAAATCCCTCCGAGCCAGATGGTATTGTTAGAACAGGTGCTGAAATGAGTCTCCTCTTGAGTTCTTGAAAACTATGCTCACATTCTTCGCTCCAACCGAACTTTATATCTTTTCGAGTCAGCTGAGTTAATGGAGTAGCGATTCGAGAAAATCCTTCCACGAATCTCCGATAATAACCAGCCAAACCAAGAAAGCTACGTACTTCGGTCACTGAATTAGGTTGCTCCCAGCTTTGAATAGCTTCAATCTTTGCCGGGTCAACCGATATTCCACGACTTGATACTACGTGCCCAAGGAATGCTACATCTTCCAGCTAGAACTCGCATTTCTTAAACTTGGCATAAAGTTTGTATTCACGAAGCTTTTGGAGTACCAACCTCAAGTGTTGCTCATGATCTTCACGGCTTTTGGAATAAACAAGGATGTCATCGATAAAGACGACCACAAAGTCATCCAAATATTCCTTGAATACCCGGTTCATCATATCCATGAAGGCAGCAGGAGCATTAGTCAATCCAAAAGACATAACTAAGAATTCATAATGCCCATACCGAGTTCTGAAGGCAGTCTTTGGAATATCCTCAGTTCTAACCTTCAGCTGATGATATCCAGAACGAAGATCGATCTTTGAAAAGAATTGTGCTCCTTGTAACTGGTCAAACAGGTCATCAATACGTGGCAATGGGTACCTATTTTTGATGGTGACATGATTCAACTCCCGATAATCAATACAAAGTCGCATACTCCCATCTTTCTTCTCCACGAACAGAACAGGAGCACCCCAAGGAGAAGTACTAGGACGAATAAAACCAATGTCTAACAATTCCTGCATTTGGGTCTTTAACTCCTGAAGTTCAATAGGAGCCATTCGATATGGGGCTTTGGAAATGGGTTTTGTACCGGGTTCAAGGTCGATACAAAATTCAATTTCACGCTCCGGGGGTAGGCCAGGAAGTTCTTTGGGAAATACGTCAGGAAATTTATTAACAACAGAAATATCATTCAAAGCTGACGTATTTTTGTTTAGATCTGTGACATGAGCTAAGAAAGCTTGACATCCGTTTTTCAATAAACGAATAGCTTTATGACTTGAGATGACAGCGATTGATTTTAATGGTTTGGTTGCTTGAATTCGCATAATAGGTCGATTAGGAATATGAAAGCTAACAACCTTACGAAAACAATCAATTTTTGCATGATAAGTAGTTAACCAATCAATCCCTAGAATCACGTCAAATGCAAGTATTTTTAATGAAATAAGATCGACAGGTAATGTGTGGGTACCAACTTGAACCAAATAAGACTTATAAACCGTGGATGTAATGAAGGTTTCTCCCAATGGAGTTTCAACTGCTAAGTCAAAGTCTAATTTCTCCGGAATCAAATTTAATCGATGAGCGTAAGTAGGAGAAATAAAAGAATGGGTAGAACCGGTATCAAATAAAGTATAGACTTCGTTAGAGTTTATGATAAGCTTACCCGTGATGACCTCATTCGGGTTCCTTGCTCTCTGGGAGTTCACAACAAACGCTCTCCCTTGCACAACCGGTTTTGACTTTTCTGGGACGGCCTTTGGTGCCTCCATCCTAGCTGAATTTGTCTTCGGTAAACGACAAAATCGGGCTAAATGACCTTCTCTTCCACAATTATAACATGCTTTGGACGGCATCGCGCAGTTTGGACTGATGTGCCCCTCCCATCCGCATTTGAAACATATGATAGGTGGTCGTTCTCCTTCCTTAACGACAGGTGCTGGTGCTGACGTCTTTCCATCATTGTTGAATTTCCTCTTCTTGAAATGCCCATTCTTATTATTTTGGCCCTGATTACCACCGAAGTGGTTACCATTTCTGGCCTGTTGATTCCCTTCACGCTTGTTGTCACCGCTTCGATGACTGCTTTCACTGGTATTATCATTTTGCCGGCTGCTCTCTTTTGGTTGCGTTGTCTCGTTATCGCGCTCCACCAACTGAGCCTTATTTACAACATCTGAATACAAACACAATTTATGAGAAACAAGGTGTTGACGTATCTCCGGCTTCAAACCTCTTAAAAACATTCACGTCATTCTTTCTTCATTATCCACCAGGTGGGACGCAAACCGGGATAACTCCGTAAATTTTTTCTCGTACTGCGACACGGTTATATTATTCTGCTCCAATTTGATGAACTCCACCTCCTTCATGTGACGAATACTCTCAGGAAAGTATTTGTCGTTAAACAGCTCTTGGAACTTTTCCCAAGACATCTTCAGTGCGGCAGGTTGAGTACGTTTTATCGATTTCCACCAGTAATCTGCCTCTCCTCGCAACATAAAGGCGGCAAAGGGAACCTTTTGCTCCTCGGAGCAACCCAAGACATCAAATATCTTGGTGATCTGCTTTATCCATGTTTCAGCTACAAGTGGTTTGGGTTCTCCCTTAAACTCCGGTGGTCCCAGCTCCTTAAACTGTTTAGCGGTGACCGCCTGAGAGTTTCCAGTATTTCCACCTACGTTGTGGATAGGAGCCGCTTTCACCTGTTGTTGCATGAATTGCATAAAACCTCTGAACATTCCATCATTCATCATCTGGTCAGTGTTGTTATTTGCATGAGGATTGTCACCTTCCTGATGAACATTATCCTGATTATTGATATGTGGTGAATCAATAATCGCCTGTGCTCCATTGCTATTCTCAACATTCTCAGATGCCATTTTCAGATACTGCCACAAAATAAAAGTTAATTGATATGTCATATATTATCCTTATATTATGACCGACCAATTAAATACCATGTAAATAAACTTAGGTAGGTCATACTAGCGAAGGAATTCCCCGTCTCTCCCCTCCTAGTTCTATTCTCACATCTTAGCTAGGGATCATATCCCTAAGCTTTGATACCAACTGTGACGCCCCCAAAATTAGGTATACATCACCCATCTTGGGTCGTTAGATACGAAGTACAGAATACAAATACAATTTACTAATACAACTGTCGTGTACAAGACGACAAAACATAAACTGTGAGTTTGAATACAAATATTATCTTCTAGAGAGTATTCATACTCAAAAGGAGTCCTAATTACATTTATTAACACACTATTACATAGAATAGTGAGGACTACTAACTAATACTATCATTTGAACCATCACTCCGTTCCCCGACTTGTCCCAGCTACGTTCTCATTTCCTGAAGAGAACAGTGAAAGAAAGGGTTAGCTCAACTAGCCCAGTAAGAAATATTATGACTAAGATAATGCAGAATAAATTATCATTAGCCTTCAACAATGTTAAACTGATAAAATATAATAGACATCAAGTTTAACTGCAGCGGAAGAAGCAATCCATTAAAAGAGTCAAGTAGAAAATAAACTCTACTATCTTTTATGATTTAAAAGGTTTTTCAACACTGTTATCGCTGGGACTCAGCTTAATAAAATAATCCACATCATTGAATCACCCCTGCACTACGGCCAAGGATATTCGTGTATTCATTAATGGTCATGATCATGCCAACAACTGTCCATCAATGCACTACGGGCCAATGAGGACTTTTACCACATCATTTGTAACATTACGGTCATGATTATACCGATAATCCCTGGTCATAATCATACCAAGTCCATCTATGCACTACAGGCCACAGATGACTTTCAACATTTTATAAACATGAGGATGATGACAATGATATAAGAATTCAATAAAACAAGTTCAAGAATTAATTTATCCAAGAATTAACAACGTCCAAATTGTCAACATGATACTGCTTTGTGGAGTAAAATTCAAGAATGCTTAGAAGAATATTTTCATGAAAAGATACTGGATGAAACGCAATTATCAAGGATATTCCACAAATTTCATGGAGTATAGAAGTCAAAACTTAACCAACTGAGTACAATAAAGAATGGAATAACAAAAGAAATCACCATGCATGCGATAGACCGCACAAACAGGTTATTCCAACAGAATAATAAATAATGGAACCAGGTCCGGCGTAAACGCACAGACAGGATATTCCGACAGAATAATAAATAATGGAACCAGGTCCGGCGTAAACGCACAGACAGGATATTCCGACAGAATAATAAATAATGGAACCAGGTCCGGTGTAAAACACACAGACAGGATGTTCTAACAGAATAATAACAAGACGGAACCAGGTCCGGTGTAAAACACACAGACAGGATGTTCCAACAGAATAATAACAAAAACGGAACCAGGTCCGGTGTAAAACACACAGACAGGATGTTCCAACAGAATAATAGAAGAATGTCACCAAGTATAGGGTAGACCGCGTATACAGGTTATTCCAACAGAATAATAAGAAATGGAATAACAACAGTTCTCTTCATGAATAAGAAAGAATAACACCCCTTACCGTAAAAAAAAAACTGAATAGAAGAGTAGGGAAGAAGCAGGATACTTTTTTATAACTTCTCTGATAATTTCTCTCTCTAGAGGTTCAGTGAATTCGTAAGAAAATAATGAAGGAATGAGCTTCTATTTATAGGAAAATCGAATGCATAGTAACTAACTCATGAACGGTCCAGATTGATTTACTTTTAATCGGACGGTCCATAAAATATTCTAATAAAATAAAACTTTTATTATATATATTAAATATATATATGGCATATGCAGAAATTTCACGTACGGGATACACTCCCGTGAACAACTTTTCATTCCTGCCTCAAATTTGCTAACAAAGTCATATATATATCTATATAATATATAACATACCTACATTATATATTATATAACATATATAATAATAATAATAATTACACCCCCCCTGCCCCATTCAAAACATTAATATATATATATATAGTTGAAAACTTCCTGCCAACCTTATCCCTCCCCCCAATCAATCAAGCAAGCCACCGAAAGTATATATATATATATATATATATATATATATATATATATATATATATATATAATGAATAACTTTCTACCGGTTATTCTGAAAAATGGATAAATGGAGGTCCATATATATAACAATTACTATAGCAATAATTAAACAAAACTGAGTGACTTCTCACGTAAGCATCAATAATTAATACCGTGTGCTATAATGCAACCATGCGTATTACTGTACTTTTACTACCGAGTAGTTCAACAGTAACAATGGTAAAACTTCCGCCGTTATTTTTAATAAAATATTTTTGTCGTTTTCTCAATCCGATAATAATTCCGTTGTGGGGTCCATCAATGATTGTGTCGTTGTACGAATATTCCCTGTTAAAACGAATATTCCCCGACCAATCGAATATTATATAACAACTTGCGTACTTTGTAAAATTTATAAATATTACCCACAACTATAACATTATATCAAATTAACTCCATAATATTCAAAAATGATATTTATAGAAAATTCATCTTTATTTATAAAAGTTGGGGTCTTACAGATTCAGTTATGATTATTCCATAGTATGACGTTATCAATATTGTATTTAACTAATCCTTAGTTGATGACCGCTGAATTCTAAATTACCCTTGAATTGTATCCAAACCAAACTTACTTTGGTGCGGACTTGTACTCTAAATACTGAGATGAACAACCCTATTATTAGGGTATAATTTACGCTTAGCGTTGAAATATTTGTGCACAATACATTGTACGAAGGGCTGATCCCCCTAAGTACGAGGAGTCCTTATAGTCTTATGACTGTTAAAGTTGAAGTTGAAAGATTACTTACAACTGTGGACATAGTTCGTGGTCTAATGACCCTCTGATATATATTCCATATTTTGATTCCAGTCTTTGGTTATTATTGATAGAGTATTATTCAATTTTGATGAGCCTATTCATTGGCAGTTGTCATTATCTTATTAATTCATTGTTATATCTAGTGAGCATTTGTTTTGCTCACTCTTGCATAAATATAATTATTGCAACTAAATTTGAGAAGGTAGATGAGCCTACAACTAGCAAAGGAAAGGGAAAAATGTACAAGTGATGAAGACTTGTAATTTTATTTATTGATATGATGATAGACTTTTAACCAATGATATGATGTGACGTATTTATTTTATTTCCACACTTAAATGATGTTTAAGGTTAGACAACCTGGGAAGATTCTTATTTAATGATGTAACCCTTTTTAAAGGGAGGATTTATGATTTAATTTTATTATGTTTGGGTAGATAAATATGAATGAATAGAAAGTGAACATCAAGTCTTGTGAAAATGAAGTACCTAGAATTGGGGTTGTCACAAATTGGTATCAGAGCTTTAGGTTATGAACCTTAGGTGGGGAAAAGCCTTAGGGAGTAACCTTTGAAAAGATAGTGGTGATAAACTCTTATCGAGTTTTAAGGAAGAAGTAATAAAACACATATGTGCTTATGTGATTACAACTTATGTGCTCGTGAGTGTCGAGTAGTAATGATTAGTAATTCAAACTTAAAAATTTGTTGTCAGGATGACTAACGTTGGAGAATCCAGTCAGGCTAGGGAGGAAGGACCTCAGATGCCTAGAGAGGAGGAGTCTCGTGACATTCAGGTGGTTTGGGAACAACTACTGCCACGGGAGTCAACCCCGTTCGTCATAGTGGTTGAAGATGAGGATGATGAGGTAGAAACGGATGAGGAGGATCCCGTTGAGCTGCCGCAAGCGAATGAGGATGACGAGGAGGAAGAGATTCCACTGAACTCGATAGCTGTTCGTATGTACGATGAAGTCTACGACCGCAATGTGGAACTTCAGGATACCGTCGAGGAGTTGCAAGAGATAGTAGCTGAACAACAAACCTCGATGACACAGAAGGACGATGAGATCCTAGATCGAGAGGAACGTCTGAATAATGTTGAAGAGAAGTTGGTTCACACTGAAGAGGATAACGAGAAAATGACAGAGGAGATTGCAGAGTTGAAGAACAAGCTAAAGGAAGAAGCTACTAAGAGGGCAAGAGCCGAAGACGCGTGCAGGGAAGCTTATCAACGAGCCAGAATAGCAGAGAGAGACCCACAAGCAAAGATGATGAAGATGGAAGAGATGAATAACGTATTTAACATCGTGATCAATCGAGCTCAAGATCGGGTCATGGGTTATCCTATTCAGTTCGAGACGCTGCCATCATTCATATTAGATCGCAGAACAATGTTTCGGATTATGGAGGAAGAGCGTCATAAGGCTACGCAGTATCTTAGTAGGACATCGTAGGGAATGTACTTGATATGCAATTATTAATATGATAAATATTATGTAAATCCCAAGTGTGATGTAACCTATGGGATATGATGATGATGTTATCCTGTAACTTTAGTAAGTTCAGGAAAGTAATGTAAATAGCAGTGATGCTATTGTTCTTATGTTTTAAAAAAAAGATTATGAATGAATAAAAGTTATTATTCAAAGTGTTATGTGTTATGTGATGATTTCCTTTATGAGATGCAAGTTAAGTATAAAATACTTAAAGGGGTTGAGTAACAATCTAATGGGTGTATTTTTAACAGAAAATGCCTCCAAGACGTCAACCACGATAGGGACCTACCAATAACAACAATGATGAGGCTAATCTAGTTCAGCAATTCGTAACGCTACTGACGGGAGCATTACAGAATCAGCCACAGAATCAAGCTACGACTTTTAAGTATTTCAAGGCGGTTGGGCCACCAGAATTCCATGGGTCCATGAATCCGGTTGAGGCACAGACCTAGATTATGGAGATAGAGAAGGTTTTCGATGTTACTAAGGTAGGGGATAATTAGAAGACTGCTTTTGCAACATTTATGTTGAAAGCAAAGGCTAGTTATTAGTGGCAAGCCAATAAAACCCGAGGAGGTCAAGGGGTAATGTCTTGGGAAAGGTTCAAGGAAATATTCTTTGAGACCTATTTTCCAAAAAGTTCGAAGAATCAGATGGAGGTGCAATTTCTAGAACTAAAACAGGGTACAACGACGGTGTCGGAGTATGCCGCGAAATTCAATGAGTTAGCAAGGTTTGCGCCATACCAAGTGAATACGGATGAACGCAAGGCAAGAAGATTCGAGCAGGGACTGAAGCCCTGGTTGTACAGTAGGGTTTCCCAGTTTCATCTAAAGACATTTGCAGCGGTGCTTGAGAAAGCAATTCTCGCTGAGAGTGGAGGCGAGGCTATAACAAAGCACAATCAAGAGCAGAGAAAGAAGAAGAATGAAGGTGTAGCTAAGAATGGTGGTGGAGGTAACAGTGGGAATGGTAACAATAATTTGAAGAGGAAGTGGAATGCAAACGTGGGGGTTGGGAATCAGCAAGGTAACCAGCAGAAGAGAAGATGGACGCATGTGCTACATGCGGAAGGTTTCACGCAGGTATGTGCTTAAGGGGGAAGCGGGTATTCTTTAACTGTGGCCAGGAGGGTCACATTGCCCCAAATTGCAATCAACCCAAGAAGAATGCTTGTTACACCTACGGGTCAAAGGACCATTTCGCTCACGAGTGTCTAAAGAAGAAATCTGGTGAGACAACTGGAAGCAAAGGAAATGGCGGTGGGGGTACACTGACTATTGTTGGGCCAACGTCAACAAATAAGCCCACAACCAGAACCTTCAATATGACGGTGCAGGATGCGGTACAATCAAAGGATGTTGTGTCAGGTATTATCCCAATCAATGATATAAATGCATATGTATTATTTGATTTAGGTATTACTTGTTCATTAATATCTGATAAATTTGCTAAGAGGTTAGAAATACCTAGTGAAGAGTTGAATTTCCCTTTAAACATTGAAATTGCAAATAGGGAAGTAATTCATGTTAGGTTCATATACAAGAACTGTAAGGTGAACATTAAGGGGTGTATCATGACAGTAGATTTAATCCCGATAAAACTTGGAGAGTTCGATGTTATTTTGGAAATGGATAGGCTTTTCAGTTATGAAGGGATAATTGATTGCCAAAAGAAGTGTATAAACCTTATGACTCCGTCAAAGGTAGTTTTCCATGGTAGCAAATCGCCTAGACAAATGAGATGTCTGACGGTTATGCAGGCCAAGAAGTTGTTGGGTTAAGGTTGTGTAGGATATTTAGCGTACATAGTCGATACTCAAAAGAAGAAGGAGACAAAATTGGAGGAAATACCAGTGGATAAGGATTTTGTAGACGTGTTTCCGAAAGATTTGTCAGGACTTTCGCCTGACAGAGAAATTGAGTTCGTGATCAACTTAACGCTAGGAACTGCTCCAATATCGAAGGCCCCGTACAGAATGGCTCCGGTGGAGATGAAGGAACTGATGGTGCAATTGTAGGAACTGTTAGATAAGAAATATATTCAGCTTAGTGTATCACCATGGGGAGCACCGGTGTTATTCGTGAAGAAGAAGGATGGGTCAATACGTCTTTGCATTGATTATAGGGAATTGAACAAAGTCACTATTAAAAATAAATATCCGTTGTCAAGAATAGATGACTTGTTTGATCAACTGAAAGGTGCTAGATATTTCTTGAAAATAGATTTGAAAAGTGGATATCACCAACTAAAGGTAAGGAAGGAGAATGTACCAAAGACGGCATTCCGAACTCGGTATGAACATTATGAATTTTTGGTGATGTCTTTTGGTTTGACAAACGCCCCTACAGCGTTCATGGATTTGATAAACAGGGTGTTTAAACCATTTTTAGACAAGTTTGTGGTAGTGTTCATCGATGATATTTTGGTGTACTCTAAATCTCAAGAAGAACATGTAGAACACTTACGTCTGAAGCTAGAGACGTTAAGAAAAGAAAAGTTGTACGCGAAATTCTTTAAATGTGAATTTTGGCTAGATCGTATACAATTTCTTGGGCATATGATTGACAAAGATGGGATTTTAGTGGATCCATCAAAAGTGGAAGCTGTAATTAATTGGGAACAACCAAGAACACCGTCGAAGGTGAGGAGTTTCTTGGGATTGGCCGGTTATTATAGAAGATTTATTCAAGATTTTTCCAAGATTGCCACTCCACTAACAAATTTGACAAGAAAAGCTGTAAAATTTGTTTGGACGAAAAAATGTGAAGAGAGTTTTCAAGATTTGAAGAAGAAGTTAAGTGTGGCACCTGTGTTGTCATTACCAGATAATACGGGAAACTTTGTGATGTATAGTGATGCCTCACATAAAGGGTTGGGTTGTGTCCTTATGCCTCACATATTGCTTGTATAACTTAGACGTTGACAAATTTAAGTAAAGTATGATATTAGATTATCAATAAATCGTAATGAACGGTAATGATATTAACGAATGGTCCGAATGGAGGCGGATAAGAAATGTTTGAAAGGAACGTAAATGTAAAACGCTTAAACTAATGACAATGTTTAGCGTACGCGTAAGTTAAACATGTTTAACATACACATCGTGTATGACTTAAACATAAGGTAATGAAGAATAATGATTAACGTATAAACGTTGAACAAGTCGAGTGAGTGATTATAACTTGAAGAACGTTTCGAGTCAAATTAACTGGACGTTGCACGAAATTAGATAAGGTAATGTGAAATGCTTAAAGGCTATAAATGTAAGACCCCGAATTTTATAAAATAAAAGTATTCAATTTTTTTATAATTATTATTCAGTAAATGGTTAAATTGATAAAAGTTAAAGTTAAGGGTGATATATGTAAAGTTTACAAAATACGCAAGTGGTTATAAAATATTCATTGTTGTCGGAAAATATTCGTTTAGTCGTAGAATATTCTTGCTATCAAGGAATATTCGTACGATGGCGCAACCATTTGTGGGCCCCATAACAGAATAACTGTCGGATAAAGAAAACGACAAGTATGAGTTTTTATAAATAACGACGTAGTTACCGTTAACAATGTTGGAATACCTAGTGGTTAAAATACAGTAATATGCGTGGTTGCACAGTAGCACACGGTATTGCACAGTATTTTTTATTCTTACGTATGACTCAATAATAATTACAGTAATTACTATTTAATATTTTATTTTATTGATTCAATAATTACTACGTTGATATTTTATATTATTGTTGTTTCAATAATTGTCACATCACAGTATTTTCCATTATCATATCAGTAATTCATATTATTTGAATAATATTATTAGATAGCATTATTGACAATGTCTAGAAAGTTCTGTCTAATGAGAGGTTTGGCCACCTAATTGTGCCAGTAAGGAAAAATCCTTATTGGAAAGCCTCATCTTTCTTGAAAACGGCCTGGTTGTCATTATTGTGATTCTGTAATATTATTTATGAATAATTAATTATTGATTTATATGATAAGAAAAATATTTATTTATGTGGATATAAATGGAGGAATTTTTAAAAAAGTGATAATTATTGAAAATTAATATTTTATCTTTTCTGATAAAATATATTATTTTATTACAATAATATAATAATGATGATATTTTTACAATGAATGTGTGATATATGAATAAATGAGGAGAAAGAGTATTTTTATTACAATAAATATTGAAAACATATTTTGTGTGTTGGTGGACCCTATTTTTTGACTGAAATTTGATTATAGCCTGCAAAATCGCCCGTATGTGGATTTCGGTCATTTTTCGTTTGGAATTTGGAAAAACTTTCTTCTACAAAGTTGTAGAGAATTCGATTTCCTATGGAATGGACATAAAATTCATATTTTTCTGATAAAAGGGCTATTTATTATGAATTATTAAAGTTCCGGAATATTGGGTTTGAATTTATTTTGTTACAAAAATATTTAAAACATATTTTTCTAGAAGGTGTGACGCCCCCAAATTCGTGTAACATCGATTACAGGACTTGGTGCTCACGATACAACATACAACCTCATCTATCTAAGTAAACTTTAACAATAATAAAATAATATATTACCCATTACATAAATTGTCGAAATAAAATCCCAAGTCTTTACAACCTTAAAACATACTGGAACTTAGTCTTAGCGTTTATCGCTACATTACACATATGCGGAAATAATTAACTTATTATATAACCATTAGCATCACTTCATCTTGGACTTTCCCTTGTCCTTGCCCGAACCCTCAGCCTTCTCACCTTTAACTAGAAGGTTTAAGCAAGAATGAGCACGAATTGCCCAGCAAGTATATACAGAAATTTGAAAACATACATCAGGAGTAGAAAGCAGTTGAATAGCTAAACCTCAACAGTTGAAATGATTATCAAGTGTTAAATAGGAACATCAGGAATGGAAATTTAAGAATTTTCAATATCATACTAAGGGGTGTAAAATACCCTGAACATATTTTCTTTCATTAAAAATCATCAGACGGTTAACAATCCAATAGACTGTAAACGGTCTCTGCAAGTACGCCAGGTGATCAGCCTGTGGTACCCTACGTTGTGCACACGTATTAAGTTTTAAGCTGCATAAGCGAAATGAGACTATTTTCCCGACATCTATTTGCCCGTTTATTCGGGTTGTTCATCTTAGTAATCATGTGAGACCGCACCAAAGAAATTTGGATTGGTAAACAGTTAATAGCTTCGAAAGATTTGTGTTAAATCACTTTTTTCATCAATAATAACTAACCGGAAACAAAGGCCAGGAACATACTTAGAACAGTTCGATAATGAAATGAAATTTAACATATGGCAGTTAAAATAATAACTGAATAATCATCGATAAGCTTGCAAGATCATTGAAGTTTGTATGACTTTTCAACGAAGAGACTTGCACGAATAAATAACTAGCACAAGTCCAATACTTACCCTTACTGCGATAATATTAGCAAGGATTTAATAAATACCCAATAGAAATGAGGGTTAGGAAACTTGCCTGATAAGCCTGCTACAATTAACGCTAGCAATTAACCTTCACATAACCTAATCACATGTGTCTCGTTAATCACCATTCATACACAATCTTGTTTAAAGTATAAGGGTCTCCTATTGGATATGCTATAAACATCAAAAGAGAATATATTTAGAAAATATATGTCACCCATTTTAGACATCATAGGCGGCCCAAAACAGAATTTAAAAATGCCCAAACATAACAGTTTTTTATTATTTATTTTTTTTCCTCAGCTTTGCCATACCTCGCTAAAATAGTCATAACTCATTCGTTTTAAAACATTTTTAAGCGATTCTTGCGCCCAAGCGAATCTAACTTCTGGGGCTACAACTTTCATTCAGGGACCATCTTCAAATTCCAAGCACAAAATTCCAGAAAATCTGTGCAAGAGGACTGCCCCGAAGTTGTTGGACAGATTTGACACAACTACTTTGAAAAGTCATAACTCCTTGCTCCGAAGTCGGAATTAGTCCGTTCCGGAGTCTATGGAAAGCTTATTCAGTGTACTATAATAACCCAAAAGCCCACAATTTTCTGGAAAATGTAGCTAGCCCCGAATTTTGTCCTTAGGGTCAGCAGTTCACAATTTTATTTTATTTTTCGGTTTCTACATGCTTGCTTACGATTTTCATATCTCACTCAATATAGCTTCGATCCGAATGAAATTTGGACTGATTATACTTCATGCTACATACTATTTTACAAAATTACTACATGCACAAAACGGATTACCGAAGACATGATTTCAAGCGACCGAAAATTCTGAAAACTTATGCAAACTAGTTTAACCCAACTTTTGAGAAAATCGTGATTTTGATTCTAGCATGCATGGATTTGATTCCTACTGTCCAGTACACATTTACTAACATATATACACATGTTACAACAATCAAACCCTCTAACTTTTCATGTTTTGATCAAATTAGCAACTAAGAGGCATTTTATCAAATAGTTAGCATGCATACATGAATTCTATGATTCTTTATGTAATAGTAACATGTTATATACCAGAATTTTCATTCTTATCATCCACATAGCAGTAATACACGAAATCATGGCATCACCAAGCCAAAACAAAACATTTATCATAGCTATACATGCATTTTTCACTATTTTTCCTCAAGAACATACAAGTGGGTCTCATACCTTACCTTGGTTGCGAATTCTTCTTGATTGTAGCTTGATAACCACCTTCCTTGCTTGCAAGATTCTCCAGAATTCGTAGCCCACCTTGAACCACTCTAAAACCCTCAATATTTTCCTCTCTTTTCTTTATTTTTGCTCTCTAGTTAGAGAGTTGTTGTGAAAGGAAGAAGAGGCTTAGATGGAATGTATAAACCTCATATATAGTGTAATGAAACTGAAATCTCCAGCCCATTACAACTCCCCCATGATCAGATATCATTACACTCACAATTCATTAGGCTAATTATGGGTAGGAGTTAAGAAAATGAAAAGTTTTTTGTTTAATAACGCAAGAGTAACCCCCTCTCCCTCAACAATCCTTATAGTACGTATACTCCCTCCATTGTCCCATATAGATTGTCACAAGGGCTCCCAGCAACTGAACTTTATGTAAATAAAATCATTATTTTAATCCTTTAATCAATTAATACTCATTTTGACCATTTTGCCCCTTGTAGCAAAACATGTTTGATACTTACATCGATTCCTACTAATGTCGACGTCCCAGACGTCATGGAATTATCCGTTTTGTCAAAAGCATCTTCAAATTCGTAGTTGACTTTTTCCCCGAAAAAGTCAACCGGTTGACTATGACCAAAAAGTCAACCGTGACGCATTTTCGTGGTTACAGTCTATCCTGACTAATTTCGACGTTCCGGACTCAAATACGCTGTCCGCGTCACTAAATTTCACTCTGAACTCAAAGTCTTGTTTTAAAGTCATCCCACGAAATTAATTAGAATTAATTCCATTCTTACCCATTTTAAATAGTTGAATTAAACGAAACCAATCATTCAAACACATCTCATCACATAACATCTAAGTAAACATAGATACATGTAGTAAATAATTATCACATAAGAATTTCACATCAGTTCGTTTATTGAAAATGTTAAATTACAAAGAAAATCTCGGTTATTACATTCACCCTCCCTTATAAGGATTCCGTCCTCGGAATCATTACACATCAAACAAAGAGATTAGGGTAATTTTTCATCATTTTCTCCTCGAGTTCCCACGTAGCCTCTTCGGCGTTGTAGTTCCTCCATACTACCTTAACAGAAGGTATTAACTTATTTCTTAAGACTTGCTCTTTTCTATCAACTATTTGCACTGGAACCTCTTCGTAGGTTAAGTCTTTTTCAAATTGAATAGGTTCATACTCTATGACATGCTTGTAATCCCGCTTATAGGGTCGCAGAACTGAAATGTGTAACACGTTGTGTATATGTTCTAGCTCCGGAGGTAAAGCTATTTCATAAGCTACCTCACCGACTCGTCTCAGCACTTCAAAGGGTCCTATGAATCTGGGACTAAGTTTTCCCTTCTTCCCAAATCTCATTTTCCCTTTCCAAGGTGACACTTTCAAAAACACATAAGTGACGACGTCGAAGTCTCGTTGTTGCCAGTGTTGATCAGCATATTTCTTCTGTCGATCCTGAGCCGTCACTAGCCTCACTCGAATAGTTTTGATCACATCCGCAGTCTGTTGTACCAATTCTGGCCCTAGTTGTTGACGTTCTCCTACTTCGTCCCAGCATAATGGCGTTCTGCATTTCCTTCCATATAAAGCTTCATAAGGTGGCATCCCAATGCTCGCATGGTAGCTGTTGTTGTATGCAAATTCCACCAACGGTAGGTGGTCATCCCAACTCCCTTTGAAATCCATCACACATGCTCTCAGCATGTCCTCTAACGTTTGAATAGTCCTCTCGCTCTACCCATTAGTTTGAGGATGATACGCGATGCTCAATCTCGGTTGCATTCCCATGCGTTCTTGAAAGCTTCTCCAGAAATTTGCTGTGAACCGCGGGTCGCGATCTGACACAATTGAAATTGGTACCCCGTGCCTGGAAACGATCTCTTTGATATAAATCTTAGCCAACTGATCCAAGGTATATCTGTTCTTGATTGGCAAGAAATGCGCTGACTTGGTCAATCGGTCGACGATCACCCACACTGCATCGTAACCCTTCTGCGTAGTTGGAAGTCCTACCACAAAATTCATCGTGATATGCTCCCACTTCTATTCCGGAATCTCTAAAGGTTGAAGTAACATGCTCGATCTCTGATGTTCTGCCTTGACTCGCTGACAAGTTAAACACTTCCTAACGCACTCCGCGACCTCTCTTTTCATATTGGGCCACCAATAATGTTGACGAAGATCCTGATACATTTTTGTGCTTCCCGGGTGGATTGAGTAACTTGAACTATGAGCTTCCTGCAAGATTTCTTCCTTTAACTCAGATACCACTGGCACCCAAATTTAAGCTCCTCTCCGTCGGAAATTCTTTTCTTCATTTTCTCACATTCTTCATTACCGCCTTGTGCTTCCTTGATCTTGTCCAATAGAGTCGGACGAACCTCCACTGCGAACAATTTCCCATCTGGCTCTCTCGGCCTCTTTATCTCTAGCTCCAAACTGTCCATCTCCTTGATTAACTCCTCTTGAGTTGTTAGCATTGCCAATCTACCACTGCCCTTTCTGCTTAACGCATCTGCTACCACGTTCGCTTTCCCCGGATGATACAAAATATTGCAATCGTTATCCTTTATTAGCTCCAACCATCTTCTCTGTCTCATATTTAACTCCTTTTGCGTGAAAATATACTTCAGACTTTTATGGTCCGTGTATATTTCACACTTCACACCATATAAATAGTGTCTCCAAATCTTAAGGGCAAATACCACCGCTGCCAATTCCAGGTCATGGGTAGGATATCCCTTCTCATAATCTTTCAACTGGCGCTATGCGTACGCAATGACTTTACCATGTTGCATAAGCACACAACTAAGCCCCTTGTGTGACGCATCACTGAAAATCACGAAGTCACCTGTATCGTCCGATAACGACAACACCGGTGCCTCACTCAATCTCTTCTTGAGTTCTCAAAAACTCTCTTCACACTTCTCAGTCCAGAAAAACTTCACCGACTTTTTCGTTAAATTTGTTAACGTTCCCGCTATCTTCAAAAAATCTTGGATGAACCGCCTGTAGTAGCCCGCCAATCCTAAGAAACTTTTCACCTCAGTCGGTGTTCTTGGTTGCTCCCAATTCTGTACCGCTTCCACCTTTGCTGGATCCACGGAGATTCCGTCCTTGTCGATTACGTGACCTAGAAACTGAACCTTCTCCAACCAGAACTCGCACTTCGAAAATTTTGCGTATAATTTATCCCTTCTCAACGCCTCCAATACCAACCTTAAATGTTCAGCATGATCTTTCTGAGTCTTGGAATAGATTAGGATATCATCTATGAACACAACTACGAATTTATCTAAATACTGTTTGAATACCCGATTCATCATGTTCATAAACGCTACTGGCGCGTTTGTTAACCCGAACGACATTACCAGAAACTCGTAGTGACCGTAACGAGTTCTGAACGCTGTCTTAGGTACATCCTCCTTTCTCACCTTCAACTGGTGATACCCCGTCCTCAAATCGATTTTGGAAAAATATTCCGCTCCCTTCAACTGATCAAACAGGTCATCTATCCTAGGTAATGGGTACTTGTTCTTGATCGTCACCTTGTTCAGCTCTCGATAATCAATGCACAGTCTCATCGACCCGTCCTTCTTTTTTACAAACAACACTGGTGCTCCCCAAGGAGACACACTCGGTTGAATATACTTCCTATCCAACAATTCCTGCAACTGTACCATCACCTCCTTCATCTCTGTCGGTGCCATTCTATACGGGGCTTTCGAGATCGGCATCGTTCCCCGTACTAAATCTATAACGAATTCGACCTCTCTATCCGGTGGAAGACCTGACAATTCTTCCGGGAATACATCTGGAAATTCATTCACTACTGGCATTTGTCCCATTTCTAACCCTACTTTCTGAGTATCAACGATATGGGCCAAATAACCTACACATCCTTTTTTTAGTAACTTCCTCGCTTACATCATCGTCAGACAGCTCGAGTGTCTCGGTGAACTACTCCCATAGAACACTACCTTAGACTGCTCGGGAGTCTTAAGGTTTATAAACTTTTTCTGGCAATCTATCATCGCTCCATGGTTAAATAACCAATCCATCCCTAGAATTACATCAAATTCTCCTAATTGAATTGGGATTAAGTCCACAGGTAACTTATATCCCCTGATATCTACAACGCAATTCCTATGGACATGGTTAACGGGAATGACTTCCTTATTAGCAACTTCTATGTTCATAGGATAGTCTAATTCTTCCTGAGGTAAGTTTTATCGTTGGGAGAATTCATGCGAAACGAAGGAACAAGTAGCACCCGAATCAAATAATATGTAAGCAGATATATCATTGATCAGAATGATACCTGAAACCACGTCCCTGGATGCAACCGCATCCTGAACCGTCATGTTGAAAGTCCTTGTTGTTGGTCGATTCTGAGTTGGTGGTCCACCAATTGTGAGAGTTCCACCGCTTGGTCCCCTCCCTCCATTTCCTCCTGCTGAGTTCTTCTTTGGGCAGCTCCTCGCCTGATGACCTAATGATCCACAGTTGAAACATCCATTTCTCTTCGGTGCAGAGTAGTTGGGAGAGATGTGCCCCTCCTGCCCACAATTGAAACAGACATTCTTCCCCTTTAGACATGCCCCCGAGTGATTCCTTCCACACTCCTTGCACGCCTCAGTTCTCTTCTTTGTTTCCCCTGGTTTGTCCCCATGGTTTCCCGAGTTGACATTATTGTTATTGTTGTTATTGTTGTTGCTGTTCCACTTCCTCTTATTTGCACCGTTGCTGCTGCTGCCTTCTCCACGGTTTCCTCCTTCAGTCTTCCCCTTTTTCTCCTTGTTGAACTTCATTAGGGCTTCACTTCCGCCCTCAGCGATTATAGCTTTCTCCACGAGAGTCGCGATATTATTCGTCTACAGCACCGAAAGTCTGTTGTATAGCCATGGTTTGAGGCCTTGCTCAAACCTCCTCGTCTTTCTCTCCTCAGTGTCGACCTGATGAGGTACGAACCTCGCCAGCTCGTTAAACTTTGCAGCGTACTGCGGTACCGTCATATCTTCTTGTTTCAGCTCCAGGAATCGCATCTCCATGCGACTCTGCATACTAACAGGAAAATAGTTCTCGAAAAAGATTTTCTTGAACCCTTCCCAAGGTATCACACCTTCTCCAGCTAGGGTCTGATTTGCCTCCCACTAGTAGTTGGCTTCACCTTTCAGCATATTCGTGGCGAAGATAGTTTTCTGGTCGTCTCCTACTCGGGCGATAGCGAACGCCTTTTCGATTTCCTTAACCCAAGTCTGGGCTTCGATGGGTTCCGTAGTTCCTTTGAACTCAGGTGGTCCCGCGCTTTTGAAGTCTTTAAAGTGTGCCACTGGGGCCACTGGAGGGTTGTTGACATTCGAGGTTCGATTTTGAAGTGCCCCCACTAACATGTCTACAAACTGCTGCATAGGGTTCGGTGGATCCCCAGCATTACCGTCTGACCCCTCGGGTGCTTGGCGATGTCTTCCTCTAGCCATCTATCTATTCAAAATGAACTTAATATTATTATCTCATAATTTACTCTACAGTATATAGAATTCGTAAAAACTGAACATCATATCACATACTTAAATAAAAACATATTTATTTATAAACATAATACTCAAAGTATTTCATCGTTTTATGGCATTACGCCATTTACATCACATTGCATCAATCACTTGGTAAAACAGAAACCAAGCTTTTTATTACATAGATAAGCATTTTATTTGCTACTAGGAAAAAGTTTATCATAATAACTAAAGACCCCGCCTAATGGCGTCCTCATGCTCCTCATCCGCTATCTCTTTCACCAGCTCTCGGCTTATAACACGGCCAGACCGGCGCTCCTCACGTGGAAAGTGACGCACCCTATGCTGAAACCTTCCATGTGCCGACTTAAACACGTATTTCATCTTGTCTATCTTAACCTTCTTGTCTCTAAATTCTCCCTCCAACTCTCCGGTTAGCTTCTTAGCCCTAACACGGTCTCTTCTCTCATCTACCCAAAATGTGGTAATAATCTGCTTGTCAGTTTGGAGACTCTGAATCCTCGACTCTAACCCATTAATGGTATGCCCCAAGTGGGTCCTAATAGCTTCTTTCTCATCCTCCAGCCTATCCATCTTCTGGTCTGATACCCGCAGCTTGTCAGCCATGTCCCCATTCCTAATTATCAGGTGGTGCACCAATGCCTCAAGCAATGCTGCAGCTTGCTGCTCCCCCTGATACAACTCCTTCAACTTATGGACCTTGTCGTCCAACTTCATAATCTACCCCATCAACTCATCCAATAAAGTATCCTCAGGTGCTTCTTCCGAGTCCTCCTCGGGCTCCTCTTCCTCCTCAGGATACTCCTCTGTGTCTGAGTCAACTGCTGCCTCAGCTATAGGCTCAGGTACAGCTGTCACCAACTGCTCACTCACAACGTGGATATCTCTATCCTCGTCTTCTCCTGACATCCTTCAAACAAGACAAAATAACTCGGTTAGTATTTTAAAATATATGTTTTTGTTTTTAGGAAAAAAATATATATTTGACACAACCCCTAGAACTCTACATGAATTCATCTCCTTATTTCCTCCACTAACTTCCCTAAGGTTATTTGCTCACCCTTGATATATCATGATTAACATTGCAGATTAAGACGAGTACGTCGGATACAGGAAAGGACAAAGCCAAGTCCAGCTTGGAATAATATGTGCAACTTAATTGTAACAATAATGTATGATAATGGCATTGTATGTCAATTAGATTATGATTTGTGTATAAGTTAAGGTTACTCGAACTTGGGGATAGTGTGTAAAGTTTAATGTATAAACAATTTATGTTTATATCTTTCGCAATAGCTATAGAATGATTGTACCGGATCCTAGGTGATTCGGGACCCGGATTCGGGGCTCTCACATAAATGATATTCGTAAATCGTATTAGCATTGAACGAACGTTCTAAGTATACATTGCTTGTATAACTTAGACGTTGACGAATGTAAGTAAAGTATGATATTAGATTATCAATAAATCGTAATGAACGGTAATGATATTACCGAATGGTCCGAATGGAGTCGGATAAGAAATGTTTGAAAGGAACGTAAATGTAAAACGCTTAAACCAATGACAATTTTTAGCGTACGCGTAAGTTAAACATGTTTAACATACACACCGTGTATGACTTAAACATAAGGTAATGAAGAATAATGATTAACGTATAAACGTTGAACAAGTCGAGTTAGTGATTATAACTTGAAGAATGTTTCGAGTCAAATTAACTGGACGTTGCACGAAATTAGATAAGGTAATGTGAAATGCTTAAAGGCTATAAATGTAAGACCCCGAATTTTATGAAATAAAAGTATTCAATTTTTTTATAATTATTATTCAGTAAATGGTTAAATTGATAAAAGTTAAAGTTAAGGGTGATATATGTAAAGTTTGCAAAATACGCAAGTGGTTATAAAATATTCATTGTTGTCGGAGAATATTCGTTTAGTCGTAGAATATTCTTGCTATCAAGGAATATTCGTACGATGGCGCAACCATTTGTGGGCCCCATAACAGAATAACTGTCGGATAAAGAAAACAAAAAGTATGAGTTTTTATAAATAACGGCGTAGTTACCGTTAACAATGTTGGAATACCTAGTGGTTAAAATACAGTAATATGCGTGGTTGCACAGTAGCACACGGTATTGCACAGTATTTTTTATTCTTACGTAAGAAGGCACTACTCAATAATAATTACAGTAATTACTGTTTAATATTTTATTTTATTGATTCAATAATTACTACGTTAATATTTTATATTATTGTTGTTTCAATAATTGTCAAATCACAGTATTTTCCATTATCATATCAATAATTCATATTATTTGAATAATATTATTAGATAGTATTATTGACAATGTCTAGAAAGTTCTGTCTAATGAGAGGTTTGGTCACCTAATTGTGTCAGTAAGGAAAAATCCTTATTGGAAAGCCCCCTCTTTCTTGGAACCGACCTGGTTGTCATTATTGTGATTCTGTAATATTATTTGTGAATAATTAATTATTGATTTATATGATAAGAAAAATATTTATTTATGTGGATATAAATGGAGAAATTTTTAAAAAAGTGATAATTGTTAAAAATTAATATTTTATCTTTTCTGATAAAATATATTATTTTATTATAATAATATAATAATGATGATATTTTTACAATGAATGTGTGATATATGAATAAATGAGGAGAAAGAGTATTTTTATTACAATAAATATTGAAAACATATTTTGTGTGTTGGTGGACCCTAATTTTTCACTGAAATTTGATTATAGCTTGCAAAATCGCCCGTATGTGGATTTCGGTCATTTTTCGTTTGGAATTTGGAAAAACATTCTTCTACAAAGTTGTAGCGAATTCGATTTCCTATGGAATGGACATAAAATTCATATTTTTCTGATAAAAGGGTTATTTATTATGAATTATTGAAGTTCTGGAATATTGGGTCTGAATTGATTTTGTTACAAAAATATTTAAAACATGTTTTTCTAGAAGGTGTGACGCCCCCAAATCTGTGTAACATCGATTACAGGACTTGGTGCTCACGATACAACATACAACCTCATCTATCTAAGTAAACTTTAACAATAATAAAATAATATATTACCCATTACATAAATAGTCGAAATAAAATCCCAAGTCTTTGCAACCTTAAAACATACTGGAACTTAGTCTTAGCGTTTATCGCTACATTACACATATACGAAAATAATTAACTTATTACATAACCATTAGCATCACTTCATCTTGGACTTTCCCTTGTCCTTGCCCGAACCCTCAGCCTTCTCACCCTTAACTGAAAGGTTTAAGCAAGAATGAGCACGAATTGCCCAGCAAGTATATACAGAAATTTGAAAACATACATCAGGAGTGGAAAGCACTTGAATAGCTAAACCTCAACAGTTGAAATGATTATTAAGTGTTAAATAGGAACATCAGGAATGGAAATTTAAGAATTTTCAATATCATACTAAGGGGTGTAAAATACCCTGAACATATTTTCTTTCATCAAAAATCATCAGACGGTTAACAATCCAATATACTGTAAACGGTCTCTACAAGTACGCCAGGTGATCAGCCTGTTGTACCCTACATTGTGCACACGTATTAAGTTTTAAGCTGCATAAGCGAAATGAGACTATTTGCCCGACATCTATTTGCCCGTTTATTCGGGTTGTTCATCTTAGTAATCATGTGAGACCGCACCAAAGAAATTTAGATTGGTAAACATTTAATAGCTTCGAAAGATTTGTGTTAAATCACTTTTTCCATCAATAATAACTAGCCGGAAACAAAGGCCAGGAACATACTTAGAACAGTTCGATAATGAAATGAAATTTAACATATGGCAGTTAAAATAATAACTGAATAATCATCGATAAGCTTGCAAGATCATTGAAGTTTGTATGACTTTTCAACGAAGAGACTTGCACGAATAAATAACTAGCACAAGTCCAATACTTACCCTTACTGCGATAATATTAGCAAGGATTTAATAAATACCCAATAGAAATGAGGGTTAGGAAACTTGCCTGATAAGCCTGCTACAATTAACGCTAGCAATTAACCTTCACATAACCTAATCACATGTGTCTCGTTAATCACCATTCATACACAATCTTGTTTGAAGTATAAGGGTCTCCTATTGGATATGCTATAAACATCAAAAGAGAATATATTTAGAAAATATATGTCACCCATTTTAGACATCATAGGCAGCCCAAAACAGAATTTAAAAATGCCCAAACATAACAGTTTTTTATTATTTATTTTTTTTCCTCAGCTTTGTCATACCTCGCTAAAACAGTCATAACTCATTCGTTTTAAAACATTTTTGAGCGATTCTTGCGCCCAAGCGAATCTAACTTCTGGGGCTACAACTTTCATTCAGGGACCATCATCAAATTCCAAGCACAAAATTCCAGAAAATCTGTGCAAGAGGACTGCCCCGAAGTTGTTGGACAGATTTGACACAACTACTTTGAAAAGTCATAACTCCTTGCTCCGAAGTCGGAATTAGTCCGTTCTGGAGTCTATGGAAAGCTTATTCAGTGTACTATAATAACCCAAAAGCCCACAATTTTCTGGAAAATGTAGCTAGCCCCGAATTTTGTCCTTAGGGTCAGCAGTTCACAATTTTATTTTATTTTTCGGTTTCTACATGCTTGCTTACGATTTTCATATCTCACTCAATATAGCTTCGATCCGAATGAAATTTGGACTGATTATACTTCATGCTACATACTATTTTACAAAATTACTACATGCACAAAACGGATTACCGAAGACATAATTTCAAGCGACCGAAAATTCTGAAAACTCATGCAAACTAGTTTAACCCAACTTTTGAGAAAATCGTGATTTTGATTCTAGCATGCATGGATTTGATTCCTACTGTCCAGTACACATTTACTAACATATATACACATGTTACAACAATCAAACCCTCTAACTTTTCATGTTTTGATCAAATTAGCAACTAAGAGGCATTTTATCAAATAGTTAGCATGCATACATGAATTCTATGATTCTTTATGTAATAGTAACATGTTATATACCAGAATTTTCATTCTTATCATCCACGTAGCAGTAATACACGAAATCATGGCATCACCAAGCCAAAACAAAACATTTATCATAGCTATACATGCATTTTTCACTATTTTTCCTCAAGAACATACAAGTAGGTCTCATAGCATACCTTGGTTGCGAATTCTTCTTGATTGTAGCTTGATAACCACCTTCCTTGCTTGCAAGATTCTCCAGAATTCGTAGCCCACCTTGAACCACTCTAAAACCCTCAATATTTTCCTCTCTTTTCTTTATTTTTGCTCTCTAGTTAGAGAGTTGTTGTGAAAGGAAGAAGAGGCTTAGATGGAATGTATAAACCTCATATATAGTGTAATGAAACTGAAATCTCCAGCCCATTACAACTCCCCCATGATCAGATATCATTACACTCACAATTCATTAGGCTAATTATGGGTAGGAGTTAAGAAAATGAAAGGTTTTTTGTTTAATAACACAAGAGTAACCCCCTCTCCCTCAACAATCCTTATAGTACGTATACTCCCTCCCTTGTCCCATATAGATTGTCACAAGGGCTCCCAGCAACTGAACTTTATGTAAATAAAATCATTATTTTAATCCTTTAATCAATTAATAATCATTTTGACCATTTTGCCCCTCGTAGCAAAACGTGTTTGATACTTATATCGATTCCTACTAATGTCGACGTCCCGGACGTCATGGAATTATCCGTTTCGTCAAAAGCATCTTCAAATTTATAGTTGACTTTTTCTCCGAAAAAGTCAACCGGTTGACTATGACCAAAAAGTCAACCGCGACGCATTTTTGTGGTTACAGTCTATCTTGACTAATTTCGACGTTCCGGACTCAAATACGCTGTCCGCGTCACTAAATTTCACTCTGAACTCAAAGTCTTGTTTTAAAGTCATCCCACGAAATTAATTAGAATTAATTACATTATTACCCATTTTAAATAGTTGAATTAAACGGAACCAACCATTCAAACACATTTCATCACATAACATCTAAGTAAACATAAATACATGTAGTAGATAATTATCACACAAGAATTTCACATTAGTTCGTTTATTGAAAATGTTAAATTACAAAGAGAATCTCGGTTATTACAGAAGGTGGGCCCCACAATTGTACTTTTACATGTGGGAAATGCTAGAATCTGAATTCAAAAGAGGTGTATGAATTTTATTATATAAATATATTATTTTATTAAATTTCTACTTTGGTGTTCTAAGCATTTTCCTATAAATAGAATGCTTATGTTAGAATTAAAAATCACACCAGAAACTGAAGTTTTCTCTCTCTATATTATCGAGCGTATTTTTATGATTATTTAGATATCTTGAGTGTTGCTACGCGGTGCAAGTTCCCCTCAGCATTATATCCGACATTCCAGTCAGAAGTACTGCTCTTTTGAGGTAAGGGATAGTTAGGGATTGTAAGGGTTATTATATTTTTCAGTTTCATAATTTTTTCCACCCTCAAAAATTCTGGAAAAATTTGAAATTATAATTTGATGAGTTTTCTAGATTGTGTCCAAAAATGACGATTTTTGGATGTATAGATTAGGAGTTATGAATTTTATGGGAAAAGACTATTTTAAAAGTAAACCCTTATAACTCATTGTGGTTAACTCCAAAATTGGTAAAATTTTTATTGGGAGTACATGTATATAACAACTATATACTCGGTAAATTTCAAAAATTTTAGATAAAAGTACAGTTTATGATAAATGTCTAAATATTTGACTGTTTTGGCCATATGAAAAATAGTAAATGAATTTTAAAAATTTCGAGAAAAATATATGTTCAATATGGGACTATATTCTGCTAAATCCCAGAAAAAAAAAAATTTTGGGCCTGATTTGGTTTTTTTCACGAAAATGAACTAGTTAGGAGTAATGAATTAAATATGTTATATGAAGAAAAAAAATTGATAAATAGGATTTTATGGCTTGAGAACCCTATATAAGGTATATGCAAATTTTTTATAAGGGTTTTGATTATTGGTGATGAAATCTTATGAGTTTTGTATTTTAGGATGATTAAATACATTAATTAGTAAAGTGTAAACAATTAAAAAAAATTGTTTATAAGTTTAAGAAATGATTAAATATTGTGGTAATATTAATAATATTATATTATGAGATTATTAAGTAATTTATAACATTTGGATTAAGGTGTTATGAAATTATTGATTTAAAATATTATTTAATGATTTATAATATTAGCAAATAAATTTAATGTTATTATATGAATAATATTAAATTGAGTTTATAATATAATGAATAATGTTATTATCTTCGTTAAATATTCGTTAAAATATTATTTTCTGTTCAAATTATTTTTGATATAATATTATTCTTGAATTTTACTCCACAAAACAATATCATGTTAACAATTTGGATATTATTGAATTCTGGATAAATTAAATTGTTAAAGTCTTTAAATATTATTCTTTATCTCATGTGATTGATTCTTTATATCCTTGTCATGATCCTCATGCTTATATTGTGATAAAAGTCATCTTTGGCTCGTGGTGCAAAGATGATTGTTGCTGAATATCTTTGGCCTGTAGCGCAAAGATGAACTGTTAATGAATATCTTTGGCCTGTAGTGCAAAGATGACTTATTATTGAATATCTTTGGCCTGTAGTGCAAAACTGACCTGTTGTTAAATATCTTTAGCATGTAGTGCAAAGATGACCTGTTGTTGAATATCTTTGGCATGTAGTACAAAGATGAACTGTTGACGAATATCTTTGGCCGTAGTGCAAAGATGAATTTATTAGTATGATTATGAACAGGAACTGTGATTTGGTATAACCATGATCTTTGATATTTCAGGTAAAGACAGGTGATGAAAATTATCTTCGTCCTGGATGAGAAGAGGAATTTAGAACCACAATTATGATTATGAGTTATTCATATGATTGTAAATCAGAACTGTTGATTGATGTTACAGAGATAAAACATTGTTGGTGGTCTTTTAACATGGAGAAGATAATAGACTTTATGGTCAATTTGACCCTTCTAATGTATTGCTCGTTCCGCTGTAACTATGGTTAAAAAGTTTTATCATCTACCATATGTTCTAAATCTCTGATTTATTACTAACGAAGGCTATTGAGAATTTATTTATCTTTAGTCATGATATTCTTTACTGGGCTATTTGTGCTCAACCTTTTACTTCATAATTTTTTTCAGGTAACAAGAGTGTAGCTGGGTCGAGCGGGGGTAACATGAGAATAGAACGGTGGTCTATAGCTGTTGAGGTCTCCCTAAACAGTATAAAAATAATTTTATTGAGAACTTTAGAAAAGTGCGTTGTATTTTATAGGTCATTTAATAGTTATATTTGGTGAATCAAATAGGGTGAGGCGAACCTAACTTTGGAAGGGTGTTTTGCCACTATCATACAAGATGTCTAATGACATACAACCTCGTGTTATCATAAGACAGGGTCGTGCACATCCACTTGATGAGTATATCTACGAGCACTACCTATATAATCTTGGAGTTTGGTTGAAATATAATTTTCAATTATAGACAGTGGAGATAGTTTTATGTCAAGAAAAGACTCACCATTAGAAAGAACATGATAGTAATCTTCTCATTTTTTTGGGGTCTATTGGGTCATCCAAGGATAATTCTGTGGACATATGATATCTATCATAACCTAGACGCATGGCCTCCCATGTACGAAGGTTTTCTTGAGCATTTTCTAAAGATTTTAATATCTAAAACAGTTATTGACTGTACCTTTATGTAAGGTGTCATTGTGACATGCTATCCAAGGTTGGGATGAGAGTCATAGTTGGTATATATTTGTATCAAAACTCATAACATATGTGTTGTTGTATTTTGCACGACAATTGTAATAATAAAGTTGTAGTTATTTTCTGTACCATATATTTGGCGACTCAGAATAGGTTGGATGGATTGGACCTATTTTGGGGGCGTTACATTTGGTATCAGAGCTTAGGGATATGATCTCTGGCAGAGATTGGGAAATAGAACTAGGAAGGGAGAGACGAGTAATATCCTTCGCTAGTGTGTCCTACCTAAGCTGAATTTTCTTACTGAAGTTGACAAATTGTGATATGTCAATTAACCTTTGTTTTGAAGCTGTATTCTAGAATGATATCTAAAATACAGGAGATGAGCAATGGAGAAATCATGATGACAGGAAAGATGGAATCTAAAATAAAAGCAAGGTATTCTTAATTCTTTGAAATACTAGGTACGTAAATTTCGGGGACGAAATTTCATAAGGAGGGGAGATTATAAGACTCCGAATTTTATCAAATAAAAGTATTCAACTTTTTTATAATTATTATTCAGTAAATGGTTAAATTGATAAAATTTAAAGTTAAGGGTGATATATGTAAAGTTTACAAAATACGCAAGTGGTTATAAAATATTCATTGTTGTCGGGGAATATTCATTTAGTCGTAGAATATTCTTGCTGTCGAGAAATATTCTTACGTTGGCGCAACCATTTGTGGGTCCCATAACAGAATAACTATCGAATTAAGAAAACGACAAGTATGAGTTTTTATAAATAACGGCGTAGTTGTTACCGTTAACACTGTTGGAATACCTGGTGGTTAAAATATAGTAGTACACGTGGTTGCACAGTAGCACACAGTATTGCATAGTATTTTTTAATCTTACGTAAGAAGGCACTACTCAATAATAATTACAGTAATTACTGTTCAATATTTTACTTTATTGATTCAATAATTGCTGCGTTGATATTTTATATTATTGTTGTTTCAATAATTGTCACGGCACAGTATTTTCCATTATCAAATCAATAATTCATATTATTTGAATAATATTATTAGATAGCATTATTGGTAATGTCTAGAAAGTTCTGTCTAAGAAAAGGTTTGGTCACCTAATTGCGAGCTAGTAAGGAGAAATCCTTATTGGAAAGCCCCCTCTTTCTTGGGAACGGTCTGGTTGTCATTATTGTGATTCTGTAATATTATTTATGAATAATTAATTATTGATTTATATGATAAGAAAAATATTTATTTATGTGGATATAAATGAATGAATTTTTAGAAAAGTTATAATTATTAAAAATTAATATTTTATCTTTTCTGATAAAATATATTATTATATTACAATAATATAATAATGATGATATTTTTACAATGAATGTGTGATATATGAATAAATGAGAAGGAAGAGTATTTTTATTACAATAAATATTTAAAACATGTTTTGTGTGTTGGTGGACCCTATTTTTTGACTAAAATTTGATTATAGCCTGCAAAATCGTCCGTATGTGAATTTCGATCATTTTTCGTTTGGAATTTGGAAAAACTTTCTTCTACAAAGTTGTAGAGAATTTGATTTCCTATGGAATGGACATAAAATTCATATTTTTCTGATAGAAGGGCTATTTATTATGAATTATTGAAGTTCCGAAATATTGGATCTGAATTGATTTTGTTACAAAAATATTTAAAATATATTTTTCTAGAAGGTGGGCCCCACAATTGTACTTTTATATGTGGGAAATGCTAGAATCTGAATTCAAAAGTGGCGTATGAATTTTGTTATATAAATATATTATTTTATTAAATTTCTACTTTGGTGTTCTAAGCATTTTTCTATAAATAGAATGTTTAGGCTAGAATTAAAAATCACACCAGAAATTGAAGTTTTCTCTCTCTATATTATCGAGAGTATTTTTGTGAGTATTTAGATATCTTGAGTGTTGCTATACGGTGCAAGTTCTCCTCAGCGTTATATCCGACATTCCAGTCAGAAGTACTGCTCTTTTAAGGTAAGGGATAGTAAGGGTTATTATGTTTTCAGTTTCGTAATTTTTTCGACCCTCAAAAATTCTAGAAAAATTTAAAATAATAATTTGATGAGTTTTCTAGATTGTGTCCAAAAATGGCGATTTTTAGATGTATAGATTAGGAGTTATGAATTTTATGGGAAAAGACTATTTTAAAAGTAAATCATTTTAACTCCTTGTGGTTAACTCCAAAATTTATGAAATTTTTATTGGAAGTACATGTATATAACAGCTGTATACTCTGTAAATTTCAGAATTTTTGGACAAAAGTACAGTTTGTGATAAATATCTAAATATTCGACAGTTTTGGCCATATGAAAAATAGTAAATGAATTTTAAAAATTTCGAGAAAAATATATGTTCAATATGGGACTATATTCTGCTAAATCCCAGAAAAAAAAACTTTTTTAGGACTGATTTGGTATTTTTCATAAAAAATAGACTAGTTAGGAGTAAATGAATTAAATATGTTATGTGAAAAAGATAATTTAAACTTAGGATTTTATGGCTTGAGAACCCTATATAAGGTATATGCAGATTTTTGATGAGAATTTTGGTTATTGGTGATAAAAGCTTATGAGTTTGGTATTTTAGGATGATTAAATGCATTAATTAGTAAAGTGTAAATAATTAAAATAAATTTTTTATAAGTTTAAGAAATGATTAAATATTGTGGTAATATTAATAATATTATATTATGAGATTATTAAGTAATTTATAACATTTGGAATAAGGTGTTATGAAATCATTGATTTAAAATATTATTTAATGATTACTAATATTAGCAAATGAATTTAATGTTATTATACGAATAATATTAAATGGAGTTTATAATATAATGAATAATGTTATTATCTTCGTTAAATATTCGTTGAAATATTATTTTCTGTTCAAATCATTTTTGATATAATATTATTCTTGAATTTTACTCCACGAAACAGTATCATATTGACAATTTGGATATTATTAAATTTTGGATAAATTAAAAATTAAATTGTTAAAGTCTTTAAAATTTATCCTTTATCTCATGTGATTGATTCTTTATATCCTTGTCATGATCCTCATGCTTATATTGTGATGAAAGTCATCTTTGGCTCGTAGTGCAAATATGAAATGTTAATGAATATCTTTGGCCTGTACTACAAAGATGAACTGTTGTTGAATATCTTTGGTCTGTAGTGCAAAGATGACATGTTGTTGAATATCTTTGGCATGTAGTGCAAAGATGACCTGTTGTTAAATATCTTTGGCCTGTAGTGTAAAGATGAACTGTTGACGAATATCTTTGGCCGTAGTGCAAAGATGAATTTATTTGTATTATTATGAACATGAACTGTGATTTGGAATAACCATGATCTTTGATGTTTCAGGTAAAGACAGGTGATGAAAATTATCTTCGTCCTGGATGAGAAGATGAATTTAGAACCACAATTATGATTATGAGTTATTCATATGATTGTGGATCAGAATTATTGATTGATGTTACAGAGATAAAATATTGTTGGTGGTCTTTTAACATGGAGAAGATATACTTTATGGTTTATTTGACCGTTCTAATGAATTGCTCATTTCACTGCAACCATGGTTGAAAAGTTTTATCATCTACCATATGTTTTAAATCTCTGATTTATTACTGACGAAGGCTATTGATAATTTATTTATCTTTAGTCATGATATTTTTTACTGGGCTATTTGTGCTCACCCTTTTACTTCACAATTCTTTTCAGGTAACAAGAGTGTAGTTGGGTCAAGCGGGGGTAACATAGGAATAAAACGGTGGTCTATAGCTATTGAGGTTCTCCCTAAATAGTATGAAAATAATTTTATTGAGAACTTTAGAAAAGTGCGTTGTATTTTATACGTTATTTAATAGTTATATTTGGTGAATCAAATAGAGTGAGGCGAACCCAACTTTGGAAGGGTATTTTGCCACTATCATACAAGATGTCTAATGACATACAACCCAAATCCGGGTACTTGAAACCCGAACTCGGTGCTTCACGATACCATTTCTATGAGCGGAATAATACTAATAATAACAATAATATAAAGATCAACTTAATTTACATATTTATCAGGGTCTGAATCCCAAGTACGTAACCTTTAAATATTCATTACAACCCATGATAGATAATATATACATCATTGTCTTAATAATAATATCAAACTATTACATAACTACCATAAATCTTATTTGGTTAGCTTTCCTTTTTCTTTGTTTCTGCATGAGCTTTCTGGTTCTTCACACTTGGCTGAAAATATTTAAATTAAGCAAGAATGAACATTTGAGTGCCCAGCAAGTAATAGAAATTATATATATATATATATATATATATATATATATATATATATATATATATATATATATATATATATATATATATATATTTGCTTAAAGAATTTAAATATTTTCTTTATACTATCCTTCTACAACAATGCAATAGTTGTGAAGTAATCTGAATCGATAATAATAACATAACAACCCTCTTTCAAATTTTTTTAAACTACGTAATGACTAAACACTATTTTTATTTTCGAAAAGGTTAAACAGAACTTCATCTGTAAACCGTCATAACTTACGGGCACTAGGGTGATCAGCCCGTTGTACCCGATATTGATCAACACTACATGCAAGAACGAGGGTATCGTTCACTCTGTCCGCCTTGAGCGCATAAAAGTTTTGTCGTGTAAGGGATGTTCATACTTGTCTAGGTTCCAAATCAAAGGTTTTATCTTGTTCAACAATAATCTATAATTCAACATATATATATATATATATATATATATATATATATATATATACGGGTAATTGACAAAGGTGTATCAACATGTGATTAAATACAATAATTATCCAAATGAGGACATTTGTATAACCATTTATAAAAATTAACGAATAAAATATATATATATATATATATATATATATATATATATATATATATATATATATATATATATCTGAATTATCATATACTAACATGTTGATAATCAATGAGCGTATATAATATAAGGTTAATAATCTATACAGTAATAATGTAATTCATAAATATTCTTACTCATGTCCATTGCATAAAGAAAATGCAAAGGTAAGATACTTGTTTGATACGCTGCTTACAGTTTGTAACTTAGTTTTATTTTTTATATAGCCACCTATCAGTAATAAGATCATTTTACTAATTAGAATAACGTATTATAACACATAGCACTGCTTATTGCAGTCAGCACATAACCTAATCACTTTGTCACATATATTTAACAACCATTGAATCACAAATAAACATATATCTAACCAAATTGTCTAAGTCCAGATCAATTTCTGAAACATATCGGTGCACCGACAACTTTATCGGATAATTATCGAGTCTAAGACTCTATACTGTAGCTCATCATCTGTAATTATCAGTCATATTATTTTTAAATGACTTAATATAATTTTAAAACATTTATTATAATTTATCATAAATTTTCAAATATCAGAATCATTATTAAATGATTTAAATATCAAACGATTCTATTATCATTAATATTTAATTAATATTAATCTATTAATGAAACCATTGCCAAAATATTAAAGTTATTTATAATAACTTATAATATTTTTAAAATATTTATATTACCCCTTAAATAATTTTTAAAACCATTAAAATCATTTTTAAATAATTACTATTAATATTTAAATATTAATGTACTATTTATCAAAATATTAAAAATCATTAATTATAACTTAAAATATTTTTAATTCATTTATATTTTTTTAAATGATTTTTAAATTAATAAAATCATTTTAAAACTATTTATTTAATATAATTATTAAATAAATTTAATATCATTAATAATAAATTAATAATCATTAACATTAAATTATTAATGAAATTATCCTTTAAATATTAAAAGTTATATTTTATAACTTAAAATATCTTTAAACACTTTATTTACATTTAAAATGATTTTTATAATATTAAAATTATTTCTAAACTAATTTATTTAATATAATTATTAAATAACCTTAATATCATTAATAATAATTAATTAATGAAATTTAAATTTAAATATTAAAAGTTTTATTTTATAATTTTAATTTTTTTAAACTATTTATTTTCACTTAAAATGATTTTTATAATATTAAAATCATTTTTAATTAATTTATTTAATTTAATTAAAAAAATAAATCTAATATCATTAATATTAAATAATTAATGAAATTTACTTTAAAATATTAAAAGTTATATTTTATAACTTAAAATATTTTTAAATAACTTATTATCATTTAAAATAATTTTTAATATAGTAAAATCGTTTTTAATTTATTTATTTAATGCATTTAATAAATAAATTAATTATTAATAATATTTAAATAAATAATAATATTTATGAAAAATATTTTAAATTATTAATATTTAAATTTTATAACTTAAAACTAATTTTTAAAATTATTTTTGTAATTTTTGGAAATTAATTACTATTTTTAAATAATTTTCAGAATTTAAATAATTAATTTTAATAAAAGTGTCGCTTAATACTGCCTATAGCGACAGAACCGTCGCTATAGGTGTTCTTCGCCTTCTTGGCCAAACCCAGAAATCCAAGTCAGTTTGCCAGGTACCACGTTTAACCAACAATTAATCTTCACACAAAGTGTTTCTGGACATGTTGATGGTCAGATCATGTAGTACAAGTACAAGACTACATGATCCAACAATAAACATCATCATAACATGTATAACCAAAGAGATCTGACCCTCTAAAGTGGCTATCCGACATGTTTTTCATTTTCTGGGTTACCTAGAAATGAAGAACAGTTTGTGAGGCCTACTTTGGGCTTCCACAACTTGTTGATCATGTGATGTTTCTGTGATATAATGCATCCAGTACATACCCAACATGACAAGGAAGAGCTCTATCACATTATATCACTGAAACAACAACAGATCAAACATAACAAGGCCGGTCAAACCATGTCAAACAACATGGTCAAGCGTTTTCTGGGTTACCTAGAAAACAACTTCCATGTTCGTATGTCCTAGTTTGACCATCCATTGCAATCATCCAACTTGATATTTTGGAGATGTTAAGGCTAAAACATATAGTATAAACTACATACTACAACATAGATTCAACAAACAACACAAATAAACAATACACTGACAGATCTAGCTGATCAAAAGTGTTGTCAGGCCGTTTCTGGGCTGTTTCTGGGTTACCCAGAAACACCCGGTCATGGCCGGTCAACGACTTTTGACCTTGCTTATCTTGCAATCTGGACTCAATATAAGCCTTATTCTTGATCCAAATCCAAGAGCACATAACAGACTACAACTACAAACTTTAAAAACACAAAAATCATTAAAGATCACATAGATACAAGGCCTGACATTCGTTGTCAGACACCAAAACAAAATTTTTCTAGATTTTGTAGAATCTCAAATCCGAGCCTCTAGATGTTATGGATATAACATCTAGCAACCCAGATCATCATTAGACACCATATATAACATGTTTAACAAAAAAAATCTAACATATAACAACAGATTTTTGGTCAGATTGTATGGCTAGGGTTTATACCTTCGATGATTACTTTTTTGATTCTATGCTTCTGATATGTTATGGTTGATCGTGGGGCTGTTCTTAGGGACTAATTTAGCAAAATATTTCGGAGGTGTGGAGCTTGGGAGAGTTAAGTTGAGTATTTGTGCAAAAATTAGCTAATAAATGATATTTTCTCTCTCTCCAATCTATTTATAATACATGTATGCAATGAACTTGGCTGAGCTAGAGCTGATTGCTGGCATTTTAAGTCACATGGGGTTAGTAAGATTAGGTCACCCACTTCTCCTATTGTCAAAACCTACAAACTAGCTTCAATAATTCATAAAAGGGCAAAATGGTCAATTGGATTGCAATTTTAATGGCTTAAATGTAAACTTGTCAAACCCTTAGGGTTTAACCCTAAGGTTTAGCATAAATTGTAAGATTTTTTCACTAGGATTTGCACAAAAAAATAAAATAATAACAAATTTTAGTTTCTAAAATTTGTAATTAGGATTTTCTAAATTATATTTGTTTTCTAAATACTTTATACAGGAACATTAAGGTTTAATATCACTAATTATAATTAACATTGCAAAATTAGCAATTAGGGTTTATACTTTTGGTAATTAAGGTTACCACATTATAATTAGGGTTTTCAATTACTATAATAGGGTTCTAGTTTAGTAATTAGGGTTTTCATAATTAACAATTGAAATTCTAATACTTGCTAATTAGTCACATTAACACAATTACCAATCAATCCCGAACTCTAATTTAAATTTCAAATTAGGATTTAGAATTTAAAATTAGGATTTTTAATAACTTAGGGTTTTCTAAAATTATTTAAGGTTTCTAAATTTTTTAATCTAAATGTTAATTAGGGTTGACCTAATTAATCAAATCATTATATAATACACATCATAAATTATATAACACAGTCATATAACAGTCTTGAATTTTCTATTTAAATTTAAAAATAGGATTAAATAAATTAATGCTAGGATTTGGTCATAATACACCATAATTGACCAACCATCCTCAATACGTACCTACAGTACCTATTTATAGCACTGAAAAATCAAAGTATAATTAATATTACATTATTATTTTCATTCCTTGATAAAAATCTAAAATTAGGGCTTGGATTCCATATCTGATTTATTATTCCATATTTAACCTTAATAATCTGTACTAAAATTCATATAGTAACATAATTATTATAATTATTCTAAAAATTACTCCATATATTATTTAAATAATATATGATTATATTTTCATGAAAAATAATTAATAAAAACCTTTCTACCATATTAATAATAATCAATAATTCTAAAATAAAATTATTTGTAAATATTCATGTAATAAATATATTTTTACTTATCACATAATTACTTATACACATTATCTTGTACAAATCCTCATCTTTTAAAATAAAAAAAAATTATACGCAAAATTTTTGATTTAATTATATAGAAAATATCGAGTTGTTACACTCGTGTTATCATAAGACAGAGTTGTGCACATCCACCTGCTGAGTATATCTACGAGCACTACCTATATAATCTTGGAGTTTGGTTGAAATATAATTTTCAATTGCAGACAGTGGAGAGAGTTATATGTTAAGAGAAGACTCACCATTAGAAAGAACATGATAGTAATCTTCTCGTTTTTCTTTAGGTTGGGTCAACCAAGGATAATTCTGTGGACATATGATATCTATCATAACCTGGACGCATGACCTCCCTTGTACGAAGGTTTCCTTGAGCATTTTCCAAATATTTTAATTTCTAAAACAGTTATTGACTGTACCTTTATGTAAGGTGCCATTGTGACATGCTATCCAAGGCTGGGATGAGAGTCACAGTTGGTATATATTTATATCAAAACTCATAACATATGTGTTGTTGTATTTTGCACGACAATTGTAATAATAAAGTTGTAGTTATTTTCTGTACCATATATTTGGCGACTCAGAATAGGTGGGCTGGATTGGACCTATTTTGGGGGTATTACATTTGGTATCAGAGCTTAGGGATATGATCTCTGGCGGAGATTGGAGAATAGAACTAGGAGGGGAGAGACGAGTACTATCTTTCGCTAGTGTGTCCTGCCTAAGCTAAATTTTCTTACTTAAGTTGACAAATTATGATATGTCAGTTAATCTTTGTTTTGAAGCGGTATTCTAGAATGATATCTGAAATGCAGGAGATGAGCAATGGAGAAATCATGTTGACAGGGAAGATGGAATCTGAAATGAAAGCAATGTATTCTTAATTCTTTAAAATACCAGGTACGTAAATTTCAGGGAAGAAATTTCATAAGGAGGGGAGATTGTAAGACCTCGAATTTTAAGAAATAAAAGTATTCAATTTTTTTATAATTATTATTCAATAAATGGTTAAATTTATAAAAGTTAAAGTTAAGGGCGATATATGTAAAGTTTACAAAATACGCAAGTGGTTATAAAATATTCATTGTTGTCGGGGAATATTCTTTTAGTCGTAGAATATTCTTGCTGTCGAGGAATATTCGTACGATGGTGCAACCATTTGTGGGCCCCATAACAGAATAACTAAAGGATGAAGAAAATGACAAGTATGAGTTTTTATAAATAACGGCGTAGTTGTTACCGTTAACACTATTGGAATACATGGTGGTTAAAATACAGTAATACGCATGATTGCATAGTAGCACACGATATTGCACAATATTTTTTATTCTTACGTAAGAAGGCACTACTCAATAATAATTACAGTAATTACTGTTCAATATTTTATTTTATTGATTCAATAATTGCTATGTTGATATTTTATATTATTGTTGTTTCAATAATTATCACGGCATAGTATTTTCTATTATCATATCAATAATTCATATTATTTGAATAATATTATTAGATAGCATTATTGGCAATGTCTAGAAAGTTCTGTGTAATGAGAGGTTTGGTCACCTAATTGCGCGCTAGTAAGGAGAAATCCTTATTGGAAAGCCCCCTCTTGTGACGCTCCCAAAATTAGGTATACCTCACCCATCTTGGGTCGTCAGATACATAGTACAGAATACAAATACAACTTACTAATACAACTGTCGTGTACAATACGACAAAACATAAACTGTGAGTTTGAATACAAATATTATCTTCTAGAGAGTATTCATACTCAAAAGGAGTTCTCATTACATTTATTAACACACTATTACATAGAATAGTGAGGACTACTAACTAATACTATCATTCGGACCATCACTCCGTTCCCCGACTTGCCCCAGCTACGTTCTCATTTCCGTTTTAAAGAAGAGCTGAAATAAGGAAGTAGTTAAGTAGTAGAATACTCTTCTTTTCTCTCTCTATAGTTTCACTCTCTAGAGTTCAGTAAATTCGTAAGAAATAATGAAGGAATGAGCTGCTATTTATAGAAAAATAGAATGCATAGTAACTAATCCATGAACGGTCCAGATTGATTACTTTAATCTGACGGTCCATATTTAAAGAAAAATCTTTTAAATAAAATATAATATATTCTATTTTTAGAATAACTTTAATAAAGTATTTTATTTTATATAAAAAGATGTTTCTGTTTTATTACGTTAATAATACGAATAAAACAAAACGTCATTATCGCTAAATAATTCATATTATTAACTGACAATAATGGAATCAAACTGAGTGACTTCTCACATAAGCATTAATAATCAATACCGTTTGCTACTATGCAACCACACGTATTACTGTACTTTTACTACCGAGTAGTTCAACAGTATCAATGGTAAAACTTCCGCCGTTATTTTTAATAAAATATTTTTGTCGTTTTCTCAATCCGACAATAATTCCGTTGAGGGGTCCACCAATGATTGTGCCGTTGTACGAATATTCCCTGTTAAAACGAATATTCCTCGACCAATCGAATATTATATAACAACTTGCGTACTTTGAAAAATTTAGAAATATTACCCACAACTATAACATTATATCAAATTAACTCCATAATATTCAAAAATGATATTTATAGAAAATTCGTCTTTATTTATAAAAGTTGGGGTCTTACAACCTCCCCTTCTTATGAAATTTTGCCCTCGAAATTAGGGTACGTACCTGGTATGTCGAAGAGGTAAGGATACATTGATTTCATTTCAGATTCTAACTCCCAAGTCATTTCCTCAACATCGTGGTTTCTCCACAAAACTTTGACTTGAGGTATAACCTTGGAGCGTAGAATATGTTCCTTCTTATCCAAGATTTGAACATGAACTTCTTCATACGTCAAATCCTCTGCTATTTCGTTCGGTTCTAACTCAATAATGTAGTTTGGGTCTTCCACATATTTACGTAACATGGATATGTGAAAAACGTTATGAACACGAGACATACTTGGCGGTAAAGCGAGTCTATAAGCCACAGTTCCTACTCGATCGAGGATTAAAAATGGACCGATGAATCGAGGATTGAGCTTTCCTCTTTTTCCAAATCTCGTAACTCCTTTCCATGGAGCAACACGTAAGAACACATGATCTCCTACATCAAATTCCACGTCCTTTCGTTGAAGATCAGCATAACTCTTTTGTCGATCTTGTGAGGTTTTTATACGTTGTCGGATCGTTTGAATCTTTTCGGTAGTCATACGTACCAACTCTGGTCCCAACAACGTTGCTTCACCCACCTCATCCCAGCATACTAGAGAACGATATTTTCTTCCATACAATGCTTCGAATGGAGCCATGTTAATACTTGCTTGATAACTGTTGTTGTAGGAAAACTCCACAAATGGTAAGAACTTGTCCCAACTTCCCTTGAAGTCAAAGACACAGAGTCTTAATAAATCTTCTAGAGTTTGAATAGTCCTCTCTGATTGTCCGTCCGTTTGAGGATGATATGCCGAACTAAATCGTAAATCTGTGCCCATAGCATTTTGTAAACTAACCCAAAATTGTGAAGTGAATCTTGGGTCTCGATCAGAAACTATGGATACTGGCATACCATGCAGTCTTACAATCTCGTTTATGTACATACGAGCAAGACGCTCAAGTGTATAAGTTTCTCGTATCAGTAAGAAATGAGCAGACTTGGTCAATCTATCAACAATGACCCAAATCGCATCTATACCTTGAGAAACCTTAGGAAGACCGGTAACGAAATCCATGGTAATGTGCTCCCACTTCCATTCTAGAATTTCAAGTGGTTGCAATGGACCTTTTGGTACTTGATGCTCCACTTTGACTCGTTGACAAATTAGACACCTTGAGATAAATAGCGCTATCTCTATCTTCATATTGCTCCACCAAAATGTATGACGAAGATCATGATACATTTTGGTACTTCCAGGATGGATTGCAAACGGTGTGTTGTGCGCCTCCATCATGATTTCATACTTTAAATCAGGGTTGTTAGGAACACAAAGTCTGGAGTTGACTCGAAGTATTACTTCTTCATCGATTCTTGCTTCCGGTATAGCACCTTCTTGCACTTTCTTCTTCATACGCATCAGCTCCAGGTCTGTAGCTTGAGTAACTTTAACTCTATCGATTAAAGTTGGTTCTACTCGTATATTCGCCATCATCACATGGGTCCCTAGAGTATTTAACTCTATCTCCATCCTTTGCAAGTCACACAAAATGGGTCTTTGTGTTGACAATATCGCACTCGTACTTGCATATGATCTTCTACTCAATGCGTCAGCTACCACGTTCGCTTTTCCAAGATGGTATTGAATGGTATGATCATAATCTTTCAACAATTCAAGCCAACGTCGTTGTCGCATGTTGAGTTCCTTTTGAGTGAAGAAATATTTGAGGCTTTTATGATCCGTAAAGATCTCCACCTTCTCCCCATACAAGTAATGCCTCCAAATTTTAAGTGCAAAGACAACAGCTGCCAACTCTAGATCATGAGTAGGATAATTCCTCTCATATTCCTTGAGTTGTCTTGATGCATAGGCTATGACTTTTCTATGTTGCATGAGAACGCATCCCAACCCTTTGCTCGAAACATCACTATAGATGACAAATCCCTCCGAGCCAGATGGTATTGTTAGAACAGGTGCTGAAATGAGTCTCCTCTTGAGTTCTCGAAAACTCTGCTCACATTCTTCGCTCCAACCGAACTTTGTATCTTTCCGAGTCAGCTGAGTTAATGGAGTAGCGATTCGAGAAAATCCTTCCACGAATCTCCGATAATAACCAGCTAAACCAAGAAAGCTACGTACTTCGGTCACTGATTTAGGTTGCTCCCAGCTTTGAATAGCTTCAATCTTTGCCAGGTCAACCGATATTCCACGACTTGATACTACGTGCCCAAGGAATGCTACCTCCTCCAACCAGAACTCGCATTTCTTCAACTTGGCATAAAGCTTGTATTCACGAAGCTTTTGGAGTACCAGCCTCAAGTGTTGCTCATGATCTTCACGGCTTTTTGAATAAATAAGGATGTCATCAATAAAGACGACCACAAAGTGATCCAAATATTCCTTGAATACCCAGTTCATCATATCCATGAAGGCAGCAGGAGCATTAGTCAATCCAAATGACATGACTAGGAATTCATAATGCCCGTACCGAGTTCTGAAATCCGTCTTTGGAATATCCTCAGTTCTAACCTTCAGCTGATGATATTCAGAACGAAGATTGATCTTTGAAAAGAATTGTGCTCCTTGCAACTGGTCAAACAGGTCATTAATACGTGGCAATGGGTACTTGTTTTTGATGGTGACATGATTCAACTCCCGATAATCAATACAAAGTCGCATACTTCCATCTTTCTTCTTCACGAATAGCACATGAGCACCCCAAGGAGAAGTACTAGGACGAATAAAGCCAATGTCTAACAATTCCTGCAGTTGGATCTTTAACTCCTGAAGTTCAATAGGAGCCATTCGATATGGGGCTTTGGAAATGGGTTTTGTACCGGGTTCAAGGTCGATACAAAATTCAATTTCACACTCTGGGGGTAGGCCAGGAAGTTCTTCAGGGAATTTATTAACAATAGAAATATCATTCAAAACTGACGTATTTTTATTTAGATCCGTGACATGAGCTAAGAAAGCTTGACTTCCGTTTTTCAATAAACGAATAGCTTTATGGCTCGAGATGACAGCGATTGATTTTAGTGCTTTGGTTGCTTGAATTCGCATAACAGGTCGATTAGGAATATGAAAGCTAACAACCTAACGAAAATAATCAATTTTTGCATGATGAGTAGTTAACCAATCAATCCCTAGAATCACGTCAAATGCAAGTATTTTTAATGAAATCAGATCGACAGGTAATGTGTGGGTACCAACTTGAACCAAACAAGACTTATAAACCGTGGATGTAATGAAGGTTTCTCCCAATGGAGTTTCAACAGATAAATCAAAGTCTAATTTCTCCGGAGTCAAATAGAATCGATGAGCGCAAGTAGGAGAAATAAAAGAATGGGTAGAACCGGTATCAAATAAAGTATAGACTTCGTTAGAGTTTATGATAAGCTTACCCGTGATGACCTCATTCGGGTTCCTTGCTTTTTGGGAGGTCACAACAAACGCTCTCCCTTGCACTACCGATTTTGACTTTTCTGGGACGGCCTTTGGTGTCTCCATCTTGGCTGAACTTATTTTTGGTAAACGACAAAATCGAGCTAAATGACCTTCTCTTCCACAATTATAACATGCTTTAGACGGCATCGCGCAGTTTGGACTGATGTGCCCCTCCCCTCCGCATTTGAAACATATGATAGGTGGTCGTTCTCCTTCCTTAACAACGGGTGCTGGTGCTAACGTCTTTCCATCATTGTTGAATCTCCTCTTCTTAAAATGACCATTCTTATTATTTTGGCCCTGATTACCACCGAAGTGGTTACCATTTCTGGCCTGTTGATTCCCTCCACGCTTGTTATCACCGCTTCGATGAATGCTCTCACTGGTATTATCATTTTGCCGACTGCTCTCTTTTGGTTGTGTTGACTCGTTATCGCGCTCCACTAACTGAGCCATATTCACAACATCTGAATACAAATACAGTTTATGAGAAATAAGATATTGACGTATCTCAGGTTTCAAACCTCGCAAAAACATTCGCGTCATTCGCTCTTCATTATCCACCAAGTGGGACGCAAACCGGGACAACTCAGCAAATTTAGCCTCATACTGCGACACGGTCATATTATTCTGCTCCAATTTGATGAACTCCACCTCCTTCATGTGACGAACACTTTCGGGAAAGTATTTGTCATTGAACAGCTCTTGGAACTTCTCCCAAGACATCTTCAGTGTGGCAGGTTGAGTACGCTTAATCGATTCCCACCAGTAATCTGCCTCTCCTCGCAACATAAAGGCGGCAAAGAGAACCTTTTGCTCCTCGGAGCATCCCAAGACATCAAATATCTTGGTAATCTGCTTTATCCATGTTTTCGCTATAAGTGGTTTTAGCTCTCCCTTAAACTCTGGTGGTCCCAGCTCCTTGAACTGTTTAGCAGTGACCGTCTGAGAGTTTTCAGTGTTTCCACCTATATTTTGGACAGGAGCCGCTCTCGCCTGCTGTTGCATGAACTGCATAAAGTTTCTGAACATTCCATCATTCATCATCTGGTCAGTGTTGTTGTTTGCATGAGGATTGTCACCTTCCTGATGCACATTATCCTGATTATTGATATGTGGTGAATCAACAGTCGCCTGTGCTCCATTGCTATTCTCAACATTCTCAGATGCCAATTTCAGATACTTCCACAAAATAAAAGTTAATTGATATGTCATATATTATCCTTATATTATGACCGACCAATTAAATACCATGCAAATAAACTTAGGTAGGTCATACTAGCGAAAGAATTCCCCGTCTCTCCCCTCCTAGTTCTATTCTCACATCTTAGCCAGGGATCATATCCCTAAGCTCTGATATCAACTGTGACGCCCCCAAAACTAGGTATACATCACCCATCTTGGGTCGTCAGATACATAGTACAGAATACAAATACAACTTACTAATACAACTGTCGTGTACAATACGACAAAATATAAACTGTGAGTTTGAATACAAATATTATCTTCTAGAGAGTATTCATACTCAAAAGGAGTCCTCATTACATTTATTAACACATTATTACATAGAATAGTGAGGACTACTAACTAATACTATCATTCGGACCATCACTCCGTTCCCCGACTTGCCCCAGCTACGTTCTCATTTTTCGTTTTAAAGAAGAGTTGAAATAAGGAAGTAGTTAAGTAGTAGAATACTCTTCTTCTCTCTCTCTATAGTTTCTCTCTCTAGAGTTCAGTGAATTCGTAAGAAATAATGAAGGAATGAGCTGCTATTTATAAAAAAATAGAATGCATAGTAACTAATCCATGAACGGTCTAGATTGATTACTTTAATCTGACGGTCCATATTTAAAGAAATATCTTTTAAATAAAATATAATATATTCTATTTATAGAATAACTTTAATAAAGTATTTTGTTTTATATAAAAAAATGTTTCTGTTTTATTACGTTAATAATACGAATAAAACAAAACGTCATTATCGCAAAATAATTCATATTATTAACTGACAATAATGGAATCAAACTGAGTGACTTCTCACATAAGCATTAATAATCAATACCGTGTGCTACTATGCAACCACACGTATTACTGTACTTTTACTACCGAGTAGCTTAACAGTATTAATGGTAAAACTTCCGCTGTTATTTTTAATAAAATATTTTTGTCATTTTCTCAATCCGACAATAATTCTGTTGTGGGGTCCACCAATGATTGTGCCGTTGTACGAATATTTCCTGTTAAAACGAATATTCCCCGACCAATCGAATATTATATAACAACTTGCGTACTTTGCAAAATTTATAAATATTACCCACAACTATAACATTATATCAAATTAACTCCATAATATTCAAAAATGGTATTTATAGAAAATTCGTCTTTATTTATAAAAGTTGGGGTTTTACACCTTTTTCCTGGGAACGGCTTGGTTGTCATTATTGTGATTCTATAATATTATTTGTGAATAATTAATTATTAATTTATATGATAAGAAAAATATTTATTTATGTGGATATAAATGGAGGAATTTTTAGAAAAGTGATAATTGTTGAAAATTGATATTTTATCTTTTCCGATAAAATATATTATTATATTATAATAATATAATAATGATGATATTTTTATAATGAATGTGTAATATATGAATAAATGAAGAGTAAGAGTATTTTTATTACAATAAATATTCAAAACATGTTTTGTGTGTTGGTGGGCCCTATTTTTTGACTAAAATTTGATTATAGCCTGCAAAATCGCCCGTATGTGGATTTCAATCATTTTTCGTTTGGAATTTGAAAAAACTTTCTTCTACAAAGTTGTAGAAAATTCTATTTCCTATGGAATGGATATAAAATTCATATTTTTCTGATAAAAGAGCTATTTATTATGAATTATTGAAGTTCCGGAATATTGGGTCTGAATTAATTTTGTTACAAAAATATTTAAAACATGTTTTTCTAGAAGGTGGGCCCCATAATTATGCTTTTACATGTAGGAAATGCTAGAATCTGAATTCAAAAGAGGCGTATGAATTTTATTATATAAATATATTATTTTATTAAATTTTTTACTTTGGTGTTCTATGCATTTTCCTATAAATAGAATACTTAGGTTATAATTGAAAATCACACCAGAAACTAAAATTTTCTCTCTCTATATTATTGAGCGTATTTTTGTGAGTATTTAGATATCTTGAGTGTTGCTATACGGTACAAGTTCCCTTCGGCGCTATATCCGACATTCCAGTCAGAAGTACTGCTCTTTTGAGGTAAGGGATAGTAAGGGATTGTAAGGGTTATTATATTTTTCAGTTTCGTAATTTTTTCGACCCTCAAAAATTTTGAAAAAATTTAAAATAATAATTTGATGAGTTTTTTAGATTGTGTCCAAAAATAGCGATTTTTGGATGTATAGATTAGGAGCTATGAATTTTATGGGAAAAGACTATTTTAAAAATAAACCCTTATAACTCCTTGTGGTTAACTCCAAAATTAGTAAAAATTTTATTGAGAGTACATGTATATAACAGCTGTATACTCTGTAGATTTTAGAATTTTTGGACAAAAGTACAGTTTATGATAAATGTCTAAATATTCCGCAGTTTTGGTCATATGAAAAATAGTAAATGAATTTTAAAATTTTTTTAAAAAATATATGTTCAATATGAGACTATATTCTGCTAAATCCCAGAAAAGAAAATTTTCTGGTATTGATTTGGTATTTTTCATGAAAATAGGCTAGTTAGGAGTAAATGAATTAAATATGTTATGTGAAGAAAGAAAATTAGAAAATATGATTTTATGGCTTGAGAACCCTATATAAGGTATATGCAAATTTTTGATGAGGGTTTTGGTTAGTGGTGATGAAATCTTATGAGTTTGGTATTTTAGGATGATTAAATGCATTAATTAGTAATGTGTAAACAATTAAAATAAATTGTTTATAAATTTAAGAAATGATTAAATACTGTGGTAATATTAATTATATTATATTATAAGATTATTAAGTGATTTATAACATTTGGATTAAGGTGTTATGAAATCATTGATTTAAAATATTATTTAATGATTAATAATATTAGCAAATAAATTTAATGTTATTATATGAATAATATTAAATGGAGTTTATAATATAATGAATAATATTATTAGCTTCGTTAAATATTCGTTGAAATATTATTTTCTGTTCAAATCATTTTTGATATAATATTATTCTTGAATCTTACTCCACAAAATACTATCATGTTGACAATTTGGATATTATTGAATTCTGAATAAATTAAATTGTTAAAGTCTTTAAAATTTATCCTTTATCTCATGTGATTGATTCTTTATATCCTTGTTATGATCCACATGCTTATATTGTGATGAAAATCATCTTTGGCTCGTAGTGCAAAGAAGACTGTTGCTGAATATCTTTGGCCTGTAGCGCAAAGATGAACTGTTAATGAATATCTTTGGCCTGTAGTGCAAAGATAACCTGTTGTTGGCATGTAGTGCAAAGATAACATGTTGTTGAATATCTTTGGCCTATAGTGCAAAGATGACCTGTTGTTGAATATCATTGGCATGTAGTGCAAAGATGACATGTTGTTGAATATCTTTGGCCTGTAGTACAAAGATGAACTATTGACGAATATCTTTGGACGTAGTGCAAAGATGAATTTATTAGTATGATTATGAACAGGAACTGTGATTTGGTATAACCATGATCTTTGATGTTTTAGGTAAAGACAGGTGATGAAAATTATCTTCATCCTGGATGAGAAGAGGAATCTAGAACCACAATTATGATTATGAATTATTCATATGATTGTGGATCAGAACTGTTGATTGATGTTACAGGGATAAAATATTGTTGGTGGTCTTTTAACATAGAAAAGATAATAGACTTTATGGTCAATTTGACTCTTCTAATGGATTGCTCGTTCCGCTGCAACTATGGTTGAAAAGTTTTATCATCTACCATATGTTCTAAATCTCTGATTTATTACTGACGAATGCTATTGATAATTTATTTATCTTTAATCATGATATTCTTTATTGGGCTATTTGTGCTCACCCTTTTACTTCACAATTCGTTTCAGGTAACAAGAGTGTAGCTGGGTCGAGCGGGGTTAACAAGGGAATAGAACGGTGGTCTATAGCTGTTGAGGTTCTCCCTAAATAGTATGAAAATAATTTTATTGAGAACTTTAGAAAAGTGCGTTGTATTTTATACGTCATTTAATAGTTATATTTGGCGAATCAAATAGGGTGAGGCGAACCCAACTTTGGAATGGTATTTTGCCACTATCATACAAGATGTCTAATGACATACAACCTCGTGTTATCATAAGACAGGTGTGACGCCCCCAAAATTAGGTATACATCACCCATCTTGGGTCGTCAAATACAAAGTACAGAATACTCTTCTTCTCTTTCTCTATAGTTTCTCTCTATAGTTTCTCTCTCTAGAGTTCAGTGAATTCGTAAGAAATAATGAAGGAATGAGCTGCTATTTATAGAAAAATAGAATGCATAGTAACTAATCCATGAACGGTCCAGATTGATTACTTTAATCTGACGGTCCATATTTAAAGAAAAATCTTTTAAATAAAATATAATATATTCTATTTATAGAATAACTTTAATAAATTATTCTGTTTTATTACGTTAATAATACGAATAAAACAAAACGTCATTATCGCTAAATAATTCATATTATTAACTGACAATAATTGAATCAAACTGAGTAACTTCTCACATAAGCATTAATAATCAATACCGTGTGCTACTATGCAACCACACGTATTACTGTACTTTTACTACCGAGTAGTTCAACAGTAACAATGGTAAAACTTCCGTCGTTATTTTTAATAAACTATTTTTGTCGTTTTCTCAATCCGACAATAATTTCGTTGTGGGGTCCACCAATGATTGTGCCGTCGTACGAATATTTCCCGACAAAAAGAATATTCCCCGACCAAACGAATATTTTAAAACAACTTGCTCACTTTGCAAAATTTATAAATATTACCCACAACTATAACATTATATCAAATTAACTCCATAATATTCAAAAATGATATTTATAGAAAATTCATCTTTATTTATAAAAGTTGGGGTCTTACAACCTCCCCTTCTTATGAAATTTCGCCCTCGAAATTAGGGTACATACCTGGTATGTCGAAGAGGTAAGGATACCTTGATTTCATTTCAGATTCTAACTCCCAAGTCATTTCCTCAACATCGTGGTTTCTCCACAAAACTTTGACTTGAGGTATAACCTTGGAGCGTAGAATATGTTCCTTCTTATCCAAGATTTGAACAGGAACTTCTTCATACGTCAAATCCTTCGCTATTTCGTCCGGTTCTAACTCAATAATGTGGTTCGGGTCTTCCACATATTTGCGTAACATGGATATGTGAAAAACGTTATGAACACGAGACATACTTGGCGGTAAAGCGAGTCTATAAGCCACAGTTCCTACTCGATCGAGGATTAAAAATGGACCGATGAATCGAGGATTGAGCTTTCCTCTCTTTCCAAATCTCGTAACTCCTTTCCATGGAGCAACACATAAGAACACATGATCTCCTACATCAAATTCCACGTCCTTTCGATGAAGATCAGCATAACTCTTTTGTCGATCTTGTGAGGTTTTTATACGTTGTCGGATCGTTTGAATCTTTTCTGTAGTCATACGTACCAACTCCGGTCCCAACAACGTTGCTTCACCCACCTCATCCCAGCATACTGGAGAACGACATTTTCTTCCATACAATGCTTCGAATGGAGCCATGCCAATACTTGCTTGATAACTGTTGTTGTAGGAAAACTCCACCAATGGCAAGAACTTGTCCCAACTTCCCTTGAAGTCAAAGACACAGAGTCTTAATAAATCTTCTAGAGTTTGAATAGTCCTCTCTGATTTTCCGTCCGTCTGAGGATGATATGCCGAACTAAATCGTAAATCTGTGCCCATAGCTTTTTGTAAACTAACCCAAAATCGTGAAGTGAATCTTGGGTCACGATCAGAAACTATGGATACTGGCATACCATGCAGTCTTACAATCTCGTTTATGTACATACGAGCAAGACGTTCAAGTGTATAAGTTTCTCGTATCGGTAAGAAATGAGCAGACTTGGTCAATCTATCAACAATGACCCAAATCGCATCTATACCTTGAGAAACCTTAGGAAGACCGGTAACGAAATCCATGGTAATGTGTTCCCACTTCCATTCTGGAATTTCAAGTGGTTGCAATGGACCTTTTGGTACTTGATGTTCCGCTTTGACTCGTTGACAAGTTAGACACCTTGAGATAAACAACGCTATCTCTCTCTTCATATTGCTCCACCAAAATGTATGACGAAGATCATGATACATTTTGGTACTTCAAGGATGGATTGCAAACGGTGTGTTGTGCGCCTCCATCATGATTTCATACTTTAAATCAGGGTTGTTAGGAACACAAAGTCTGGAGTTGACTCGAAGTATTCCTTCTTCATCGATTCTTGCTTCCGACATAGCACCTTCTTGCACTTTCTTCCTCATACGCATCAGCTCCAGGTCTGTAGCTTGAGCAGCTTTAACTCTATCGATTAAAGTCGGTTCTACTCGTATATTCGCCATCATCACATGGGTCTCTGGAGTCTTTAACTCTATCTCCATCCTTTGCAAATCACACAAAATGGGTCTTTGTGTTGACAATATCGCACTCGTACTTGCATATGATCTTTTACTCAATGCGTCAGCTACCACGTTCGCTTTTCCAGGATGATATTGAATGGTATGATCATAATCTTTTAACAGTTCAAGCCAACGTCGTTGTCGCATGTTGGAGTGAAGAAATATTTGAGGCTTTTATGATCCGTAAAGATCTCCACCTTCTCCCCATACAAGTAATGCCTCCAAATTTTAAGTGCAAAGACAACAGCTGCCAACTCTAGATCATGAGTAGGATAATTTCTCTCATATTCCTTGAGTTGTCTTGATGCATAGGCTATAACTTTTCCATGTTGCATGAGAACGCATCCTAACCCTTTGCTCGAAGCATCACTGTAGATGACAAATCCCTCCGAGCCAGATGGTATTGTTAGAACAGGTGCTGAAATGAGTCTCCTCTTGAGTTCTTGAAAACTCTGCTCACATTCTTCGCTCCAACCGAACTTTGTATCTTTCCGAGTCAGCTGAGTTAATGGAGTAGCGATTCGAGAAAATCCTTCCACGAATCTCCGATAATAACCAGCTAGACCGAGAAAGCTACGTACTTCGGTTACTGATTTAGGTTGCTCCCAGCTTTGAATAGCTTCAATCTTTGCCGGGTCAACAGATATTCCACGACTTGATACTACGTGCCCAAGGAATGCTACCTCTTCCAGCCAGAACTCGCATTTCTTCAACTTGGCATAAAGTTTGTATTCACGAAGCTTTTGGAGTACCAACCTCAAGTGTTGCTCATGATCTTCACGGCTTTTGGAATAAACAAGGATGTCATCGATAAAGACGACCACAAAGTGATCCAAATATTCCTTGAATACCCAGTTCATCATATCCATGAAGGCAGCAGGAGCATTAGTCAATCCAAAAGACATAACTAAGAATTCATAATGCCCATACCGAGTTCTGAAGGCAGTCTTTGGAATATCCTCAGTTCTAACCTTCAGCTGATGATATCCAGAACGAAGATCGATCTTTGAAAAGAATTGTGCTCCTTGCAACTGGTCAAACAGGTCATCAATACGTGGCAATGGGTACCTATTTTTGATGGTGACATGATTCAACTCCCGATAATCAATACAAAGTCGCATATTCCCATCTTTCTTCTTCACGAACAGAACAGGAGCACCCCAAGGAGAAGTACTAGGACGAATAAAACCAATGTCTAACAATTTCTGCAGTTGGGTCTTTAACTCCTGAAATTTAATAGGAGCCATTCGATATGGGGCTTTGGAAATGGGTTTTGTACCGGGTTCAAGGTCGATACAAAATTCAATTTCACGCTCTGGGGGTAGGTCAGGAAGTTCTTCGGGAAATACGTCAGGAAATTTATTAACAACAGAAATATCATTCAAAGCTGACGTATTTTTGTTTAGATCTGTGACATGAGCTAAGAAAGCTTGACATCCGTTTTTTAATAAACGAATAGCTTTATGGCTTGAGATGACAGCGATTGATTTTAATGGTTTGGTTGCTTGAATTCGCATAATAGGTCGATTAGGAATATGAAAGCTAACAACCTTACGAAAACAATCAATTTTTGCATGATGAGTAGTTAACCAATCAATCCCTAGAATCACGTCAAATGCAAGTATTTTTAATGAAATCAGATCGACAGGTAATGTGTGGGTACCAACTTGAACCAAACAAGACTTATAAACTGTGGATGTAATGAAGGTTTCTCCCAATGGAGTTTCAACTGCTAAGTCAAAGTCTAATTTCTCCGGAATCAAATTTAATCGATGAGCGCAAGTAGGAGAAATAAAAGAATGGGTAGAACCGGTATCAAATAAAGTATAGACTTCGTTAGAGTTTATGATAAGCTTACCCGTGATGACCTCATTCGGGTTCCTTGCTCTCTGAGAGTTCACAACAAACGCTCTCCCTTGCACAACCGGTTTTGACTTTTTTGGGACGGCCTTTGGTGCCTCCATCCTAGCTGAATTTGTCTTCGGTAAACGACAAAATCGGGCTAAATGACCTTCTCTTCCACAATTATAACATGCTTTGGACGGCATCGCGCAGTTTGGACTAATGTGCCCCTCCCCTCCGCATTTGAAACATATGATAGGTGGTCGTTCTCCTTCCTTAACGACAGGTGCTGGTGTTGACGTCTTTCCATCATTGTTGAATCTCCTCTTCTTGAAATGCCCATTCTTATTGTTTTGGCCCTGATTACCACCGAAGTGGTTACCATTTCTGGCCTGTTGATTCCCTCCACGCTTGTTGTCACCGCTTCGATGACCGCTCTCACTGGTATTATCATTTTACCGGCTGCTCTCTTTTGGTTGCGTTGTCTCGTTATCGCGCTCCACCAACTGAGCCCTATTTACAACATCTGAATACAAACACAGTTTATGAGAAACAAGATGTTGACGTATCTCCGGCTTCAAACCTCTTAAAAACATCCGCGTCATTCTTTCTTCATTATCCACCAGGTGGGACGCAAACCGGGATAACTCCGCAAATTTTGCCTCGTACTGCGACACGGTCATATTATTCTGCTCTAATTTGATGAACTCCACCTCCTTCATGTGACGAATACTCTCGGGAAAGTATTTGTCGTTAAACAGCTCTTGGAACTTCTCCCAGGTCATCTTCAGTGCGGCAGGTTGAGTACGCTTTATCGATTCCCACCAGTAATCTGCCTCTCCTCGCAACATAAAGGCGGCAAAGGGAACCTTTTGCTCCTCGGAGCAACCCAAGACATCAAATATCTTGGTGATCTACTTTATCCATGTTTCAGCTACAAGTGGTTTGGGTTCTCCCTTAAACTCCGGTGGTCCCAGCTTCTTAAACTGTTTAGCGGTGACCGCCAGAGAGTTTCCAGTATTTCCACCTACGTTGTGGACAGGAGCCGCTTTCACCTGTTGTTGCATGAATTGCATAAAACCTCTGAACATTCTATCATTCATCATCTGGTCAGTGTTGTTGTTTGTATGAGGATTGTCACCTTCCTGATGAACATTATCCTGATTATTGATATGTTGTGAATCAATAATCGCCTGTGCTCCATTGCTATTCTCAACATTCTCAGATGCTATTTTCAGATACTGCCACAAAATAAAAGTTAATTGATATGTCATATATTATCCTTATATTATGACCGACCAATTAAATACCATGCAAATAAACTTAGATAGGTCATACTAGCGAAGGAATTCCCCGTCTCTCCCCTCCTAGTTCTATTCTCACATCTTAGCCAGGGATCATATCCCTAAGCTCTGATACCAACTGTGACGCCCCCAAAATTAGGTATACATCACCCATCTTGGGTCGTCAAATACAAAGTACAGAATACTCTTCTTCTCTTTCTCTATAGTTTCTCTCTATAGTTTCTCTCTCTAGAGTTCAGTGAATTCGTAAGAAATAATGAAGGAATGAGCTGCTATTTATAGAAAAATAGAATGCATAGTAACTAATCCATGAACGGTCCAGATTGATTACTTTAATCTGACGGTCCATATTTAAAGAAAAATCTTTTAAATAAAATATAATATATTCTATTTATAGAATAACTTTAATAAATTATTCTGTTTTATTACGTTAATAATACGAATAAAACAAAATGTCATTATCGCTAAATAATTCATATTATTAACTGACAATAATTGAATCAAACTGAGTAACTTCTCACATAAGCATTAATAATCAATACCGTGTGCTACTATGCAACCACACGTATTACTGTACTTTTACTACCGAGTAGTTCAACAGTAACAATGGTAAAACTTCCGCCGTTATTTTTAATAAACTATTTTTGTCGTTTTCTCAATTCGACAATAATTTCATTGTGGGGTCCATCAATGATTGTGCCGTCGTACGAATATTCCCCGACAAAAAGAATATTCCCCGACCAAACGAATATTTTAAAACAACTTGCTCACTTTGCAAAATTTATAAATATTACCCACAACTATAACATTATATCAAATTAACTCCATAATATTCAAAAATGATATTTATAGAAAATTCATCTTTATTTATAAAAGTTGGGGTCTTACAACAGGGTTGTGCACATCCACTTGCTGAGTATATTTACGAGCACTACCTATATAATTTTGGAGTTTGGTTGAAATATAATTTTCAATTACAGACAGTGGAGATAGTTATATGTCAAGAGAAGACTCACCATTGGAAAGAACATGATAGTAATCTTCTCATTTTTCTTTGGGGTCTATTGGGTCAACCAAGGATAATTCTGTGGACATATGATATCTATCATAACCTAGACGCATGACCTCCCATGTACGAAGGTTTCCTTGAGCATTTTCCAAATATTTTAATTTCAAAAACAGTTATTGGCTGTACCTTACGGTGTCATTGTGACATGCTATCCAAGGTTGGGATGAGAGTCACAGTTGGTATATATTTGTATCAAAACTCATAACATATATGTTGTTGTATTTTGCATGACAATTGTAATAATAAAGTTGTAGTTGTTTTCTGTACTATGTATTTGGCGACTCAGAATAGGTTGGATGGATTGGACCTATTTTAGGGGCGTTACAATAAACGCATAGTCTTAACATTGAATGTTCGTTCTTGGCATACAAATAACGGTATGACTTTGACAATAGTGAATAATCCTGAGGTATGACATTTAGTTGTCAGAAAGCCATAAGGAAAAATAATTGACTTAACAAACATTACAGTTGTAATGATTCGGACAAGTTGAGCTAGAAGGAAGAAAAAAAAGATAATGTAAATCTATGGTAAGAGATGATTGTAGGAATTAAGACATTTTCGAATGTCGTAATTCTGTAAAACAGTAAAGAAGGATGGTTACGTGAACTTAGGTTATAAATGCTAACCATAAGAAGTAAAGTTATGTTTAAACTAATGTGTAAGTCAAGTATATGACTAATTGGTATGTGTTATTCCTTATGTGATATATAGGAATTGTGATAAATAGTTCAGCGTAAACTATAAGTTGTAGCTGTGCTTAAACCAAGTTTTCTAACTTCATTCATATTTTAAATGAATGTTAGTTTCTTAAACTTCTCAGATGTTGAACTTGAGAAGTTTTACCTATGTGCAAATGTGTAATATTTGTACAAGGTGTTAGTATGTATAAGGTCTTATGCCACAATTTTAACACTTCGGTGTTTCTGTGAAATGAACTGTTATGACAACCCGGAAAATCGGATTGTCCAGAAAATTAAGTTTAAAAAATTATTAGTTAATAAAATAGATTTTTATTAATTATATTATGTATTATGTGTTTATTAGTCATTTTATGACCTATGATGATCATAAGCCGGGAATATTTTGGTTGTGTGTTAGAATGAATGATTAAGAATTTTCAAGACGAAAATAAAAATTTTCCGGGAACAAAAATATTTCCGAAGAAAAACACGAAATACGCACTATTCACCCGACGAAACCTAAAGGTTAGTGTTAAAATAACCTAGGTCGTTCGGAGAGATCGGTATGTCGAAATGACATTCCATCAAAAGATTTAACGATAATATGTCGTGAAAAGTTATGTTAGTTAATAAAAGTTTTTCTCAAAAAACGTGCAGAAATCGGACGAAATAAAAATGATAAAAAGTATTGTTATGTATTTTTTATTTGTTTAACTACCTTTTGAGAAAATATGACGAAAAACACAAATCATCAAAAAGTGTTTTTTAGTTTTTTGAATTTCCAAAGAACGCGTAAAAGTAAATCTGTAAAGGAAAGACGAAATATCCAAAAATATTTGGATTCCGAGAATCATAGTTTTTCGAATTTTCGGACGAATCTCGAAAGACGGAACCACGAAGTTTCCAAGGAAGCTTCTTGAATAGTAAGGAGGTTAGGGAAAGGAGGTGTGAATAGTAATTTTAGGGCAAAATGACTATTTTACCCCTAGCATTGAAAAGCTTATAAAAGGAGTGCCTTAGCGCATTTGTTGGTGATTTTGAAAATCACCAACACTTGAGAGAGAGAGAGAGAGAGAGAAGAATTCGGATGGGAAAGAAGAAGGAAAGGAAGAGGAAAAGCTAGTCGAGAGCAAGCTTTGTCCAACGAAAGAAGATTAAAGAAGAAAGGTAATCTAAAACCTAAATCTAATCCAATTTTCTTTCAAGTTTTATATGTTAAATCATATAACTTACTGATAATGGAAGTGAAAGATGTTAAGAATGCTTTCCATATGGTTTAATCATAAGGAAATGAAGAAATAAGAATTAGAAATTTAGTTTATAAATTTCTTATAAAAGCTTTTTATATGAAGTATGAATTGTTTGATGTTAATGGAAGATCAAAATGAATCATATGAACGATTCAGTGAAATAAGTAAGGATTGGTGAGTTATAACACTAAAATCCAAGAAAAGTGAAATCATAATCAAAATATCGATTAAAAACGAAGAACGCGAGGAACATTGTTGATGGACAAATTGAAAACCATCGTAATTAGAACTTGTTGTTGATGGACTAGTTTAAAACCATCGCGTATAAGTTAGATGCTTATTACTTGGTTAAGATATAGAGAAATGTTCATGAAGAACAGATTGAACCTAGCTATAACGAAGTTATGGCGAAATTTTATAAAAGACGAGCAAAAAGTAGAAAGTAAGTTAACGAACCCTAATTATTGAGGTTTCGTAATAATGTTGAAAAACATTGAAAACATGAGTTATGGTCTCAAGAATAAACAAATTCCGAATTCGAATGGTCAAATTTCGGACGAACGAAATTTTAAAGCAAAGTTAAAAAATTACTCGAGGGAGAACTTTCGGGCTAAGATTAATGTTCGCTAACAAATTTAGAATAAAATTCTGTCTGAGGGAGGTCGAAGTACGTAATGATAGGAAGAAAATGGCTTTGGAACGACCTCGTTCCGAGTTAGAACGAAGAAGTTATGAGATTTCAAAGTAGGCGTCTCAAACATGTTCAAATATTTAGAAAATTTTCTGAGTTCTAAGGGAGGTGCTACAGCACCTCTTAAGCCTAAGAAGTGGGCACCGCAGCGCCTGACTCGGCCAACAGTGTAGAGTGGCACTGCAGCGCAACCAATAACAAAGGGAACCGACACCACACCGCCGGTGCAGTGCAATGCCCAGAAATGAGCTTTTAACTGCTCAGTTCTTGGGGAACGTGTATGAAATAATAATGACCATATAGTTCACGTAATGTAACACTTAAACAAGTGATTTAAACCTTTAGTAAAGGTTGAACGGAAAGAGTTAATGAAAGTACAAAAGACGAACGATGTGAACGTAAAGTACGTGAACGTTATCCATAAATTGTATTCGCATCGAACAAACGTTCTGAGTATACATTGGTTGTGTAACAACCCAGAAAATGGAGTAAATTGTAAAATAATTTTATTTAATTAAATAATAAATAAAATTATATTATTTGTTATAATTATGTGATGACAATATGGATGACGCTCTATAACCTAATCCTATCGGAATATCGTATTATTTTGGCTACATGAAGGAATTAAAGTGTTTCAATTTCCAAGACGAAAATAAAAGTTTTCTAATTTTTTTTTGAAAAATACTATTCATCCATTTTCGCTCGGGAATTATTTTTGAACTTCCGAGAAACATGTAACGATAGAATATCGAGGTAAGATGGATTATCTAATAATATTTCAGTTATGGCAAACGCAGTTTTTCGCCTACGGACTTAAAACCTAACGATTAGGGAGAGTGATTTCCGAGAAGGAATTTAAATGCGTATAATGAATTAAAGCGATGATCGTATAATACGTAGGTATTGTACGAGGTAATGAATACGAGTATGATACGAGGTATTATACGAGTATGTATGAATGATGGTATGTTGTATATGTTGAATAAGTATACGAGTTGGAATACGAGATTAATACATAAATTATACGTTATAAGACTTTAAGCCAAATGTATTGGACTTGTAGGTTTTGTTAGGAATTATATAAGCCCAAGTATAGGAATGGTTAAGCTCAAGTATGGAAATGGATAAGTCCAATATGATTTAATGAACAAGCCCAATGTAAAGGTTAAGTTAATTAAGCTAAAGGCCTAATGTAAGAACCGATGGGTTATTGGATGGTTTAAACCCATAGAGCAACCCATGGGTGACCCAAAGTGGTGGCCAAGTAAAGTACTTCATGGCTAAGCAAAGGATAAGTTAAGTAATAACCAAGTAAAGTGCTTATGCTTGGAGGCTAAGTAAAGTGCTTATAAGTAATGGGCAAGTAAACTTAAAGGCTAAGTAAAGTGCTTATAAGTAATGGGTAAGTAAACTTAAAGGCTAAGTAAAGTGCTTATAAGTAATGGGCAAGTAAACTTAAAGGCTAAGTAAAGTGCTTATGTGTGATGAGCAAGCAAAGGATAAGCTATGTGATTAGCAAGAAAACTTAATGGCTAAGTAATGTGGTGATCAAGTAAACTTGATGGCTAAGCTAGGAATAGTAAGGAGGTGGATGGCTTATTGACCATTAAGCCCTCATTTAGGATTTCCTATAAATAGAAGGAGAGATAGCTCATTTGTTGGTTGTTGTATTTCTTCCAACATTTTAAGTGCTTATTGGTTAGAGAGAAAAAGCTAGAAAAGCTAGAAAAGTTAGACTTTATAATCCAAGAAGGTAGAAGACGGATTAGCAAGAGAACATCAAGAGTAAGCAATCCTAAACCATGACTCTTCATCTCTTTAATTGATAGAGAAGTGAGTAGTGGTAGAACTAGTATGCTAAGAAGTAGGAATGATTAATCAAAAGATTTAAGTCTTAATAAGCCGTGAATAAACAAGTTGTTCATATATAAGTTATGAACTAAGAAAGACTTTGTTAGAACTTGTAACATATTTACATGGATGAAGATTTTATGATAAAAAGAAGCAAGGATGGTGTTTAAAAGATTAAGACCATGATCACTCATGAGAAATGAAATCATAAGTAGTTTATGCTTTTATAAGTTATAAACTCATGAAGAATAAGTAATAACTTATCATGAATATAAGCTAATGGTATATGTATATGTTGATTGATTTCGCAATCAATGAATACGTGCAAGTATACACGGTCAACAAGTAATAAAGTGAAAGTAGAGTATCGTTCCCACGAGGAATTATTTAACAAAAATTACCAAATACTAATTCTTAACCAAATCAATTTTATTTAAACAACCAATAATTGTGATTTCTAGATTTAAGAAAACTAAATTAAACAAAACAAAAAGATTATTCTAAAAGAAAGCAAATAAACAACTAATAATTGATGGAATTCAGATAAATAATAATTTAGACTCCAATATCCCCAATTATGAATTATAAATCAATTATTCAACTATCCCAATTATTATATCTACTGAATTGTTAACAGGAATTCTCAAATGTCAAAAGCCCTCTTTCGAGTGATCAATTGCCTTCTATTTAACCCAGATTAATTTTGCTATATCTCTATGCAAAACAATTGAATTAAACTCGCTACAAACTCAATTTCTCTTATGTTACATGCGGCAAATAGATATTCTCATTCTATTCACAAACCTAATTATTCACTGTGCAAATAACTAAGTCACATGTCACCAAGCCCAGTTCTAACCTTAGAATTCCTTTCCCAATTCCTTCTAGAGTAACAAGGTAATTATTGATCAGATAATTAATCAATAAGCTCAAAGCAAGATGAACAATTCACTTCAACACAAATAATTAGAATAAATTAAATAATCAATTCAAAACCATAAAAAGTTCAATTGAAATCTTAATAAAAGAGTTAGTTCATAATTAATAAATTAAAATCAAGAATCCACAATTGAATAAACATTAAAAGATAAAAGTATGATAAGAGAAGATAATAGAATCTGTTGTCAGCAAATCTGATGCTCCCCTCTTGCTCCTGCTCTTGATCTTCAATGATCTCCAAGTTGTTTCAATCTCCAAAACTAATAAGAACTAGGCTTAATGTCTAATCTAATGGAGTGTTTAATCTATGCTAAGCTATGTAATCTCCCTTTATTTTATGCCTTACATCATGTATTTATAGGTTACAAGTCAAATTTTTAGGTTAGGAACAAATCCAATCCAATTTGGAGTCAAAAAGGTGTCAAAATTCGCCCAAAAACGCGACCAAGCCTTCCTAGTCTCTTCCCCAGCGCCCCAGCGCTGGGCACGACGTTGGTATTCTACCTTATAGCGCCCCGGCGCTAGAATTACATAGAGAAATAGCGCCCCGGCGCTATAAGTTTTTCTGGATTTTTCTGCTCCGACGTCCTTTGGGAAAATGGCCATAACTTCTTCGTCCGAACTCCGATTTCGATGATTCAAGATGTTCTGGAAAGAGGAGAAGTAGATCTACAACTTTCATTCTTTAAGTTTATCGAAATAAGGTCCGTAGAAATACTCAAATTGGCTCTGAAGTGACTACTATGTAAATGGTAAGTCGAAAACGCGAATTTAGCCACCCCGAACGTCGATCCAAGTAACTTTTATCCCAATTCCTACAAAACAATATAAAACATGCATGAATGGACACAAATACATAAAAACTATTCTAAAAGACTTGAGAATAACAATAAATTAAGCGCGAATGTATCCAATTCATGTGTATAAAACTCACTCATCAGTATATTAAGATGTTAGTATGATGGAATGAATCCATATGAAACGGATTAAAAATCTCAAGTAATCAAGTTTTGGCAGAATTCACGAGGTTGGACGATAATCGTCGAATTCGTGAAATTCTCGGAATGGAAGTTGAATTTTGATATTGAGCTCGGAAACATTGGCTTTCGATGGATTTAAGTCTTATTTGGCATTATAGAGTTGTGGACTCAAAAATGACCGAATTCCAACTTAGATAGAAGAAACGAGCGTTGAACGTTCACGAACGTTTATCGTTTTCGTTAAAATGAACTAAAACATGAATTTTGAGTTAACGGATTTGAAATTATAAAATTCTTGCATAAATACGTAGAACATGTAATTTTTAAACTAACGGTGTTTGAACGAGTCAATTTGGACTTATAACGAATAAGTTATGAGCCCGGGAATCTCACATAAAAATTTTGTCTGTCAAAAATTTCTGGGACTGAGGTCTAGCGCCGCAGTGCTAGACAAAGCACTATAAGGCGCGCCGCAGCCCCAAGCATGTCGTCAACTACTGGAGTTTCACGCTGCAGCGCCAACTCCAGTTATAATCCTCGCGTCGCGGCGCCGACAGTGAAAGTTGGTTGACCAAGTTAGGTTTTGTAAATCCAATTGATTAGGAACGAATAGTGGAATGTACATGTACTTAATGTACATGATAAGACTAACTTTAAATCACTTTTATATTGATGACGGTATGAATTTAAGTATGGATTAAGAATAATTAAACGAAGAACGTGAAGGGTAATTAAGTAAACCATGAATGGTATTCAACGTTGGTACTTCACCAATGACGATCGAGTTTCGATTACTAACGTAAGAACGTTAGTAAGCCGTCAGGAAGGATGATTAACTTAAAACGAGTTGTATTAATGAAATTATTTTAGTTAAGTTATAGAAGAGAAAGAAGTTGGTAAGAACGATGTAAATTATAACGGCAAGCTGGAACCAATAATAACAAATCTAATACATGATTAGATTGAGAAGAAGGGTAAGATTCATTAGGAACCATGTATGTTCATTCATGACCTAATGTGGTATGTTATGTGGTTATGTGTTGTAGAGACTGTAAAGACTCAAAGAGAAAGTAATTTTATTGTAGCAGACGATGAAGGCAAGTTTTCTTATCGCTTGTCTAACCTTCTTGTTAGCCAAGTTTTCAGTGATTCAAGTTATGAGACGCATAAATTATTTTACGAAAGGGTCGATGCTAGTTTTAACTCGGCTAGACTAGTCTTGAAAGATTGATTTATTTATTTACAAGTCTTTCAATATAGAATTGATAACACTATCATACGCTAATTATTTGGTACGGATTCAAGGTAAGCCTGAGTATGAATAAACAAATATATTTTACATCGATTATTCGATGGGCACGCGAGGTTGCTAAAACTTAAATGTACATACTTTTAAAGGATGTAGTGTTGATCAACATAGAGTACTATAGGTTGATCACCTGGAAGTGCACGTAAGCTATGTCGGACTTACGGACTTAGTGTCGGGTTGTCCTTTTCATGAATAAAAGCTAAAGAGAATGTTCATGGTCTATGGACCTACTCAGAATTTTCAAACTACTATATGTACTTCAAAATTGTTTTCTGAGATAAGAGGTGCTATTTAATGTTTCATAGTACTTCATATCTATTGTTCAGTTATTGAAGAATAATCATATGATTCTTGAAGGGATATTTATATTATATATTGTTAGACTTGCTGAGCTAATTATGCTCACTTCTTGCTTGAATCATATGATTGCAGCTAAGGTCGAGCGAACCGAGGGTTCCAGTAGAGGTAAAGGCATGACAAAGATGAATGATTAGTTTATCTTGTAATAGACTAGTAAGTGTATGTATTATATTATGATGAACAAAGAATGTATTGGTTTCAGAACCTGGGAACGAGATGTAATATTATTAATGTAATAAGAATGTTATTGCTACCCACAGTTTGATGTTGTTTCAATAGAATGAATGTACAGTTATGAGTACCGTGTAGCACCATCTGCCGGGTTGAAAGATACCCAGATTTGGGGGCGTCACAGGTTGGTATCAAAGCATTAGGTTATAAAACTTAAGGGGGGGAAGAACTTTAGGCTAATAACCTCGTTAAGGAAGGAAAAGTCTAAAGGAAGTAAACTCGAGTTGAATGAGTTAATAAGGTATTGACGAAACTCAGCACCGAAAAATTTAAAAGATGGAAAGTAACCCTAAATAAATTAAATGTGATTTGTGCTTATACTATTATGTATTATGTACTAATCAACATGTTATGTTTTATTATAAGATGTTGATCGATAGCTTGATGTATAGAGATATACACGCGGTGATCGAAGAAACTGTGAACAGAGTAGAGCCTGTATCTATGCTAGTGACGGAGGTACCATTAGTAATTCTAGAAGAGTCGGAGCCAGAGGAGTACTTTTCTGAGGAGAACTACACCGAGGGAGATATAGATATAGCATCATACCTTAATATAATGATCGATGAAGAGGAAAAAATAGAGGTAACATCGGTTAATACTGTGGTACCTATACAAGAGTTAACACCTCCAGATGCAATGAGAGCATTGTATCTAGCAGTGCTTGACAAGAATGTGCAACTGAGTACAGTTGTGCAAAATTAGAATGAAGAGATTAGTGCTCTTTATGAAGCGAAGGAGTCTGCAGAAGCAGATTTTGAGTCAGAGCATGATAAAAAGGTGCTTGTGACAAATAAGGCTAAGGATTTTAGGAAGGAGGCCGATGAGCTTCATAATAAACTGGTGGAGAAAGACCAGAAGATAACACGGATGCCTTACATCCATGAGAATGCTCATAAGGATTTTAAGCTGAAAGTTGTTTGTTATTCCATTGAGTCGGGACAGACTCGACATACGATTAGTCGGGATATTGTAGCAAATATTGTGAATGCGAAACACGAGGATGCTGTTATGCATTATTAGAAGTCTAGAGTAAATAAATATGTGTGTAGTGACGTAAAACCCTCTTTTGTATAAAAAGGTAGTCTTTTTGTAAATCCCAACTTTTGTGAAGATCAATTGCGGGATAGAAATGTAATAGCTTTTGGCTATGGAAACAAATTGTAAATAGTTTCAAACTATAAAGGAAGCATATTAATATAATGAAGTTTTATTTAATATGCTTTGATGTGATATGAGTTGTTGTTTGACGAATAATAACGAAGTAAGTAAATAGATAATAATGAAATTTTATTTATTCAGAAAATGTCGCCAAGGAGAAGACAACGTAATAAGGAAGCAAAATCACATAATGATAACCAAGGGGGTCAAAACAACCCTATGCAAGAGTTCGTTAATTTATTAACGGCTGCATTTAACCAAACCGGGGGTAGTGTACCCGTGGGACCTAGGGTAGCCAAAACGACTACCTTTAAAGAGTTTAAAATCGTAGGTCCGCCGGAGCTCAAAGGAACGACGGACCCAATAGAGGCCCATACATGGGTGAAAGAAATAGAGAAGGCGTTTGTTATTACAAGCGGAGGTGAGGCGCAAAAGACTTCTTTTGCGACTTACATGATGAAAGGCGAAGCCAACTTTTGGTGGGAGGCTCACCAGGGTAGGGCTAGTACAGATGAGGTAACGTCGGAACAATTCAAGAAGATTTTTTTCGAAAATTATTTTCCTACAAGCATGCAAGGGAGGATGGAGATTAAGTTCTTAGAACTTAAGCAAGGGGACGTGACAACTCCCCAATACGCGGCCAAATTCAATGAATTGGCAAGGTTTGCTCCACACCAAGTGGACACTAAGGAGAGGAAGGTTCGTAGGTTTGAGCAGCGCCTGAAACCCTGACTTTATAGTAGGATTTTTGTGTCAGAGTGCTTCCTATGGGACCATTCTGGAAAAAGCGATTATAGCAGAAGGTGGTAGTGAGGCGTTAACCCAATACCATAAGAGAGAAAGAATAAGAGCAAGGGAGAGGAAGGAACCAAGGCAGAGAGTGCTAGTGGTTGTGGCAATAAGCCAAAAAGAAAGAATTTTAACCCCGGAAATACTAGAATGGGATAAGGGGATCCTAAACGTAGGATGGAAGCATTTAAGACATGTGAAAAGACTCATCTAGGAGTTTGTCTGAAAGGGAAATCGGTTTGTTATAACTGTGGACAGGAGGGTCATATATCACCCAATTATCCTAATCCTAAGAAAAACCATGGCTGTTTTGTATGTGGATCGTTGGACCACATGACAAGAAATTGCCCAAAGAAGGGGTCAGAGGAAAGTAAAGGTGTTAGTAGTGGTAAATTAGCCATTACTGAGCCACCATCGTCGGGTAGACCTATGGCCCGTACTTTTAATATGATGGTCCAAGATGCGGTTGCATCAGCGAATGTAGTAACAGGTATCATTCCAGTCAATACAATGAATTCTTATATGTTGTTTAATTGGAGTGCTACTTTTCTTTTATAGCATGAGAATGTGCAAAGTGATTAAGTTCATTCCCGAAGGGGATTATAAATACCTTTACACGTTAAGGTAGAAAATGAGGAAATAACTCTCGTGGAATATATTCATGGGAATTGTTTCATGAATAATAGAAGTAAGCAAGTATTGGTAGATAAGTACCAATAAGGTTGAGAGAATTTGAAGTAATTCTCGGTATGAATGAGTTAATTAACCATAGAACTTTAATAAATTGTTATAATAAAAGTATGAATCTTCGGTTTTCTAAAGAAACCCAAGGTAGTATTTTACGGTAATAAATCATTGGAACATTCTTGTTGTCTTACCATGACGCAAGTTAGGAGGATTTTAAGGGAGAGGATGAGTCGTTATGTTTGAGTATCGACTATTGTCAGAGGAGTAAGTTAGCGGTTAAGAATAAATACCCATTACCCAGGATCGATGATCTATTTGATCAGTTGAAATAGGCAAAGAATTTTTTTTAAGATAGATTTATGTACGGGGTATCGTCGGTTGCAAATAAGAAAGAAGAAGGTACCTAAGATGACGTTCAGAACCCGTTACGGTTATTACGAGTTTCTAGTTATGTCATTTGGGTTGACTAATGTACTGAAGTTAGACTTTTCGTAAGGAGCGCCGATCAAGTCGGTGGTAAGCTGATAAATACTCTTGTGAGGTGCTATGGTTGAAAGTAACATTAGCATCACAGAGTGTTCAAATATTATTTGGACGAATATGTCGTAATGATCATTGGTTATATTCTAGTCTATTTTAGACGCCAGAACATCATGATGAACGCGTGAAGATAGAGTGGGAAACACTACAAAGGGAGAAGTTAGATACAGAATTCACTAAGTGTGAATTTTAGCTTAAAAGATATACAGATTTTAGTATATATTATTGATAAATATGATCGAAATGAGAAGTGAGAAAAATAGTTTTCAGGAACTAAAAAGGAAGGTTAAGTGAGGCACATGTATTGTCTTTATCAGATGATACGGGAAATTTTGTTGTGTATCTCGATGCTTCGCATAGAGGATGAGGTTGCGTGCTCATGTAGCATGGCAAGGCCATTGTGTATGCATCACGCCAGTTAAAGGATTATGAGAAGGTCTATCGTAATTATGATCTATAATGGGCAGCTGTAGTTTTTGAATTAAAAATCTTAAGATAGTATATATATGGGAGAAGTGTGAGATACACACGGACTGTAAGAGTCTGAAATATATCTTCACACAGAAGGGGTTGAATATGAGATAGAGAAAGTGATTAGAATAGATAAGAGATTACGACTGTGATATGTTATATCATTCAGGGAAGGTAAACATAGTAGCCGACGCGTTATGTAGGAAGGGTAGGGAAAAGTTATCAATGTTAACGACTCAGAATAAGTTAATAACGGAGATGGCAAGGATGGAGTTAGAAGTTAAATTACGGAATGAAGCGGTAAAAAGTTATTCACAATATAGACTCAATCCAAGAAAACAGAATGAGTTAAGGAAGTAAAACTAAGTAACGAGGAGTGCAAGAAAATGAAGAAGATGATGGAGGATGAAGAAAAGATCAAGTATCATCTCATTTTGAAGGAGGAATTTGAGTTTGATATAATTTCGAGTTAATGAGTCAATCTTCTTTGCCATAGATGCCATTTGTGCTGACAATTGAGTGATAGCATCCACTTCTAACAAACCTGCAACTTTGGGTTGTGGCATCCTGGCTGAAGGATTTTAGAAATCATTAGCTGTCATCGTCTCTATGAGATTATAGGCCTCTTCATAGCTCTTCGCCCATAGAGCTCCTCCTACAGCTGCATCTACTATCGGCCTTGACTGTCATCCCAATCCATTATAAAATGTGTTGATAACCATCCAATCTAGAATGCCATGGTGTGGACACTTCCTTAGCATTTCCTTATATCTCTCCCAGAGTTCATATAATGATTCACCCTGTTGCTGCTCAAACTGGGAAATTGTTGTCCTCATCTTTGCAGTCTTAGCCATTGTAAAGAATTTGGCTAAGAATTTCTGTGCTAGGTCCTCCCATGTGGTGATAGATCCCGAAGGTAAAGAGTGAAGCCAACTTCTAGCTTTATCCCGCAATGAGAATGGAAATAGTCTAAGTCTGATTGCATCCTCTGTCACCCCGTTGTATCTGAAAGTATCACATATTTCAATGAAGCTCAATAGGTGTTCATTTAGCAATACCCCCAAACTGTACCAAATTCTACACCATTTGAATAGTGCCCGGCTTAATCTCGAAGGTGTTGGCTGCTATCGCTGGTCTGACTATACTTGACTGCAATCCATTAATATTCGTCATCGAATAATCACTCAAAGCCCTGTGCTCCTCCCTTTGCTCTTCTCTTTGTTCTACAGCTACCATATTAGATGTTGTGGTCTCTAACTCTGCTTGTATATTTCTACGTGCTCTTGATTTCAAACCCTTACCGTTGATGTTATCTTGTAAAGGTGTTAACTCAGAATTGGAGGATCGAGTGCGCATATACTATATACAAGTGCCTGAAATAAAAACAAAAATAGAAATGAGACAAGATTAGAATTGTCTAAGTCATACAATTTAGCTTCAAATTGATGATAGTAATTAAATTAAATGCCTTTCCCCGGCAACGGCGCCAAAAACTTGTTGCCTCCTTTTTAGTCTTAACAAAAAAACTTTAACTCATGCAAGCATACATGGGTCAACAAGTAGTACAAAGTAAGAACAGTATCGATCTACGGAGAAAGGTTTTAAAATTAACTTATCATACACCAATTGTATCCCTATTTTTATATGCTTAAAAGAATAATTCACAATTATGCTTAATCTATATTCAATTAATGAATAAAACACAAGACTAATTTAATGAAATCAAATTTAGAATTAATGGGATTCTAACTTCATTTCATATTTCATCTAAATATTACCATCATGCAAGATTATACAAGTATCATGGAAAATTAGCCAAGAGTACAAAATTAGACATAACCATTTTTCAATGCATTATGACTTGCTTACATAACCTCCACATGCAACAGAAATCATGTAATCAACAATAAAACCAAAATCACTATATTTCTATGTGAAATTGTAGCAATATTGAATTGAATCACAAGCTCTTATATTACTACAGACGGTGAAACAGTATATTTCTATCTGGTTCACGAAATATAAAGCTAAACATTTCAGCCTCATAAACGCATGATATCATGATCATAACCATGCTCACATGTCATTTTTCAATACCATATAAGCATATAAAATGAATAATGATCAAACATTCATGCAATCCAATCAATCATAACAGAAATTCCAATGATAAATGAACAATCAAGCATTCAGGCAATTAATTATAGACTACATACCAAAATCTGTTAGAATCCCATAATGGAATTTAGTTCATTTCTGAACCGAAAGCAATTATGGGATTATAGTAGCACATGGAAAATAAATAAAGCAATTCAAAGAGAAGATAGAATTGATCAAACCCAATTGTAGATTATGTTCCAAAGTGCTATTTTAATCTCCAATAATTTCCAGCGAAATGAAATGAGTTCTTATTCAATGACTGAATTCAAGAGAAGATATAGAAAATCTTGAATTTATGCTCAAATCCTCTCTAGAAAAATCAGTTCAAAAGTTACTAACCCTAAAATAAATTACCCTATAAAAACTAATAAAAAACCAATATAACCACGTCTGGTACCAACCAGAATAGTTTTAGATAATACCACATTCAAATTTCAAATTCAAAAATATAAGTCAAATAACAGCTTCAGATAACGCGCGTGATCGCAATATAAAATGGGCGCGGGCGCGCGACTCCAGCGCGGGCACGCGAAATCTAGCTTGTTTAGCCACGCAGGCGCGTGATGTGTACTTTTAACCTCTGCCTGCATGTAGCACGGGTGCGCGAGGAATGCTTTGTCAAGCAGCGCGGCCGCGCTGCTTCTGTCTACTGCATACTGCTATCTGCTGCTATTGCTTGTTGTTGTTCTGCTGTTTGTTGCTTGTTCCTCCATCACTGCTCAGTTCCTTATCTATACTCGTTTCACGTGCCATGCCTTCGCTAGTCTCATACCACCTACCAATGCCGAGCTATGCCATTTCCTGCATTTTCATACCATAGGAGTTCTAATTACAAGTAATGCAAAATAAACACAAAATGCAATTAAAAACATACTAAAATCTACTTAAGATGAGCATAATTCTCTTGAATTGATATTAAATAAGTAAGTATAAAACCTACTTATCAAATACCCCCAAACTTAAACTATTGCTTGCCCTCAAGCAATGCATACGACATTAAACACTGAAAATGCACCTACATGCTAAGCAACTAGATTACGATGCAAATAAGTCCCACATTTTTCCAGCTAGAATAGAATTTCAGTCCAATATGCCTCAGCGAATTATCCAGATTCAAGAATAAAAATTCCAACTAAACTATAGACATAATATCACACATTCAAATAACCCATACATGCTATAAAGATGTTGTGTGTGTGTTGTGTTCACTAAAACTTGATTAAAGCAAAGAATACTCATGCTAAACTGCTCAAAACAGAAAATTGCAGTCTAAATTAAGATTCCTGTATACTAATGCAACAAAGACTATTCTAACATGTCAATACAAACTAAGGTTCAACAATGGGTTTAAAATGCTTTATTTCTACTCATGAGGGCGATTTTCGCTCTTTCCCGCAGTGTTTATTGCTATTTTTTTATATCACGTGGTTGTGCAATGCCTCATTCTATTAGGCTAACAGTGTTACCCCTTAGCGATCTTTCAACCAATGACTCCCAGACCATAAAAGACCTTAGGGCGCTATGTGTAAAGACAATCCCCTCGGGCGTACTTGCTCAAGTAACAAAGGCCCCGAAACAAGACTAACCATGGTAGTTTTATTTTATTTATTTTTTTTTTTATTTATATTTCTTTTTTTTTATTTTTTATAATAAGCATACCCATGTGTTCCCAAAGCTTGATTATTAATGTTTTCATAATCTAAGTCCATTTTCCACACAATTCTATTTTTAAAACCACATTTCCTACCAAGCAATAAAACACAATTCTTATTCCTACAAGCATTTGTGAACACATCAGTGCAAACCGAAAACATCTAAACAGCACCATGGATTAAATCATGTAAAACGTTATATCTAAGCTTATGTTATCCATTAAACTCAACAACCCTTCAAAATTTAAATTCATCATTGGCTAAACATAGATTCCACATAGCTAGAAATGCGAGACATGCTAACATATAATGCAACTAAACATATACTAACACGTAAACATGCAAACTAAACATGCAAAATTAAAATTTAAACTAACATGAAAACACTACATGCAACTATCTACTACCCAATAAATACCCCCAAACTTGAACTATTCAGTGTCCCAATGAATGAAGGTATAAGGTTAGAAGAACTCCCCTACTGATCAGCTGCACCACCCTCTTCAGGTGGTGAATCCGGTGGTGGAAATGGCACGGCTGTCCCAAATTATGTCCACTCGAGTGCAGTACCTGCTGTGCAAACGCCCCGCTAGCGACCTCGTCAAACCCGTAGCAAACGCTGCAAAGTTATCATACATAGCATCGACCTTCCACTCCAACCTTCGGAGCTGTCGATCCCCAATAATAGCAGTGGCTTGAGTCGATGTTCCTGCTTCAGTTTCCTGTGTGGGTTGTGGTGGAGGCATCGAGGATGCGGGTTGAAGGATGAAACCTTTTCCCCTCGGGTGTGTCTCACCTCCTGCCCAGTCGATGGAGTGTCGAGTATTCTGAAAACTGCCCTAATTGATTGAGGGGTATAATCAACTTGAACTCCTCAAACCATTGATAAACCACTCATAGTATCTTCGGCATTAGCATAAAATTCTGGAATAATACCCATGGGAGCAGGCATAGGGGTTGCAGTAAATTCTCCCCATCCTCTTTCTCGAATCATATTCCAAAGTTGTCCATCCTGCTTCCCAGGCTTGAAGCCTCGTTCCTTCACAAACGTCTTTGTCACTATTCTATAGTACTCTGTTTGTGCCTCCAGACTGAGAAATTTCGTATGATCCACAATATCCTCGTCTTGATTGCTGGAAGAAGATGATGATGATGGAGCAACAGATCGTGCACGCTTAGGACCCATTTGACTTTGTTAAAGAAGAAGAAAACTTGTTTGATACAATTATGAGTGATATAATCGTTGCACAGAGAACCCCCAGACTTATATTGCACAAACCCACTAAAGCCCTAGTTTTATCGGTGTAGATGTTGAACGTGGGTAGGAGAACTGATGCGATAATCAAGCAGTGGAGATGAGGCGTTACACCTTCAATTTGGAACGGTTTGGAGAGGAAGAGTCGTGCATGTTTTGGAGAACAATGAACTACGCTCTTTGTTATTTCAAATGATGAAAGATATGGGACAAGACACGTCTTTAAATCCAAAAAAAAATTTTAAAAGCCAATGTCGAGCGCGGCCGCGCGTGTTCTAAATGGGGACATGGCGCGGGCGCTCGATTGCTTTTTCTGCACAAACTTGCAGCGCGGGCGTGCGATTTCTCAAGGCTTTCATGGCGTGGCCGCGCGATCCTGCATCCTGCAATATCAATTTGCATCCCAAATACATCAACACAATGATGACTTCATTCCAATACACCTGCATAAACACCAATTAACAATATCAAAGCATGAATGACTGAATAAACAGAATGACTATCTTATCACCATACTTTCTATGCTATGCTTAAACATTATCATGTGCAAATTCAGCTCTCATGATATTTATGCATAATTAATCAAACTAACACAACTAAGTATAAAAATGAACTAACAAAAACAATCTAAACAGAATAAACAAAAGATAAAGATATAAATAATGGGTTGCCTCCCATCAAGCGCTAAGTTATAGTCAATTAGCTTGATTGTCTCTAACTTTTCATGTTTAAGATAGAGGTTACTTTTTGTCTGTCAACCTCGCCACCAAAATAATGCTTCAGCCGCTATCCATTCACTTTAAACTGCTTGTCCAGGAACTTGTCGAACACTTCTACTACACCATGTGGGAAAATCGTCTTCACTGTGAATGGCCCTGCCCACCTTGATTTGAGCTTCCCAGGAAAAAGTTTAAGTCTAGAATTAAATAGCAAAACTCTTTGTCCTGGCTCAAATACTCTTTCTATGATCTTGCGATCATGCCATTTCTTCACCTTTTCCTTGTATAGCTTTGAATTTTCATACGCTTGTAGTCTGAATTCCTCCAACTCATTGAGTTGAAGTAGGCATTTTTCTCCTGCAGCCTTCAAATCAAAATTGAGCTTCCGAATTGCCCAATATGCCTTATGCTCAAGCTCCATAGGAAGGTGACATGCTTTGCCATAAACCAGCTGAAAAGGTGACATGCCCAACGGAGTTTTATACACAGTACTATATGCCCAAACAGCGTCATCAAGTTTCAAGGACCAATCCTTTCTTGTGGGGTTTATAACTTTCTCCAAAATTCTTTTGACCTCACGATTGGAAACTTCGGCTTGGCCATTGGTTTGAGGATGATAAGTGGTAGCAATGCGATGATTAACCCCATACTTGGCTAACAAAGTTGTGAATTACCTATTATAAAAATGACTGCCTTCATCACTAATGATAGCTCGTGGAGTCCCAAACCTCGTGAAAATACTCCTCTGTAAAAATCTTAAGACCACTTTGGCATCATTCGTTGGAAGAGCTGCCACTTCCACCCACTTTGACACATAATCAACTGCTAACAAAATGTACAGATTTCCACATAAAGAAACAAAAGGGCCCATAAAGTCTATCCCCCAAACATCAAAAATTTCCACCTCAAGGATAGTGTTCAATGGCATTTCATTTCTTTTCGAAATGTTCCCAACTCTTTGACATCTATCACATCTTTGTACAAAACTGTAAGCATCCTTGAAAATTGTCGGCCAATAAAATCCTGCTTGTAACACTCTAGCCATTGTTCGCTCTCCACCATAGTGACCCCCCATATAAAGAAGCATGACAATCCTGCAAAATCCCCTCAGCCTCACTATATGGGATACATCTCCTTATCATCTGATCAGCACATTACTTGAACAAATATGGTTCATCCCATATAAACCACTTCACATCATGCAAGAATTTCTTCTTTTGATATCCAACCAAGTCAGAAGGTACCATCTTACTCACCAAGTAGTTTACATAATCAGTGAACCATGGCATTTACCCTTTCACCACAAACAACTGCTCATCTGGAAAGGATTCATTAATCACAACCTTATCATCTGCCTCCCTTTCTGGATTCTCCAGTCGAGATAAGTGGTCCGCTACTTGGTTCTCAGTTCCCTTTCTGTCCTTGATCTCCAAATCAAATTCTTGCAATAGTAGTATCCATCTGATCAAACGAGGCTTTGCATCCTTCTTTGCCACTAAGTGTCGAATTGTCGCGTGATCCGTGTACACTATCACCCTTGTACTAATTAGATACGATCTAAACTTGTCAAAAGCATACACAACTGCCAGTAATTCCTTCTCTGTAGTGGTGTAGTTTAACTGTGCATCAGTAAGGGTCTTGCTTGTATAATATATCACATAAAAAATCGTTTCCTTCCGCTGACCCAAAATAACCCCCACAGCATAATCACTAGCATCACACTTCAATTCGAATGGTATGTCCCAATCCGATGCTGTAATTACTGGTGCTGAAGTTAATTTCCTCTTCAAATACTGGAATGCAGACACGCAATCCTCGTCAAACTTGAACTGTGCATCCATCTCCAATAAACTGCAAAATGGTTTAGTTATCTTGGAGAAGTCTTTAATGAACCTACGGTAAAAGCCTGCATATCCTAGAAAACTTTGAACACTTTTTACTGAAGTTGGTGGCGAAATTTTTTTAATAGTTTCTAATTTAGCTCTGTCCACCTCAAGTCCCTTCTTCGATACCTTATGTCCTAGAATTATTCCTTCTTGTACCATGAAATGGCACTTTTCCCAATTTAATACCAAATTTGTCTCAACACATCTTCTCAAAACCATGAACAAATTTTCCAGACATAGATCAAAGGAATCCCCAAATACTGAAAAATCATCCATAAATACCTCCACATTTTGCTTCACCATATCTAAAAAGATAGCCATCATGCACCTCTGAAAAGTGGCTAGGGCATTACAAAGACTAAAAGACATCCTCCTGAAAGCGAAAGTATTATATGGACATGTAAAGGTTGTCTTTTCTTGGTCCTCTGGAGCTATAACAATCTAATTGTAGCCTGAATACCCGTCCAGAAGATAATAGAACTCATGCCCCGCTAGTCTGTCCAATATTTGATCGATAAACGGTAGTGGAAAGTGATATTTCCTTGTAGCTTTGTTAAGCCTGCGGTAATCCATGCAGACTCTCCACCCCGTCACTGTTCTTGTCGAAATCAATTCATTGTTCTCATTAAAAATCACGATCATACCACCTTTCTTTGGTACGCACTGTACCGGGCTCACCCATGAACTATCTGAAATTGGATATATAATATATGCATCTAGCCATTTCAACACTTCCTTCTTTACCACTTCCTTCATGATCGGATTAAGTCTTCTTTGATGTTCCACTGAAGGCTTGCTATCATCTTCAAGCAGGATCTTATGCATATAAAAAGATGGGCTGATCCCTTTTATATCTGCTATAGTCCATCCAATAGCTGACTTGAACTCTCTAAGGACTCTTAGCAATTTTTCTTCCTAAAAAGATGTTAGTGCAGAAGAAATAATCACAGGTAATTTTGAATTTTCATTTAAAAATTCATACCTCAAATGCTCAGGAAGTGGTTTCAATTCAAGTTCTGGAGGTGTTTCCAGATATGGTTTCAATTTTTCTGATGACTCTCCAGCTTTCTTTAATGGCTCAACGTGAATCTTGAATTTTCTGAATTGTGGAGTTGTATCAAGAAAATGCACAAGTTCTTCAATCTCCTCATCATCTATTTCTGAATTTCAAGCAATTGTACTTCTCAATGGTTCTTGATTCACCATGTTCTATACTTCATCATTTAAAACCTTGTCCACTAAATCAACCCTGAAGCATTCCTTATCATCTCTCGGAAATTTCATTGCCTTGGATACGTTGAAAGTAACTTCTTGATCATGAACACGCATTGTGAGTTCCCCCTTCTGAACGCCTATCAAGGTTCTTCCAATTGCTAGGAATGGTCTTCCAAGGATTATCGGTATACTCCTATCTTCTTCATAATCTAGAATGATGAAATCAGCCGAAAAGATGAATTTATCCACTTTTATCAAAACATCTTCAATAATTCCCCGTGGATAAGTGATCGACCTGTCAGCTAACTGTAACAAAATATTTGTCAGCCTTGGAGCCAGCAATCCCAACTGATTAAATACTGACAAGGGTATCAATTTGATACTAGCTCCAAGATCACACAAACATTTACTGAAGCTCATCTTTCCAATTGTACATGGTATTGTGAAACTGCCCGGATCTTTCAGCTTTGAAAGTAATTTACATTGAAGCACTGCACTGCGTTCCTCCGTCAAGGCTACTGTTTCAAATTCTTCTAATCTCTTCTTTCTTGACAAGATACCCTTCATAAATTTTGCATAACTAGGCATCTGTTCCAATGCCTCTGCGAAAGGTATGTTAATCTGTAGCTTTTTAAATTCCTCCAAGAACTTACTAAACTGCGTGTCTTCCCTCTGCTTATGCAATCTCTGCGGATAAGGAACAGGAGGGAGAACTATTGGTATGTTATTCACAGGCTTCTCAAATGAACCTTCTTTATTAGTCTCTTCTTGCTGTTGTCCAGAATCTTCCTTATTCATTTCCTCCTCAGACAAAATTTCTGGACCGCGCGGCCGCGCGTCTTCCCTTTGTAAAAGTGGCGAGGACGCGCCATGCTGATTTTTTGTAACCTGTTTTCCAGACCTAAGTGTAATCACTTGACATTGTTTCTTCCCTTCCCTTCTTGGATTTTCCTCTGTAGTACTTGACAATGAACCATGTGGTCTGTTATTAAGCATGCTCGCCATCTGACCCATTTGAGTTTCCAGATTTTTAACAGCCACTGCTTGGCTTTTAATCATCACTTCGTATTTGCTATGTACTTTGTAAGACCCCAACTTTTATAAATAAAGATGAATTTTCTATAAATATCATTTTTGAATATTATGGAGTGAAATTGATATAATGTTATAGTTGTGGGTAATATTTATAAATTTTGCAAAGTACCCAAGTTGCTATATAATATTCGATTGGTCGGGGAATATTCGTTTTAACAGGGAATATTCGTACGACGACACAATCATTGGTGGACCCTACAACGAAATTATTGTCGAATTGAGAAAATGACAAAAATACTTTATGAAAATAACGACGAAAGTTTTACCATTAATACTGTTGAACTACTTGGTAGTAAAAGTATAGTAATGCGCATAGTTGCATAGTAGCACACGGTATTGATTATTGATGCTTACGTGATAAGTCACTCAGTTTTATTTTATTGGTATTATTAATGTAATAAAATAGAAAAGCTTTTTATATAAAACAGAATACTTTTATAAAGTTATTCGTTTTATTAGGCTAATAGTAAAATCTTTTTATATAAAACAGAATACTTTTATAAAGTTATCTATTTTATTAAACAATAATTAGAATATATTATATTTTATTATGCATAGTGTTTGCATAGTGCCTGCATAGTGTTTGCATAGTAAAATCTTTTATAAAGTTATTCATTTTAATAGATTATAAATAGAATATATTATATTTTATTTAAAAGATTTTGCTTTAAATATTGACCGTCAGATTAAAGTAAATCAATCTAGACCGTTCATGAGTTAGTTACTATGCAGTCCATTTTTCTATAAATAGAAGTTCATTTCTTCATTATTTTCTTACGAATTCACTGAACTCTAGAGTGAGAAACTATAGAGAGAAAGAAGAAAAGTATTCTGCTACTTCACTACTTCGATATCAAGTTTCTTTTACGGTAAGGGATATTATTTGTTGTACTCGTAAAGGGTATTCTTTCTTTCTTATTCATGAAGAGAACTTCTGTTATTCCATTCTTTATTATTCTGTTAAATAACCTGTATACGCAGGCTACCCTATACTTGGTGAAATTCTTCTGTTATTACATTAATTATTATTCTGTCGGAATATCCTGTTTGTGCTTTACGCCGGACCTGGTTCCATTATTTATTATTCTGTCGGAATATCATGTATGTGCTTTACGCCGGACCTGGTTCCATTATTTATTATTCTATCAGAATATCCAGTCTGTGCGTTTACGCCGGACCTGGTTCCATTATTTATTATTCTGTCGGAATATCCTATCGGTACATTTACGCCTGACCTGGTTTCACTATTTATTTTTCTGTTGGAATAACCTGTCTATGCGGTCTATCGCATGCTTGGTGAATTCTTTTGTTATTCCATTCTTTATTATACTCAGTTGGTTAAAGTTTTGGCTTTTATACTCCATGAAATTATTAGAATATCTTTGATATTTGCGCTTCATCCAGTATATTTTCATAAAAATATTCTTCTGAGCATTCTTGAATTTTACTCTACAAAGCAATATCATGTTGACAATTTGGACGTTATTGGTTCATGGATAAATTAATTATTTAACTTATTTTATTGAATTCTTATATCATTGTTGTAAGACCCCGAATTTTATGAAATAAAATTATTCAATTTTTCTTATAGTTACTATTCAGTAAATGGTTAAATTGATAAAAGTTAAAGTTAAGGGTGATATATAAATTTTTTTTCAAAATACGCAAGTGGTTATAAAATATTCATTGTTGTCGGGAAATATTCGTTTAGTCATGGAATATTCTTTCTGTCGGGAAATATTCGTACGACGATGCAGCCATTTGTGGGCCCCATAACAGAATAATTGTCGAATGAAGAAAATGATAAATTTGAGTTTTTATAAATAACGGCGTAGTTGTTACCGTTAACACTGTTGGAATACCTGGTGGTTAAAATACAGTAATACGCGTAGTTGCACAGTAGCACACGATATTGCACAGTATTTTTTCAATTATTAATTCTTACGTTAGAAAACACTACTCAATAATTGTTACAGTAATTACTGTTAAATATTTTATTTTATTGATTCAATAATTGCTACGTTGATAGGTTATATTATTGTTGATTCAATAATTGTCACTGCACAGTATTTCCCATTATCAGATCAATAATTCATATTATTTGAATAATATTATTAGATAGCATTATTGGTAATGTCTAGAAAGTTCTGTCGAAGGAGAGATTTGGTCATCTAATTGCGCACCAGTAAGGAGAAATCCTTATTGGAAAGCCCCCTCTTTCCTGGGAACGGCCTGGTTGTCATAATTGTGATTCTGTGATATTATTTGTGAATAATTAATTATTGATTTATATGATAAGGAAATATTTATTTTACGTGAATATAAATGTTGGATATATTTTGTGGTTAAAAATGAAGGAGTTAATGTTGAGGTGTTTTATCAGTATTTTTGTCGGAATGGAGGTATTAAAAATCAATCAGGGTTTTTGAGATATATTGCGGGGGTTATAATTTTTGATCCGACTGTTGGATCGTTGTGATTTTTGGATATGTTATACATATATAAGTTGAGTATATGTCCACAAATTTTGAACCGTTAAAAATGAACGTATAATTTGTTATGAATTTTAAGAGGTGACTGATTCGGAAATTAGGTTTTGGTGAAAAATTCTAGAATTGAGTGGGCCCCACTTTTGGTTGTTGGGGATGGTGGCTGATTTTTGGTGGGTGGAATAGTAGCAGGTAAAGCCGTCAGGTTGCAGGTTAAGTCTGTTTCGGCGTGCTAACATTTTCCTATAAATAGAGGGCTAAGTTAGAATTGAAAATCACACCAGAAACATAAGCTTTCTCTCTTTCTCTCTCTATATTATGAAGCATATTTTGTGAGTATTTAGATACTTTGAGAGTTGCTAATTAGTGCAAGTTTTCCTTTGGCTTTGCATTCCAGTCAGAAATACTGCACTTTTGAGGTAAAGGATTTTAAGGGTTATTATGTTTTTCAGTTCGTAATTCTTCTGACCTTCAGAAAATTCTAAAAAAAAATTAAAATGGTATTTTGATGAGTTTTATTGATTGTGTCCAAAAATAGTGATTTTTGGATGTATAGATTAAGAGTTATGAATTTTATGAGAAAAAACTATTTTAAAAGTAACCGCTTATAACTCCTTGTGGTTAACTCCAAAATTGATGAAATTTTTATTGAAAGTATATCTATATAATATCAGTATACTCTGTGAATTTTGGAATTTTTGGATAAAAGTAAAATTTATGATAAATATCTTAATATTCGGCGATTTTGGCCATATGAAAAATAGTAAATAAATTTTAAAAATTCCAGGAAAAATATATGTTCAATATAGGACTATATTCTGCAAAATTCTAGAAAAAAAATATTTTTGGGACTAATTTGGTATTTTTCATAAAAATGGTCTAGTTATGAGTAAATGAATTAAATATGTTATGTGAAGTAAGAAAATTAGAAAATATGATTTTATGGCTTGAGAATCATATATGAGTTATATGCAGATTTTTGATGAGAGTTTTGGTTATTGGTGATGAAATCTTAAGAGTTGGCATTTTATGATGATTAAATGCATTAATTAGTAAAGTGTAAACAATTTAAATAAATTGTTTATAAGGTTGAGAAATATTATTCTTTCAATATCATTATACCGAAATATTGGTATGTATTTTATTGTGGAATTTCTATCTTTTTGTGTCGGAGTTACTATTCATGAGTTACTATTCACGAGTTACTATTCACGAGTTACTATTCATGAGTTACTATTCACGAGTTACTATTCACGGGTACTATTCATGACAAAATTAGTTTCTTTTTCAAACCAAATTATAATTGATTTATAAATATTACTCTTGAGATTAAAACTATATATAGGTCATATTATTTTTATTATCATATATAATATTTTTATAACCCTAATGATGTTGAATTTCTCTTTCACTTGAGTGTAAAGATGGGTAGATTATTGGTATGATCATGACTATAGGTTCTCTTTGGCCAGTAGTGCAAAGGTGAATTGTTGACTGGTATGATCATAACCATTGAATTTATAATTGAATATCTTTAGCTTAAGTACAAAGGTGAAATGATCAACATGGTTATAATTATTGTTTATATAAATTCTGAAATGATTATATATTCTTTGAGATATGAATATATTTGGCCTGTAGTGCAAAGATGAATTGTTGAGGAATATCTTTGGCCTGTAGTGCAAAGATGAATTGTAGATGAATATCTTTGGCCTGTAGTGCAAAGATGGTCTGTTAAAGAATATCTTTGGCCCGTAGTGCAAAGATGACATGTTGTTGAATATCTTTGGTCAGTAGTGCAAAGATGAACAGGTGTTGAGATGAACATGACCAACTAGTGATACAAATGAATATCTTTGGCCATAGTGCAGAGATGAAGTTATTAGTATGATTATGAATAGGAAATGTGATTTGGTGTAACCATGATCTTTGATGTTCAGGTAAAGATAGGTGATAAAAATTATCTTCGTCCTGGATGAGAAGAGGAATTTAGAACAACAATTATGATTATGAGTTATTCATATGATTGTGGGCCAGAATTGTTGATTGATGTTACAGGGATAAAACATTGTTGGTGGATTTTTAACATGGAGAAGATAATAGACTTTGTAGTCTATTTGACTCTTCTAATGGATTGCTCGTTCCACTGTAACTATAGTTGAAATTTTTATTATCTACCATATGTTCTAAATCTCTGATTTAATTCTGTTGAAGGCTATTGATAACTTATTTATCTTTAGTCATGATATTCTTTACTGGGCTAGTTGTGCTCACCCTTCTGTTTCACAATTCCTTTCAGGTAATAAGAGTGTAGCTGGGTCGAGCGGGGGTAACAGGGAAATAGAACGGTGGTCATCATTTAATAGTTATATTTGGTGAATCATCTAGGGTAAGGCGAACCCAACGTTGGAAGGGTGTTTTGTCACTATCATACAAGATGTCTAATAACATACAACCTCGTATCATCATAAGACAGGGTTGTGCTCATCCACTTACTGAGTATCTTTACGAGCACTTCCTATATAATCTTGGTGTTTGTTTGAAGTATAATTTTCAATTAGAGACAGTGGAGATAATGATATGTCAAGAGAAGACTCTCCATTGGGAAGAATATGATAGTAAACTTCTCGTTTTTCTTTGGGGTCTATTGGGTCAACCAAGGATAATTCTGTGGCCATATGATATCTATCATAACCTAGACGCATGGCCTCCCATGTATGAAGGTTTCCTTGAGCACTTCCCAAAGATTCTAATTTCTAAAACAGTCTTTGACTATACCTTTATGTAAGGTGCCACTGTGAGGTGTTGTCCACGGTTGGGAAATATGTCACATTTGGTATATATTTGTATCCAAACTCACAGCATATGTGTTGTTATATTTAATACGACAATTGTTGTAATAAAGTTGTAGTTGTTTTCTGTACCATGTATTTGGCGACTCAGAATGGGTTGCATGGAATGGACCTATTTTGGGGTTGTTACAATTGTCATCATCCTCATGTTTATATTCTGTTGAAAGTCATCTGTGGCCTGTAGTGCATAGGTGGACTTGGTATGATTATGACCAGGGATTATTCGGTATAATCATGACCGTAATGTTACAAATGATGTGGTAAGAGTCTTCATTGGCCCGTAGTGCATTGATGGACAGTGGTTGGCATGATCATGACCATTAATGAATACACAAATATTCTTGGCCCGTAGTGCATGGATAATTGTGGTCGTGATACTAAAGAATATCCTTGGCCGTAGTGTAGGGGTGATTCGATGATGTGGATTATTTTTAAGCTGAGTCACAGTGATAAAAGTCATGAAAAACCTTTTAAATCATAGAAGATAGTAGATTTTATTCTCTACTTGACTCTTCTAAGGGGTTGCTTGTTCCGCTGCAGTTAAACTTGATGTTTGTTATATTGTATCAGTTTAACACTGTTTAAGGCTAATGATAATTTATTCTGCTTTATCTTAGTCATAATATTTCTTACTGGGCTAGTTGAGCTCACCCTTTCTTTTATGGTTCTCTTCAGGAAATGAGAATATAGCTGGGACGAGTCGGGGAACGGAGTGATGAACCAGATGATAGTATTAGTAGTCCTCACTATTCTGTTAAATAGTGTGACAATAAATATAACGAGGACTTATTCTGAGAGTGGATATTGTCTAGAAGACAGTATTTGTATTAAAACTCACAGCTCTCTTGTCGTATATTAACGATTGTATTTGTATTCTGTACCACGTATTTGGCGACTCAAAATAGGTGATGTATATCTATTTTGGGGGCGTCACAGTTGGTATCAGAGCTTAGGGATATGATCCCTGGCTAAGATGTGAGACTAGAACTAGGAGGGGAGAGACGAGAAATTCTTTCGCCAGTATGACCTACTTAAGTTTATTTGGAATTTAATTGGTCGGTCAGAGTATAGAGATAATATGTGATATGTTATTTAACCCTTATTTTGTGGCAGTATTTGAAAATGACATCCGAGAATGTTGAGAATAGCAATGGAGCACAGGCGACCGTTGATTCACCACATATCAATAATCAAGATAATGTGCATCAGGAAGGAAATAATTCTCATGCAAACAACAACACTGACCAAATGATGAATGATAGAATGTTCAAAGGCTTTATGCAATTCATGCAACAGCAGGCGAGAGCGGCTCCTGTCCAAAATATAGGTGAAAATACTGAAAACTCTCGGACAGTCACTGCTAAACAGTTCAAGGAGCTGGGACCACCAGAGTTTATTGGAGAACCAAAACCACTTAAGGCGAAAACGTAGATAAAGCAGATCACCAAGATATTTGATGTCTTAGGATGCGCCGAGGAGCAAAAGGTTCCCTTTGCCACCTTTATGTTGCGAGGAGAGGCAGATTACTGGTGGGAATCGGTAAAGCGTACTCAACCTGCTGCACTGAAGATGTCTTGGGAGAAGTTCCAAGAACTGTTCAATGACAAGTACTTTCCCGAAAGTATTCGTCACATGAAGGAGGTAGAGTTCATCAAGTTGGAGCAGAATAATATGACCATGTCGCAGTACGAAGCTAAGTTTGCCGAGCTGTCCCGGTTTGCGTCTCGCTTGGTGGATAATAAAGAGAGAATGATGCGGATATTTTTAAGAGGTTTGAAGCCGGAGATACGTCAACATCTTATTTCTCATAAACTGTGTTTGTATTCAGATGTTATAAATAGGGCTCAATTAGTGGAGCGCGATAACGAGTCAACGCAACCAAAAGAGAGCAACAGACAAAATGATAATACCAGTGAAAGCAGTCATCGAAACGGTGACAACAAGCGTGGAGGGAATCAGCAGGCCAAAAATGGTAACCACTTCGGTGGTAATCATGGCCAAAACAATAAGAATGGACATTTCAAGAAGAGGAGAATTAACAATGATGGAAAGACGTCAGCACCAGCACCCGTGGTTAAGGAAGGAGAACGACCACCGATCATATGCTTCAAATGCGGAGGGGAGGGACACATCAGTCCAAACTGCGCAATGCCGTCCAAAGCATGTTATAATTGTGGAAGAGAAGGTCACCTAGCCTGATTTTGTCGTTCACCGAAGACAAGTTCAGCTAGGATGGAAGCACCAAAGGACGTCCCAGAAAAGTCAAAACCGGTAGTGCAAGGGAGAGCGTTTGTTGTGACCTCCCAGAAAGTAAGGAACCCGAACGAGGTCATCACGGGTAAGCTTATCATAAACTCTAGCGAAGTCTATACCTTATTTGATACCAGTTCTACCCATTCTTTTATTTCTCCTATTTGCGCTCAACGATTAAATTTGACTCCGGAGAAATTTGACTTTGACTTATCTGTGATTACTCCATTGGGAGAAACCTTCATTACATCCACTGTTTATAAGTCTTGTTTGGTTCAAATCGGTACCCTCACTGTTGATCTTATTTCATTGAAAATACTTGCATTTGATGTAATTCTAGGGATTGATTGGTTAACTACTCATCATGCAAAAATTGATTATTTTCGTAAGGTTGTTAGCTTTCATATTCCTAATCAACCTATTATGCGAATTCAAACAACCAAACCATTAAAATCAATAACTGTCATCTCAAGCCATAAAGCTATTCGTTTATTGAAAAATGGATGTCAAGCTTTCTTAGCTCATGTCACGGATCTAAACAAAAATACTTCAGTTTTGAATGATATTTCTATTGTTAATGAATTTCCTGACGTATTCCCTGAAGAACTTCCTGGCCTACCCCCAGAGCGTGAAATTGAATTTTGTATCGACATTGAACCCGGTACAAAACCCATTTCCAAAGCCCCATATCGAATGACTCCTATTGAACTTTAGGAGTTAAAGACCCAACTGCAGGAATTGTTAGACATTGGCTTTATTCGTCCTAGTACTTCTCCTTGGGGTGCTCCTGTTCTATTCGTGAAGAAGAAAGATGGGAGTATGCAACTTTGTATTGATTATCGGGAGTTGAATCATGTCACCATCAAAAATAGGTACCCATTGCCACGTATTGATGACCTGTTTGACCAGTTGCAAGGAGCACAATTCTTTTTAAAAATCGATCTTCGTTCTGGATATCATCAGCTGAAGGTTAGAACTGAGGATATTCCAAAGACTGCCTTCAGAACTCGGTATGGACATTATGAATTCTTAGTCATGTCTTTTGGATTGACTAATGCTCCTGCTGCCTTCATGGATATGATGGTTGAGTATTCAAAGAATATTTGGATCACTTTGTGGTCGTCTTTATTGATGACATCTTTATTTATTCCAAAAACCGTGAAGATCATGAGCAATACTTGAGGCTGACACTCCAAAAGCTTCGTGAATACAAGCTTTATGCCAAGTTGAAGAAATGCGAGTTCTGGCTTGAGGAAGTAGCATTCCTTAGGCACGTAGTATCAAGTCATGGAATATCTGTTGACCCGGCAAAGATTGAAGCAATTCAAAGCTGGGAGCAACCTAAATCAATGACCGAAGTACGTAGCTTTCTCGGTTTAGCTGGTTATTATCGGAGATTCGTGGAAGGATTTTCTTGAATCGCTACTCCATTAACTCAGCTGACTCAGAAAGATACAAAGTTATGTTGGAGCGAAGGATATGAGAAGAGTTTTCAAGAACTCAAGAGGAGACTAATTTCAGCACCTGTTCTGACAATACCATCTGGCTCGGAGGGATTTGTCATCTACAGTGATGCTTCGGGCAAAGGGTTGGGATGTGTTCTCATGCATCATGGAAAATTCATAGCCTATGCCTCAAGGTAACTCAAAGAATATGAGAGGAATTATCCTACTCATGATCTAGAGTTAGCAGCTGTTGTCTTCGCACTTAAAATTTAGAGGCATTACTTGTATGGGGAGAAAGTGGAGATCTTTACGGATCATAAAAGCATTAAATATTTCTTCACTCAAAAGGAACTCAATATGCGACAACGACGTTGGCTGGAACTGTTGAAAGATTATGATCATACCATCCTAGAAAAGCGAACTGATGCACTGAGTAGAAGATCATATGCAAGTACGAGTGCGATATTGTCAACGCAAAGGCCCATTTTGTGTGACTTGCAAAGGATGGAGATAGAGTTAAAGACTCCAGAGACCCATGTGATGATGGCAAATATACGAGTAGAACCGACTTTAATTGATAAAGTTAAAGCTGCTCAAGCTACAGACCTGGAGCTGATGCGTATGAGGAAGAAAGTGCAAGAAGGTGCTATGCCGGAAGCAAGAATCGATGAAGATGGAATACTTTGAGTCAACTCTAGACTTTGTGTTCCAAACGACCCTGATTTAAAGTATAAAATCATGATGGAGGTGCACAACACACCGTTTGCAATCCATCCTGGGAGTACCAAAATGTATCGTGATCTTCGTCATACATTTTGGTGGAGCAATATGAAGAGAGAGATAGCGCTGTTTATCTCAAGGTGTCTAACTTGTCAACGAGTCAAAGCAGAGCATCAAGTACCAAAAGGTCCATTGCAACCACTTGAAATTTCAGAATGGAAGTGGGAGCACATTACCATAGATTTCGTTACTGGTCTTCCCAAGGTTTCTCAAGGCATTGATGCAATTTGGGTCATTGTTGATAGATTGGCCAAGTCTGCTCATTTCTTACCAATACAAGAAACTTATACACTTGAACGTCTTGCTCGTATGTACATAAATGAGATTGTAAGACTACATGGTATGCCAGTATCCATAGTTTCTGGTCGAGACACAAGATTCACTTCACGATTTTGGGTTAGTTTGTAAAAAGCTATGGGCACGGATTTACGATTTAGTTCGGCCTATCATCCCCAGACGGACGGACAATCAGAGAGGACTATTCAAACTCTTGATGATTTATTAAGACTCTGTGTTCTTGACTTCAAGGGAAGTTGGGATAAGTTCTTACCATTGGTGAAATTTTCCTACAACAACAGTTATCAAGCAAGTATTGGCATGGCTCCATTCGAGGCGTTGTACGGAAGAAAGTGTCGTTCTCCAGTATGCTAGGATGAGGTGGGTGAAGCAATGTTGTTGGGACTGAAGTTGGTACGTATGACTGCGGAAAAGATTCAAACGATCCGATAACGTTTAAAAACCTCACAAGATCGACAAAAGAGTTATGCTGATCTTCATCGAAAGGACGTGGAATTTGATATAGGAGATCATGTGTTGTTACGAATTGCTCCGTGGAAAGGAGTTACGAGATTTGGGAAGAGAGGAAAGCTCAATTCTCGATTCATTGGCCCATTTTTAATCCTCAATCGAGTAGGAACTGTGGCCTATAAACTCGTTTTACCGCCAAGTATGTCTCGTGTTCATAATATTTTTCACATATCCATGTTACGTAAATATGTGGAAGACCCGAACCACATTATTGAGTTAGAACCAGACGAAATAGCGGAAGATTTAACGTATGAAGAGGTTCCTGTTCAAATCTTATATAAGAAGGAACGTATTCTACGCTCCAAAGTTATACCTCAAGTTAAAGTTTTGTGGAGAAACCACGATGTTAAGGAAATGACCTGGGAGTTAGAATTTGAAATGAAGTCAAGGTATCCTTACTTCTTCAATATACCAGGTACGTACCCTAATTTCGAGGGCGAAATTTTATAAGAAGGGGAGGTTGTAAGACCCCAACTTTTATAAATAAAGATGAATTTTCTATAAATAACATTTTTGAATATTATGGAGTGAAATTGATATAATTTTATAGTTGTGGGTAATATTTATAAATTTTGTAAAGTATGCAAGTTGCTATATAATATTCGATTGATCGGAGAATATTCGTTTTAACAGGGAATATTCGTACGACGACACAATCATTGGTGAACCCTATAACGGAATTATTGTCGAATTGAGAAAATGACAAAAATACTTTATGAAAATAACGGCGGAAGTCTTACCATTAATACTGTTGAACTACTCGGTAGTAAAAGTACAGTAATGTGCATAGTTACATAGTAGCACACGGTATTAATTATTGATGTTTACGTGATAAGTCACTCAGTTTTGTTTTATTGGTATTTTAATGTAATAAAACATAAAAGCTTTTTATATAAAACAAAATATTTTTATAAAGTTATTCGTTTAACACTGTTTAAGGCTAATGATAATTTATTCTGCTTTATCTTAGTCATAATATTTCTTACTGGGCTAGTTGAGCTCACCCTTTCTTTCATGGTTCTCTTCAGGAAATGAGAATATAGCTGGGACGAGTCGGGGAACGGAGTGATGGACCAGATGATAGTATTAGTAGTTCTCACTATTCTGTTAAATAGTGTGACAATAAATGTAACGAGGACTTATTCTGAGAGTGGATATTGTCTAGAAGACAGTATTTGTATTAAAACTCACAGCTCTCTTGTCATATATTAACTATTGTATTTGTATTCTGTACCATGAATTTGGTGACTCAGAATAAGTGATGTATAACTATTTTGGGGGCGTCACATACTTCATCATCATTTCCTCCATCTCTGACTTCTTTTCTTGTGGAGGTGTTGGTGGTGTATGATGTTGAGAAAATCCAAGTGGGTACGGTGGTCTTGGTGCAAACTGTTGTTGAGCTGACTGTGACTGAAATTGGTTATTTGTTTGAAACTGACTTTGTTGATTGCCTTGGTTATTTGGCCAACTGAAATTTGGATGGTTGCGATTGTTAGCACATTGTTCCATTGAATGTGACCCTGCACATATCTCACACATAAATGCAACTGTCTTCGCCTTGGTTTCTGTCAATGAGTCAATCTTCTTTGCCATGGATGCCATCTGTGCTGACAATTGAGTGATAGCATCCACTTCTAACAAACCTGCAACTTTGGGTTGTGGCATCCTGGCTGAAGGATTTTGGAAATCATTAGCTGCCATCATCTCTATGAGATTATAGGCCTCTTCATAGCTCTTCGTCCATAGAGCTCCTCCTGCAGCTGCATCTATTATCAGCCTTGACTGCCATCCCAATCCATTATAAAATGTGTTGATAACCATCCAATCCGGCATGCCATTGTGTGCACATTTCCATAGCATTTCCTTATATCTCTCCTAGGCTTCATATAATGATTCACCTTGTTGCTGCTCAAACTGGGAAATTGTTGTCCTCATCTTTACAGTCTTAGCTATTGGAAAGAATTTGGCTAAGAATTTCTGTGCTAGGTCCTCCCATGTGGTGATAGATCCCAAAGGTAAAGAGTGAAGCCAACTTCTAGCTTTATCCTGCAATGAGAATGGAAATAGTCTAAGTCTGATTGCATCCTCTGTCACCCCGTTGTATCTAAAAGTATCACATATTTCAATGAAGCTCAATAGGTGTTCAGTTGGATCGTCTGTAGCAGCACCCCCAAACTGTACCGAATTCTGCACCATTTAAATAGTGCCCGGCTTAATCTCGAAGGTGTTGGCTGCTATCACTGGTCTGACTATACCTGACTGTAATCCATTAATATTCGGCATCTAATAATCACTCAAAACCATGTGCTCCTCCCTTTGCTCTTATCTTTGTTCTGCGGCTGCCATATTAGATGTTGTGGTCTCTAACTCTGCTTGTATATTTCTATGTGTTCTTGATTTCCAACCCCTACCGTTGATGTTATCCTGTAAAGGTGTTAACTCGGAATTGAAGGATCGAGTGCGCATATACTATATACAAGTGCCTGAAATAAAAACAAAAATAGAAATGAGACAAGATTAGAATTTTCTAAGTCATACAATTTAGCTTCAAATTGATGATAATAATTAAATTAAACGCCTTTCCCCGACAACGGCGCCAAAAACTTGTTACCTCCGTTTTAGTCTTAACAAAAGGACTCTAACTCATGCAAGCATACATGGGTCAACAAGTAGTACAGAGTAAGAACAGTATCGATCCACGGAGAAATGTTTTAAAATTAACTTATCATACACCAATTGTATCCCTATTTTTATATGCTTAAACAAATAATTCACAATTATGCTTAATCTATATTCAATTAATGAATAAAACACAAGACTAATTTAATGAAATCAAATTTAGAATTAATGGGATTCTAACTTCATTTCATATTTCATCTAAATATTACCATCATGTAAGATTATACAAGTATCATGGAAAATTAGCCAAGAGCACAAAATTAGACATAACCATTTTTCAATGCATTATGACTTGCTTACATAACCTCCACATGCAATAGAAATCATGTAATCAACAATAAAACCAAAATCACTATATTTCTATGTGAAATTGCAGCAATATTGAATTAAAGCACAAGCTCTTATATTTTTATATTTTTACTACACATGGTGAAACAGTATATTTTTATCTGGTTCACGAAATATAAAGCTAAACATTTCAGCCTCATAAACGCATGCTATCATGATCATAACCATGCTCACATATCATTTTTCAATTCTATATAAGCATATAAAATGAATGATGATCAAACAATCATGCAATCCAATCAATCATAACAGAAATTCCAATGACAAACGAACAATCAAGCATTCAGGCAATTAATTATAGACTACATATCAAAATCTGTTAAAATCCCATAATGGAATTTAGTTCATTTCTGAACCGAAAGCCATTATGGGATTATAGTAGCACATGAAAAATAAATAAAGCAATTCAAAGAGAAGATAGAATTGATCAAACCCAATTGCAGATTATGTTCCAAAGTGCTGTTTTAATCTCCAATAATTTCCAGCGAAATGAAATGAGTTCTTATTCAATGACTGAATTCAAGAGAAGATATAGAAAATCTTGAATTTATGCTCAAATCCTCTCTAGAAAAATCAATTCAAAAGTTACTAACCCTAAAATAAATTACCATGTAAAAACTAATAAAAAAACTAATATAACCACGTCTGGTACCAACCAGAATAGTTTCAGATAATACCACATTCAAATTTCAAATTCAAAACATAAGTCAAATTACAGCTTCAGATAACGCGCGCGGCCGCGCGTGATAGTAATACAAAATGGGCGTGGGCGCTCGAAATCTAGCTTGTTCAGTCGCGCGGGCGCGCGATGTGTACTTTCAGCCTCTGCCTACATGTAGCGCGGGCGCGCGAGGAATGCTTTGTCAAGCAGCGCGACCGCGCTGCTTCTGTCTGCTGCATACTGCTATCTGCTGCTATTGTTTGTTGTTGTTCTGCTGTTTGTTGCTTGTTCCTCCATCACTGCTCAGTTCCTTATCTATACTCGTTTCACGTGCCATGCCTTCGCTAGTCTCATACCACCTACCAATGCCGAGCTATGCCATTTCCTGCATTTTCATACCATAGGAGTTCTAATTACAAGTAATGCAAAATAAACACAAAATGCAATTAAAACACACTAAAATCTACTTGAGATGAGCATAATTCTCTTGAATTGATATTAAATAAGTAGGTATAAAACCTATTTATCAATATAATTCCGAGTTAAAAGAAGAACTAATAAGGGTGAGATAGCATAATATGTTAGTAAGAGCTTAACTTCCAATTCAGATTATTAATAGGAAGGGACAAGATAAGTGAAATAAGATAATACCTTCGGTGAAGGTGAATGGAGGAACCACAATGCCGAGGAAGCAACGTGGGGACTCGAGATTAAAATGAAGAAAAAAAATTTCACATTTGTTTAATTAATTGTAGCGAGATTCTGGGGACAGAATCCTTATAATGGGGGAAGAGTGTAATGACCCAGAAAATGGAGTAAATTGTAAAATAATTTTATTTAATTAAATAATAAATAAAATTATATTATTTGTTATAATTATGTGATGACAAGATGGATGATGTTCTATAACCTAATCCTATCGGAATATCGTAGTATTTTGGCTACGTGAAGGAATTAAAGTGTTTCAATTTCCAAGATGAAAATAAAAGTTTTCCGAGAAATTTTTTGAAAAATACTATTCATCCGTTTCTGCTCGGGAATTATTTTTGAACTTCTGAGAAATATGTAATGATAGAATATCGAGGTAAGATGGATTATCCAATAATATTTCAGTTATGGCAAACGCAGTTTTTTGCCTGCAGACTTAAAACCTAACGGTTAGGGAGAGTGATTTTCGAGAAGGAATTTAAATGCGTATAATGAATTAAAGCGATGATCGTATAATATGTAGGTATTGTACGAGGTAATGAATACGAGTATGATATGAGGTATTATATGAGTATGTATGAATGATGGTATGTTGTATATGTCAAATAAGTATACGAGTTGGAATACGAGATTAATACGTAAATTATACGTTATAAGGTTTTAAGCCAAATGTATTGGACTTGTAGGTTTTGTTAGGAATTATATAAGCCCAAGTATAGGAATGGTTAAGCCCAAGTATGGAAATGGATAAGTCCAATATGATTTAATGAACAAGCCCAATGTAAAAGTTAAGTTAATTAAGCTAAAGGCCCAATGTAAGAACCAATGGGTTATTGGATGGTTTAAACCCATGGGGCAACCCATGGGTGACCCAAAGTGGTGGCCAAGTAAAGTAATTGATGGCTAAGCAAAGGATAAGTTAAGTAATAACCAAGTAAAGTGCTTATGTTTGGAGGCTAAGTAAAGTGCTTATAAGTAATGGGTAAGTAAACTAAAAGGTTAAGTAAAGTACTTATAAGTAATGGGCAAGTAAACTTAAAGGTTAAGTAAAGTGCTTATGTGTGATGAGCAAGCAAAGGATAAGCTATGTGATTAGCAAGCAAACTTAATGGCTAAGTAATGTGGTGATCAAGTAAACTTGATGGCTAAGCTAGGAATAGTAAGTAGGTGGATGGCTTATTGACCATTAAGCCCTCATTTAGGATTTCCTATAAATAGAAGGAGAGATAGCTCATTTGTTGGTTGTTGTATTTCATCCAACATTTTAAGTGCTTATTGGTTAGAGAGAAAAAGCTAGAAAAGCTAGAAAAGTTAGACTTTATAATCCAAGAAGGAAGAAGAAGGATTAGCAAGAGAACATCAAGGGTAAGCAATCCTAAACCATGACTCTTCATCTCTTTAATTGATAGAGAAGTGAGTAGTGGTAGAACTAGTATGCTAAGAAGTAGGAATGATTAATCAAAAGATTTAAGTCTTAATAAGTCGTGAATAAGCAAGTTGTTCATATATAAGTTATGAACTAAGAAAGAATTTGTGAGAACTTGTAACATGTTTACATGGATGAAGATTGTATGATAAAAAGAAGCAATGATGGTGGTTAAAAGATTAAGACCATGATCACTCATGAGAAATAAAATCATAAGTAGTTTATGCTTTTAAAAGTTATAAGCTCATGAAGATTAAGTAATAACTTATCATGAATATAAGTTAATGATATATGTATATTAAGATGTTAGTATGATGGAATGAATCCATTTGAAACAGTTTAAAAATCTCAAGTAATGAAGATTTGGCGGAATTCACGAGGTTGGACGATAATCGTCGAATTCATGAAATTCTCGGAATGGAAGTCTAATTTTGATATTGAGCTCAAAAACGTTGGCTTTCGATGGAGTTAAGTCTTATTGGCATTATAGAGTTGGGACTCAAAAATGACCGAATTCCGACTTAGAACGAAGAAACGAGCGTTGAACATTCATGGACGTTTATCGTTTTCGTTAAAATGAACTAAAAGGTGAATTTTGAGTTAACGGATTCAAAATTGTAAAATTCTTATATAAATACGTAGAACATGTAATTTGTGAACTAACGACGTTTGAACGAGTCAATTTGGACTTATAACAAAGAAGTTATGAGCCCGGGAATCTCACATAAAAATTTTATCTGTCAAAAATTTATGGGACTGAGGTATGGCGCCGTAGCGCCAGAAAAAGCACTATAAGGCACGCCGCAGCACCATGCATATCGTCAGTTACTAGAGTTTCGTGTCGCAGTGCCAACTCCAGTTATAATCCTCGCGCCGCGGCGCCGACAGCGAAAGTTGGTTGACCAAGTTAGGTTTTGTAAATCCAATTGATTAGGAACGAATAGTGGAATGTACATGTACTTAATGTACATGATAAGACTAACTTTAAATCACTTTTATATTGATGACGGTATGAATTTAAGTATGGATTAAGAATAATTAAACGAAGAACGTGAAGAGTAATTATGTAAACCGTGAATGGTATTCAACGTTGGTACTTCACCAATGACGATCGAGTTTTGATTACTAACGTAAGAACGTTAGTAAGCCGTGAGGAAGGATGATTAACTCAAAACGAGTTGTATTAATGAAATAATTTTAGTTAAGTTATAGAAGAGAAAGAAATTGGTAAGAACGATGTAAATTATAACGGCAAGCTGGAACCAATAATAACAAATCTAATACATGATTAGATTGAGAAGAAGTGTAAGATTCATTAGGAACCATGTATGTTCATTCATGACCTAATGTGGTATGTTATGTGGTTATGTGTTGTAGAGACTGTAAAGGCTCAAAGAGAAAGTAATTTTATTGTAGTAGACGATGAAGGCAAGTTTTCTTATCGCTTGTGTAACCTTTGTGTTAGCCAGGTTTTCAGTGATTCATGTTATGAGACGCATAAATTGTTTTACGAAAGGGTCGATGCCAGTTTTAACTCGGCTAGACTAGTCTTGAAAGATTGATTGATTTATTTACAAGTCTTTCAATATAGAATTGATAACGCTATCATACGCCAATTGTTTGGTACGGATTCAAGGTAAGCATGAGTATGAATAAACAAATATATTTTATATTGATTATTCGATGGGCACGCGAGGTTGCCAAAACTTAAACGTACATACGTTTAAAGGATGTAGTGTTGATCAACATAGAGTACTACATGCTGATCACCTAGAAGTGCTCATAAGCTATGTCGGACTTACGAAATTAGTGTCGGGTTGTCCTTTTCATGAATAAAAGCTAAAGAGAATGTTCATGGTCTATGGACCTACTCAGAATTTCCAAACTACTATATTTACTTCGGAATTATTTTATGAGATAAGAGGTGTTATTCAATGTTTCATAGTACTTCATAACTATTGTTCAGTTATTGAAGAATAATCATATAATTCTTGAAGTGGTATTTATATTATACATTGTTAGACTTGTTGAGCTAGTTATGCTCACTTCTTATTTGAATCATATGATTGCAGCTAAGGTCGAGTGAACTGAGGGTTCTAGTAGAGGTAAAGGCAAGGTAAAGATGAATGATTAGTTTATCTTGTAATAGACTAGTAAGTGTATGTATTATATTATGATGAAAAAAGAATGTATTGGTTTCAGAACCTGGGAACGAGATTTAATATTATTAATGTAATAAGAATGTCATTGATACATACAAATTGATGTTGTTTCAATAGAATGAATGTACAGTTATGAGTACCGTGTAGCACCATCTGTCGGGTTGAAAGATACCCGGATTTGGGGGTGTCATAGGTTGGTATCAAAGCATTAGGTTATAAAACTTAAGGGAGGAAAAACCTTAGGCTAATAACCTCATTAAGGAAGGAAAAGTCCAAAGGAAGTAAACTCAAGTTGAATGAGTCAATAAGGTATTGATGAAACTCAGTACCGAAAGATTTAAAAGATGGAAAGTAACCCTTAATAAATTAAATATGATTTGTGCTTATACTATTATGTATTATGTACTAATCAACATGTTATGTTTTATTGTAGGATGTCGATTGATAGCTTGATGTATAGAGATATACACGTGGTGATCGAAGAAACTGTGAACAGAGTAGAGCCTGTACCTATGCCAGTGGCGGAGGTACCATTAGTAATTTTAGAAGAGTCAGAGTCGGAGCCAGAGGAGGAAGAAATGGAGGTAACATCGGTTAATATGGTGGTACCTACACAAGAGTCAACACCTCCAGATGCAATAAGAGCATTGTATCTGGCAGTGCTTGACAAGAATGTGAAACTGAGTACAATTGTACAAAATCAGAATGAAGAGATTACTGCTCTTTATGAAGCGAAGGAGTCTGCAGAAGCAGATTTTGAGTCAGAGCACGATGAAAATGTGCTTATGACAAATAAGGCTAGGGATTTTAAGAAGGAGGCCGATGAGCTTCGTAAGAAACTGGTGGAGAAAGACCAGAAAATAGCACGGATGTCTTACATCCATTAGAATGCTCATAAGGATTTCAAGCTAAAAGTTGTGTGTTATTCCATTGAGTCGGGACAGACTCGACATACGATTAGTCGGGATATTGTAAAAAATATTGTGAATGAGAAACACGAGGACGCTGTTATGCATTATTATAAGTCCAGAGTAAATAAATATGTGTGTAGTGACTTAAAACCCTCTTTTGTATTAAAGGGTAGTCTTTTTGTAAATCCCAACTTTTGTGAAGATTAATTACGGGATAGAAATGTAATAACTTTTGGGTATGGAAACAAATTATAAATAGTTTCAAACTATGAAGGAAGCATATTAATATAATGAAGTTTTATTTAATATGCTTTGATGTGATATGAGTTGTTGTTTGACGAATAATAACGAAGTAAGTAAATATATAATAATGAAATTTTATTTATTCAAAAACTGTCGCCAAGGAGAAGACAACGTAATCAGGAAGAGAAATCACATAATGATAACCAAGAGGGTCAAAACAACCCTATGCAATAGTTCGTTAATTTATTAACGGCTGCATTTAACCAAACTGGGAGTAGAGTACCTATGGGACCTAGGGTAGCCAAAACGACTACCTTTAAAGAGTTTAAAAGCGTAGGTCCACCGGAGTTCAAAGGAACGACGGACCCAATAGAGGCCCAGACATGGGTGAAAGAAATAGAGAAGGCGTTTAATATTACAAACGTAGGTAAGGCACAAAAGACTTCTTTTGCGACTTACATGATGAAAGGGGAATCCAACTTTTGGTGGGAGGCTCACCAGGGTAGGGCTAGCACAGATGAGGTAACGTAGGAACAATTCAAGAAGGTTTTCTTCGAGAATTATTTCCCTACAAGCATGCAAGGGAGGATGGAGATTAAGTTCTTAGAACTTAAGCAAGGGGACATGATAGTTCCCCAATACGCGACCAAATTCAATGAATTGGCAAGGTTTGCTCCACACCAAGTGGACACTGAGGAGAGGAAGGTTCGTAGGTTTGAGCAGGGCCTGAAACCTTGGCTCTATAGTAGGATTTCTGTGTCAGAGTGCTTCCTATGGGACCATTTTGGAAAAAGCGATTATAGCATAAGGTGGTAGTGAGGCGTTAACCCAATACCACAAAGATAGAAAGAATAAGAGCAAAGGAGGGAGAGGAACCAAGGAAGATAGTGCCAGTGGTAGTGGCATTATGCCAAAAAGAAAGAATTTTAACTCTGAAAATACTGGAATGCGACAAGGGGATCCTAAACGTAGGATGGAAGCATGTAAGACATGTGGAAAGACTCATCTAGGAGTCTTTTTGAAAGGGAAATTGGTTTGTAATAACTGTGGACAGGAGGGTCATATATCACCCAATTGTCCTAACCCTAAGAAAAACTATGACTGTTTTGTGTGTGGGTCGTTGGACCACATGGCAAGAAATTGCCCAAAGAAGGAGTCGGAGGAAAGTAAAGGTGTTAGTAGTGGTAAATTAGCTATTACTGGACCACCATCATCGGATAGACCTATGGCTCGTACTTTTAATATAATGGTCCAAGATGTCGTTGTATCAGCGGATGTAGTAACAGGTATCATTCCAGTCAATACAATGAATACTTATGTGCTGTTTGATTGGAGTGCTACTTTTCTTTTATAGCATGAGAATGTGCTAAGTGATTAAGTTCATTTCCGAAGGGGAATATAAATACCTTTACACGTTAAGGTAGAAAATGAGGAAATAACTCTCGTGGAATATATTCATGGCAATTGTTTCATGAATAATAGAAGTAAGCAAGTATCTGTAGATAAGTACCAATAAGGTTGAGAGAATTTGAAGTAATTCTCGGTATGAATGAGTTAATTAACCATAGAACTTTAATAAATTGTTAGAATAAAAGAATGGGAGGTTTTTTTGATTCCAAGGACGGAATCCTTATAAGGAGGGAAGGATGTGACAACCAAAATTTTTATAAGTTATTAAAATAAGAATTTAATAATTAAAATTCTTATTATGAGGTGTATATATTTTTAATTATATGATTTGGTGTGAAAAGAATTATATATTTATATATTGGAGAATGTGAGATTTAATAGTTAATTAAACTATTAAAGAAATTAAATAATATTAGTTAATTTAATTAAGTTGAAATTATATTATGAGATAATATAATTTTAATTGTTATGCCTTGTGGGCAATGGAAATTTTTATGAATTAAGTTTCATAAATAGTGTGAATAATTCACTTAATTAAAATAGTGAATTAATACAAGTATAATTGATTTAATAAAGTGAGAAGGTAATATATTGCATGAAAATATAAATGTTAGTATAATGCGAGTAAAATATTTATTAAGTACATTAAATATTTTGATTGGAAACTTTATGGAATAAAATGAATATTTATGGTATTAAATAAATATTTGATGAAAATTGTTATGGGATAGTTTATTTAAGTGTGATAAAATAGATGTGATTTATACGTATTTTATTACGCTAGTATAATGGTGATATTCTAATTTAGAGGAGTGAGAATTTGTTAAATAATGTTATGGTTATAATGGTTGAATAGAAACTATAATTTTACTGATAAGGTTAATTTTATTTCTTAAGGAATTAAAGGTACATAATCTAGTTTATATTTCTAGTTTATGTGTTCTTGAGTTTCTTTTAAAATTGGGGTTTTTGTTAATGAATTTGTGGGTTATGATGTTATATATGTTATTAGATTTTATAATTTCATAATGGTCATCTAAAAACAATTTTTCAGAAATCAAATTCATGTATTTATGCTAAAGAAGAGGAATTTGGGTTTTGATGGTAATGTGTGTTCTGGTGTACTTTGAGACTAAAATTGATGATGAATTTGTGATTGAAACTTTAAATTGATGAATGATTATTGTTCTCCTCTATAAAACGAAAACAACGCAATTTGAACGAATCGAATTGGTTAAGAAATGAATTTGTGATGAATGAATACACTTAACATGTTAAAAATATGAAAAATTAGTATAAATAAATTAGAATTAGTATAAATCAAGTCCCACATCGACTAAATTGAGAACTTTACCTTTTTTTAAACCTATAAATAGAAGGGCTTGGCCCTTTGTTTCATTCACCAACAATAAGGCCTCCAATTTTGAGAAAGATTTTGTTGTGGGAGGACTTTTTATAAAGATCTCCTTAGTTAAATATTGGTCGAGTACTTATTCAGTTTGTGGAACTCGTATTTTTTGGTATGTTTCTTATTTAATTTTTGGTAATGTTATTATTTTAAATATTGTATTTAGTTTATTAGTTAAAGTTTAAATTTTGGAAGTTTAGTTAGTTTTGTTAGTAAACTAGTTAGTTTACTATGTTTATTTTGGCTTGGAATTGATTATGTAAATGAGTTCTAATGATTGTAATTAGAGATATGTAGTCGAGACCTTAGACGAGTCTGATTATGTTAAATAAGACTTATTTGTAAAGAAAGTTGGGTTGGAACAAGTCAAGACGAATTATGGATGTCAAAACGAGAAGTCCAAAAAACTAGTGGACTGCTGATCCAAAAACAAAAATTCGGGGTTAGCTAGATTATTTAGAAAATTCTGGGCTTTTGGTATGTTATAGTACACTGAATAAGCTTTCCATAGACTTCAGAACGGACTAATTCCGACTTCGGAGCAAAGAGTTATGACCATTCAAAGAAGTCGCGTCAAAACTGTCTAACCAACTCGGGGCAGTCACCTTGAACTAATTTTCTGGAATTCTGTGTTTAAAATTTGGAAAAGGCCAAAGCATAAAAGTTGTAGTCCCGGAAGTTAGTTTCGCGTGGGCTTAATAATCGCTCAAAAATGTTTTGAAACGGAAAAGTTATGACTGTTTTAGCGAGAAAGAGTAAAGATGGGAAAGAATGAAAAATAATTTTGAACGCCCCTTTTTGATCACTGTTTTGGACTGTCTATCTTATCTGAAATGGGTGTCCAATAACTTTTAAAAATAGGTTAATATGATGTTTAAAGCATATCCAAAGTTGGATGTCATCAAACTTATGAGATATAGAGTAAAGTTTACATTACAACTACTATGCGTTGCTATGTGACTAATAGTTGATGTGTATGATTATATAATTGTGTAGGGCACGTGAAGTGCAGATAACTGTAAACTGTTAAACTGTTATTGGTAAACAACGATCAAGGCAAGTCTTTTAGTTCTTATTTGCTATGTGAATTTGATGATGAACTGTTTGAAATCTTTATTGCAAATAGCATGGTGTGTTATATTAATGTTGAAAGTATGAAATGTTAAAGTCAATTTATGACTACGTTGATTAAGTAAGGAATGTTGATTGAGTAAGGAACTCAATCTTTATACTTGTCATATGAACTACAGCATGTATGTTATGTTAGTCCAATATTTATGAGATGTATATCGAGCATGTTATTATGTGCTATGTGATGCATGAAAATTGTTAGATTTTGCTGGGCTGTCGAGCTCAACCTTGCAAATAACCACTTTTGCAGGTTAAAGATTTAAGGTAAAGTTATGTGCTACTTGAAAGATATGAATCAGATGTGATACTTGAAGATTTATATACTTTGGCTGAGTTATTAATATTTGAACCATGTTTAAGGTTCTGAATAATGTATTAATGTTGAATTGTAATATCGTTTTGCGATGTAAACTCTTGTAGTATTAAAATGATTCTGAGACAGTTAGATGTAAAGATTGAAAGTTTTGGGAACGTGAATAGTTTGTAATAGAAAATTTTAATTATTTTGCAAATTTCAGTGCTTGTATTATCGTTTAATGATGTCAAATTAGAGGTTAAATGTATTGTTAACGACCGATGTCGATAGTTGAATTGTATGAATTTTGGGGTCGTTACAGTTGGTATCAAAGCTGATTGGTTAGAAACCTTAGGTAAGAGTACCTTAGGTTATAACCTTAGAGAAGATAGGTGAATATAATGAACGAATAAGCTCAAATAGAGTTTGAACAATAATAAGTAATTTAAAAAATTTATAAAGAAGGGATTAAAACATGCGTAAGAGGATTTAAAGAAGAATCTCGCAGAGTTATAAGAAATATGAATATGGGATTACCCAACTCCAATAATAAGGATGTAAGGTGATAATAAATAGACAATGTCTATAAAAAGAGAATGATAAAGAAGTTAAGAATAAAAAGTTATATCTATGTATGGCACAATCGTACTCTTTAATAGTTGATGTATGGTATCTGGGCTAAACGATTCCTTCATAGAGCGGAGGTATATACGAACTAGTAACTCGAAACCTAGTTTGTTGGTTGTTTGTGGGAAACCACTCAGCGTACCATATTAAAACTATTAGAGTCTCAATGTGTACCAAGTATAGAAATGGATACGTATGATGAAAATGTGGAATTCGAATGAAATGTTGAGCAATGTAAATGAAGTTAGAAATTCTTAAAGGAAGAATTGTTATATAAACAAGAAAATTCAAAGAAGAATCTTGAAGAGATATAAAGATAAGAAATTGGAGTTACCTAACTCCAATAGCCAAGATAACGAATAATAATGAATAGACAAAGCCTGTAAGATTAAAAGCATAAATGAGATCGTAAATGATGAAAACGGAAAGAAAGAGGATCGTAAAACAAAACGATCACGAGTTAAGAAAAGAATTTTAAGGGAGATGATTATAGAATAAGATCACGACGTGATCTGTTTAAGTTATAAAAGAAAGATGGTTTGTAATGTTTGAATAATTATAGATTGATGCTATGAAGATAATGTACTATGATATAGTACAAGATAAACTTGCGAGGAGTTATAGATAATGTGATACGAGGAATTCGTATTGAGCAAGTTAAGAGCAAGTTAAGAATAAGTTAAGAGTAAGGTAATGTTAGGTGGGATTTCAATTGAGGACTCATATGGTGACTAAGTTGTACAAACCTTTGTATGGGCAGAGATTTTATGCATGTACTTAGTTTATCACATTGATATTTATTAGAATGTCGGTGTCGCGCTATCAATGTATATGTGGTGAAAAGGTGATTCTTTTCTTATCTGTATATTTGATAGTTAGAAACTATTAAGATTAGTTAGATATTATTAGATTAGGTGCGGTTCTTAAAACTAATACATATGGTAAGTTCGTGACTCATAATAATATGGTATATTTTGAACCCCTCAGCGAATGGACACCTATGGTCTGATTAGGATACGTTCTTAAACTCATATTATTGTGTCAAGTTCCTGAACTTCCAATGTGCGGTAAGTTTGATGAACTATACTGGGGGTATAAGAAGATTGTAAGTTGAAATACAAGAATATTTAGTATAAGAGCATTAGTGGTGTTAGAAATAAAAAGAATTAGTCAGTAATGAAGTAATGAGGTAATGAAGTAAAGAGTGAAGTTGATAGAGAAAATTAGATATTCTAAATCTACTAGCTATGCTAGACTTTCGAGATTTATTGACTTCATGCCGATGGTTGTACTTTTGATTTTGAAAAATGTTGGATCACACTAGTGAACCAAAGAATTTTTAAAACAGTGCTATTATTCGCATATCTATTCTATTTGTTTCAGCTAGATAAAAAAATGATTTTTAAATTTTCAAAATATATTTTAACTATATGTATCGAGTGATATGATAAATGATGGAGTCATCAATGCAATGGAACCTGGTGTTGGATGTGATCATATGATCGTCAACCCACTATGGTGAGATGTAGTATGACAACGTCATAATCATGACGCCATAAAAAGATTTTTTGAGATTTCTTTAAGATATGAGAATATATATATATATATATATGTATATGTATATTTCGATTGATGTCTGAATTGTTGTAGAAATCTATGCTATTTGATTCAGCTAGACGAATATTGAAAGATGTTCATGAAATTCAAGCGTTTCTTGAGAAGTTATGCCAAACCAAATTATTTTGATGCGGATTCTGATGTTGAAAAGCTAAGATGAACAACCCTTTTATAGGGGATTACGCAGAGACGTTTAGATGTTTGTGCGCAATACATGGTACGAAGGGCTGATCACCCTAAGTACGGGGAGTCCCTACAGTATTACTGTTAAGGTTAAAGTTGAAGATTACTTTTAACCGTGGACATAGTTCGTGGTCTTGTGTCCCTTAGTTACATCTCTAAAAACTGAGAAGAACAACCCTATTATGGGGGAATTATTTTTACGCGATGTGTTTAGATATTTGTGTAAAATACATCGTACGAAGGGCTTAACACCCTAAGTACGGGAGTCCCTATAGTCTAATAACTGTTAAGGTTTAAGTTGAAAGAGTACTTATAACCGTGGACGTAGTTCAAGGTCTTATGACCCCTCAGCATGATTTGGAACCTTTTAAATTCATGAGTTATTCATACTGCTTCCCAATTATTGAGTAATTGTGGAAGATTCTTGTTATTCTAAAAGGCGAATATGGTAAGGATGATATTCCTTAGAAAGAAGTAAGTCGTAGAATGCGACACTGAATGATGAATATATTGAATAAGTGAGAAAAGAAATTTTGAAATGAGAAGGAGATGAGTTATCAAAGAATAATGTAAAACTTTTAATAGAAAAGTTAATAATTGTAGAAAGATCTTTGTGGAAAGAAAGTGGTTATAGAACCCAATGAATGAATAAAGTATTAACGTAAAATCTATTTTGATAGATTGAATAAATAAAGATTAATAGATAAAATTTCGAGGATGAAATTCTTAGAAAAAATGGTGAATGTAATATCCCGAGTGTTTATGATAACGATCCTTAGAAAAAGAAATGAATGGGTTAAAAAATATATAATACTTAAAATATAATTGAGTTCAAGTGAAAGTTATGAAATAAAACCTAGAATTTGTTGAAGAAATGAATGTAGTAGGAAATATAAAACATATATTAAGGTAATGTGTTGAAGATATTCAACGATAAATTTTAAAAAGAGATTTGGTGAAAACCGAGTAAGGGAGGTTTCTTTAATTCCGATGACGGAATCCTTATAAAGAGGGAAGGATGTGACAACCCGAATTTTCATATGTTATTAAAATAAGAATTTAATAATTAAAATTCTTATTATGAGGTGTATATATTTTGAATTATGTGATTTGGTGTGAAGAGAATTATATATTCATATGTTGGAGAATGTGAGATTTAATAATTAATTAAACTATTAAAGAAATTAAATAATATTAGTTAATTTAATTAAGTTGAAATTATATTATGAGATAATATAATTTTAATTGGTATGCCTTGTGGGCAATAGAAATTATTATGAATTAAGTTTTATAAATAGTGTGAATAATTCACTTAATTAAAATAGTGAATTAATACAAGTATAATTGATTTAATAAAGTGAGAAGGTAATATATTGCATGAAAAAGTAAATGTTAGTATAATGCGAGTAAAATATTTATTAAGTACATTAAATATTTTAGTTGGAAATTTTATGGAATAAAATGAATATTTATGATATTAAATAAATATTTGATGAAAATTGTTATGGGATAGTTTATTTAAGTGTGATAAAATAGATGTAATTTATACGTATTTTCTTACACGAGTATAATGGTGATATTCTAATTTAATTAAATAATTAAATTAGAGGAGTGAGAATTTGTTAAATAATGTTATGATTATAATGGTTGAATATAAATTATAATTTTAATGATAAGGCTAATTTTATTTTTTAAGGAATTAAAGGTACATAATCTGATTTATATTTTTAGTTTATGTGTTCTTGAGTTTCTTTTAAAATTGAAGTTTTGGTTAATGAATTTATGGGTTATGATGTTATATATGTTATTAAATTTTGTAATTTCATAATAGTCATCTAAAAATAATTTTTCAGAAATCAAATTCATGTATTTATGCTAAAGAAGAGGAATTTGGGTTTTGATAGTAATGTATGTTTTGGTGTACTTTGAGACTAAAATTGATGATGAATTTGTGGTTGAAACTTTAAATTGATGGACGATTGTTGTTCTCCTCTATAAAACAAAAACAACGCAACTTGAACGGATCGAATTGGTTAAGAAATGAATTTGTGATGAATGTATACACTTAACATGTTAAAAATATGAAAAATTAGTACAAACCAATTAGAATTAGTATAAACCAAATCCCACATCGACTAAATTGAGAACTTTACCCTTTTTTTAAAACCTATAAATAAAAGGGCTTGGCCCTTTGTTTCATTCACCAACAATAAGGCCTCCAATTTTGAAAAAGGCTTTGTTGTGGGAGGACTTTTTATAAAGATCTCCTTAGTTAAATCTTGGTCAAGTATGTATTTAGTGTGTGGAACTCGTATTTTCGGGTATGTTTCTTATTTAATTTTTGATTAAATATTGTATTTAGTTTATTAGTTAAAGTTTAAATTTTGGAAGTTTAGTTAGTTTTGTTAGTAAACTAGTTAGTTTACTATGTTTATTTTGGCTTGGAATTGATTATGTAAATGAGTTCTAATGATTGTAATTAGAGATATGGAGCCGAGACCTTAGACGAGTCTGATTATGTTAAATAAGACTTATTTGTAAAGAAAGTTGGGTTGGAATGAGTCGAGACGAATTTTGGATGTCAAAACGAGAAGTCCAAAAAACTAGTGGACTGCTGATCCAAAAACCAAAATTCGGGGTTAGGTAGATTGTTTAGAAAATTCAGGGCTTTTGGTATGTTATAGTACACTGAATAAGCTTTCCATAGACTTGATGTATATGTAAATTAAGTTCAATGTTTATATTATTGTTATTATTATTAGTATTATTTCGCTCATAGAAATGGAAAGCTTTACTATAACATATTCAGTGTACCATAAAGGTTTATCATATTCAACGATATTTCTAAATCTGTGTCTAGCTGGTCAAATAGCTTAGACGGCTTTTACTTATTGTATACATACTGACAATCAATAAGTATATATATATATATATATATATATATATATATATATATATATATATATATATATATATATATATATATGTATGTATCAATAGGGTTAATAATCTAGTACAATAATAATATAATTCTGAAACTTCTTACTCATGTCCATTGCATAAAGAAAATGCAAAGGTAGGATACTTGCCTGGTCTGCTGCTTACAATACGCAACTTAGTTTTATCTTTTATATAGCAACATATCAGTAATAAGATCATTTTACTGATTAGAATAGCATATCGTAACACATAATACTACTTATTGCAGTTAGCACATAACATAATCACATTGTCACACATATTCAATAGTCATTGAATCACAAACAAACATTAATACAGTCAAAATATCTAAGTTCAGATCAATTTCTGAAACATGTCGGTGTGTCGGGCTTTATCGGGTAATTATTGAGTCTAAGACTCTATCCTGTAGCTCAATAACTTTAATTATCAGTCATATTATTTTTAAATGACTTATAATAATTTGTAAACATTTAATATAATTTATCATAAATTTTCAAACTCCGAAATCATTATTAAATGATTTAAATATTAAACAATTCTATTATCATTAACATTTAATTAATATTAAACTATTAATGAAACCATTGCAAAAATATTAAAGTTATTTATAATAACTCAAAATATTTTTAAAACATTTATATTACCTTTAAATAATTTTTAAAATATTTAAAATCATTTTTAAATAATTACCATTAATATTTAAATATTAATGTACTATTCCACAAAATATTAAAAGTCATTAAGTATAACTTAAAATATTTTTAATTCATTTATATCCTTTTTAAATGATTTTTAAATTAATGGCCTAAACACTTAACAGTAACAAGATCAAAGGCTTGAAAAACGACTGTCAGACCGACCTGGGGAAATCTGGGTTACCTAGAAATCTCTCGGTCAATGCCGGCCAACGTGGTTCGACCACGAATAACTTGCAATCTGGACTCGATCTAAGCCTGATTCTTGATCCAGATCAAAGAGCACATAACAGACTACATATTTAAAACATATAACAGCCAACAACATAAACCGATAAAGATCTACAGCCTCTGACATTCATTGTCAGAACACAAAACAATATTTTTCCAGATTTTGTAAAACTTCAATTTTAAGTACTTAGGTGTTAGGGATCTACAAGATATCAACCCAGATCACTTAAATAGACTACAAAAAGCATGTTTTAACATAAAATCATAACATCTAACATAGCAACTGAGATTAGATTTCAAGTTAGGGTTTATACCTTCTATGATCAATTTTTGATTCAAGGCTACTGATTTGTTTGGGGTGATGGTGACGCTTTGTTTTGGGACTGAAATGCCTTCAGATTTCGTAGGTTTTGAAAGAGAAAGGATTGGTAGAGAGCAAGTTGACCAAATGGACTTGAAAATGATTTTTCTCTCTCTTGATCCTTATATATTTGATGGATACACTGAATCTTGCTGAGATTTATGGCTTGTTTGCTGGAATTATAAGTCACATGAAAGTCAATAGTTGTTGAACAACTAAAGTTTTGGCAAGAATTACAAGTAACTTAATAAAAAATGCAATAAGGGCAATATGGTCATTAGGCATGCAAATTTAATGGTATTTATGTAACCTTTGCAAACCCTTAGGGTTTAACCCTAAGGTTCCACCAATTTTATTATTTTTCTAGAATTTCTAATTAGGTCAAAAAAAATGGAATTTTAGTTTCTAAAAATTACAAATTAGGTTTTCTAAAATATTTTAGGTTTCTAATAATATAAAACATGAAAATTAAGTTTAAGGTTCACTAATTAATATTAAGCTTGCTTAAATAGCAATTAGGGTTCCTATTTAGCAAATTAGAGTTTCTTAATTAGCTAATTAGGGTTTCAAACTTTTAGAAATTAGGATTTTTAAATTTTAATTAGAGTTTACCTAATCAAATTTTTAATAATTAATATTAATCACATAACTCAATTATAAAATAATCTTGTACTCTAATTTGGGTTTCAAATTAGGGTTTAGCATCGTAAAACTAGGGTTTCTAAATACTGCACCATAATTGGCCAACCATTATCAATACGTACATACAGTACATATCATAGCACTAAAAAATCAAAATATAATTAATATTATATTATTATTCTTATGCCTTGATCAAAATTCAAAATTAGGGTTTGGATTCCATATCTGATTTATCTTACATAAATGACATTATTAATTAAGTTAGAAAAATAATTAACTTAACTAATCTGAAATAATTCCATATAATAAGATAAAATAATTATTATAATTATTCTATAATCATTACATATGTTATTTAAATAATATATAATTATATTTTTATGAAAAATATTTAATAAAAATATTTCTACTATAAAATTAATTATTATAAGAATATACTTTATAATAATCAATAATTCTAACATAAAATTATTTTTAATTATTCATGTAATAAATATATTTTTATTTATCACATAAATACATACGCTTTATCTTGTACAAATCCTCATCTTTAAAATAATAAAAAAATTATACGCAAAATTTCTGATTTAATTATATAGAAAATATTGGGTTGTTACTGTAAGACCCCAACCTTTTTATAAATGAAATTGAATTTCCTCTATTTATTATTTTGAAATAGTAAGGGTTGATTTGATTAATGTGGTAAGTTATGGGTAAAATGCGAAAATATCTTAAATACGCAAGTGGTTATAAAATATTCATTGTTGTCGGGGAATATTCATTTAGTCGTAGAATATTCTTACGACGGCGCAGCCATTTGTGGGCCCCGTAACGAAAAATTGTCGAATGAAAAAAACGACACTAATGAGTTTTTTTTAAAAAAAATAACGGCGTAGTTGTTACCGTTAACACTGTTGAAATTTTCGGTGGTTAAAGTAAAGTAATACGCGTGGTTGCGCAGTAGCACACGGTATTGCACAGTATTTTTTGTTCTTACGTAAGAAGGCACTACTTAATAATTGTTACAGTAATTACTGTTCAATATTTTATTTTAATGATTCAATAATTGGTACGTTGATATTTTATATTATTGTTGTTTCAATAATTGTCACGGCATAGTATTTTCTATTATCAGATCAATAATTCATATTATTTGAATAATATTATTAGATAGCATTATTGGCAATGTCTAGAAAGTTCTGTCAAGGAGAGGTTTGGTCACCTAATTGCGCGCTAGTAAGGAGAAATCCTTAGTGCAAAGCCCCCTCTTTCTTGGGAACGGACTGATTGTCATTATTGTGATTCTGTAATATTATTTGTGAATAATTAATTATTGATTTATATGATAAGGAAAATATTTATTTATGTAGATATAAATGGAGGAATTTTTAGAAAAGTGACAATTGTTAAAAATAGATATTTTATCTTTTGTGATAAAATAATTTATTTAAATATATTATTATATTTCAATAATATAATAATAATGATATTTTTACAATGAATGTGTGATATATGAATAAATGAGGAGGAAGAGTATTTTTGTTATAAAAACTATTTAACACATATTTTATGTGACACCCCCAAATCCGGGTACTTCGATTTCACGGGATTTGGTGTTCACTGTACAAGCACATTTATCTATCTACCCATAAATAATATCAAACCATACAATAGATAGAAATCATAATAAAATCTCTTCCCTTAAGGGTTATATCAACTGAATCATAAATAAATCCCAGGTTACTCTAACCTTAAAACATCTGTGCGGAATTCTAAACAAATAAGTCTTAACATCAACATAACTCAAGTCTTAAACAAATAAATCAGTTAATAAATAACAGGTCTTCATCATTTGCTAACTTTGCCCTTGCCCTTACTAGTGGAGGGTTCATCGCTTCTTTCATTCTTAACTGCAATGTTATTATTAAGCAAGAGTGAGCACAAATGCCCACAAGTATAATAATGAAATAACATTATAATAACATGCGAATAAATCAACGACATCTGAATAAAGCTCAACTTTTGAATCAAGAATAAATAACATGAATCAAAAGAATTCTGAGGGTCATAAGACCTTGAACTATGTCCTAGGTTAACAAGGGTTATACTTGGTCATAAGACCTTGAACATACTGTGTAACCTAGGTTAACAAGGTTCTGAAATTTTCATCAACTATGGACTATGAATCAATAAGGTTCACTAGTCTAAAGGTTCAACAATAATTGATATTCTCTCAAACGTATACAATAGACAATTATTGTATAAAAGTAGTGTTAATACTTGAACTAGAATGCTCAACATAAAAGTAAGAAACTTGCTTTAAAGTTTAAATAAACTTGCTCAATAGAATGGATTTAGGGATATGATACTTGCTCAATGTAAAAGTAAAGTTGAGAAACTTGCCTCGTGCGTAGATTACACTTTAACTAAGCACGTTCTTTGATTTAAATCCTACATACCATTCACATTTACAATACCAGTTAATTACAACTTAACTAATCAACATAAACCCATTCTCTTTGTCTACTTGATTTATTGACTATACTTAATTACTTTATCACATTTACTGCCACATAAAACCACTTCATGAATAATAATCTAATTATGAAATCAATAATTTAATCCATATGTAATTATGTTATTTACATGTTATACAACTATCTTATCATCACATTATTCTTCTAACATGTTTATATGTTCATTACAATAATCCACTAACACATTGTTAGACTTAAACATTTTTAAAATCTCATTTCTGAGTTTTCTGGGGAGTGGCGCTGCGGCGCCACTATTGGACTAAGGATTCGCGCTGTGGCGCCGTGGCTCGAGACATGGCGCTACGGCACGGTGGCGCTACGGCGCGGGAAATGAACTGTTAGCCGGCGCTGCGGCGCGGCATACCAGACACAGAAATGGCAGTTCGCGAAAATCGCAGAACTTGCCAATTTCTCCCAATTTCTTAAAGTTCTACTCGAAATTAAACATACCCATATGCTATAATTTATATATAATCATTACCCAACATTTATATAGTGACAAAACCAATTTTACACACTTATTAACAGATTTAAAGCCTAACAAAATTACTGACTTTGATGTTCGTGAAGTTTAGAAAACTTTATATGAAAATTCTCCCTACGGATTCGTTATAACACCGAATCCGTTCATTTAAACTCCGATCTCTCCGTATCGACATGCTCAATAATGTAAGGGTGTAAATTTTAGGGATAATATATAATCCATACATCAATTATCACATATATGGCCATATGGCCATATCACGTACTCTGTTTATTTTGAAAAACATACGTACGACATGTTTTCACAACACTGATGTTATGGTTTGCAACATATACATAATTAAACATGATTTGATACAACGTAACACACATATAAACTTATAATCATATCATATTCTAATCTACAAGGATTTACAGAAAACTGTGAAGCCATTTTATGAAAACTAAAAAGACGTAACTTGAAATTGGGTTGGAGAGAATTACCCAGAGTTATAAATAATGGAAGAAATGATCAGATGATCCTTTCTCAACAACCTGTTAATCACACACTCAAATTTCTCTCAGACTTCTAAATTTTTTCTCTGTGCTTTATCAGACTTAGGAAAAAAATGAAGAAGGAGAAGACGTCGACTAGTTAATAAACTGAGCGTCGAGAGGTCAGTTGGCCCAATCATGGGCAACTGCTAGTAACCACTACTAAGGCCATGTTTGGCTAGCAATTAAGTTCAAAGCTCATTATTTTAATAAAATATTTTATCATATAGTTTAATTCATGTCACACCCAATTCAAATATCTTATTTAATTTAATATAAATAAAATATGATAATTCCTCATAAATTCACATAGTCACATAATTAAATATCTCATTAATAAATAATATCAATTTATTAAATTTCTAATTAATTATTACATTAATTAAAATAACATAGCTTATTAAATATTTCTTTTAATACAATAAGCTCACATAATCACATACTTCGAATAATAAAATTTCTCTACATTAATTTAATAAATGTAACACATAAAATTAAATTAAATTAATCTACCACAATTGCATCAATAAATTATTAATCCAATAATTAAATCGTCGAAAATATTTATTTAATTCAATAAATATTAAAATTAATTTACAAAATTCTCGTTCGTCACATCTTTCCCCCCTTAAAAGGATTCTGTCCCCAGAATCACGACTCAATAAATTCGACCTGTTACATTCTCCCCCCTTACAAAGATTCTGTCCCCAGAATCGCATACACATAATTAAGTAAATAAAAGAGGGTAATTCTTCATCATATTCTCTTCGAGTTTCCACGTAGCTTCTTCAGCGTTGTGGTTCCTCCAAATTACCTTAACAGAAGGTATAACTTTATTTCTGAGAACTTGTTCTTTTCGGTCGACAATCTGGACGGGAATTTCTTCGTAAGATAAGTCTTTCTCAAAATGCAGGGGTTCGTATTCAATTACATGCTTGTAATCAGGTTTGTAAGGTCGTAACACAGAAACATAGAAGACGTTGTGGATATTCTCGAGTGCTGGAGGTAAGGCTACCTCGTACGCAACTTCTCCAATTCTTCGCAGTACCTCAAAGGGTCCAATAAATCTTGGGCTCAATTTTTCTTTCTTTCCGAACCTGATCTTTCCCTTCCAGGAAGAGACCTTCAAGAAAACATAACTACCTGGTTCAAACTCGATATTTTTATGATGTGGATCAACGTATTTCTTCTGTCGATCTTGAGCTACTACCAGTCGTGCTCGGATCACTTTGACTATTTCTGCCGTCTGCTGTACCAATTCTGGCCCTAGCAATTGTCTTTCACCAACTTCATCCCAATAAAGCGGAGTTCTGCACTTTCTGCCATATAACGCTTCGTAAGGCGGCATACCAATACTAGCGTGGTAACTGTTGTTGTAGCCGAACTCTACTAACGGTAGGTGATCATCCCAATTTCCTTTGAAGTCCATTACACAGGCTCGTAACATATCTTCCAGTGTTTGAATCGTTCGTTCGCTCTGTCCGTCTGTTTGAGGGTGGTAAGCTGTACTCATTCGCAGTTGTGTACCCATGCATTCCTGAAGACGTTTCCAGAAATTTGATGTGAAGCGCGGATCCCTATCGGAAGCAATAGACACCGGCACTCCGTGCCTCGAAACAATCTCTTTCACATATAATCTTGCCAACTGATCTAAGTTAAATCTGATTTTGATAGGAAGGAAGTACGCGAATTTCGTCAGTCGGTCAACGATAACCCATACTGCGTCGTAGCCTTTCTGAGTCGTCGGAAGGCTAACCACGAAGTCCATCGTAATATGTTCCCATTTCCATTCTAGGATCTCCAACGGTTGTAGCAATCCACTCGGTCTCTGATGTTCTGCTTTAACTTTCTGACATGTCAGGCATTTGGCAACACATTCTGTAACATCACGTTTCAAATTCGGCCACCAGAAATGATGTCGAAGATCTTGATACATTTTTGTACTTCCAGGGTGAATAGAATATCTTGAATTATGAGCCTCGCCCAGAATTTCTTCCTTAATTTCTTGTACTGGTGGAACCCAAATTCTGCTTTCAAATCTCAATATTCCTTCCTTATCCATCTTAAATCTTGGTTCGGTTCCTTCAGATATCTTCGATATTACCTTTTTGCATTCATCATCCTGAAGCTGAGCCTCCTTCACTCTATCTACTAGATTTGTACCAGATTGCATCTGAAATAGCTTCTCATCAATCTCCATAGGATACTTCACTTCTAACTCCAGTTTCTCCATATCTGCAATTAGCTCCTGCTGAGCAGTCAACATCATCAATTTCTCACGACCCTTTCTACTTAAGGCGTCGGCAACCACATTAGCCTTACCCGGATGGTATAAAATCTCACAGTCATAATCCTTGATTAATTCCAACCATCTTCTTTGACGCATATTCAAATCTTTCTGTGTAAAAATATATTTCAGACTCGTGTGGTCCGTATATATTTCACACTTCTCCCCGTATAAATAGTGCCTCCAAATTTTCAAAGCAAAAACAACTGCAGCTAACTCCAAATCATGGGTTGGGTAACCCTTCTCGTAATCCTTCAACTGTCGTGATGCATACGCAATGACTTTGCCGTTTTGCATCAGCACACAGCCAAGTCCTTTATGCGACGCATCGCTAAAAATAACAAAATTTCCTGTATCATCCGGAAGAGATAACACAGGCGCTGTACTCAACCTCTTCTTTAATTCTTGAAAACTCTCCTCACACTTCTCCGTCCAAACAAATTTCACAGCTTTTCGAGTTAAATTCGTTAATGGAGTTGCGATCTTAGAAAAATCTTGTATGAATCTTCTATAATATCCTGCTAATCCAAGAAAACTTCTTACTTCTGACGGCGTTCTCGGCTGATCCCAGTTAATCACAGCTTCTAATTTGGATGGATCTACCGAAATTCCATCTTTATCGATTACGTGACCAAGAAATTGTACTCTCTCGATCCAGAATTCGCATTTCAAAAATTTAGCATACAACTTCTCCCTTCTCAATATTTCTAACGTTAACCTCAAATGTTCTTCGTGTTCCTCTTTGGTTTTGAAATATACCAAAATGTCGTCTATAAATACCACCACGAATTTGTCCAAAAACGGCTTGAATACCCCATTCATTAGTCCCATAAATGCTGCAGGAGCATTCGTAAGACCAAACGACATTACTAAAAACTCATAATGACCATATCGCGTTCGGAACGCTGTCTTCGGTACATCCTCTGGCCTTACCTTCAGTTGGTGATAACCACTCCTCAAGTCAATCTTGGAAAAGTATTTTGCTCCCTTCAATTGATCAAACAGATCATCGATCCTTGGTAATGGATATCTGTTCTTAATCGTGACCTTATTTAATTCTCTGTAGTCAATACAGAGCCTCATCGATCCGTCCTTCTTTTTCACAAACAACACCGGCGCTCCCCACGGCGATACGCTCGGTTGAATGTACTTTTTGTCCAACAATTCTTGTAGTTGTACCATTAATTCCTTCATCTCTGCTGGCGCCATTCGGTATGGTGCCTTTGATATTGGAGCAGTTCCGGGCGCCAAATCAATCACATAGTCTACTTCTCTATCTGGTGGAAGTCCTGGCAAATCGTCTGGAAATACATCGACGAAGTCCCTCACAATCGGTATCTCCTCTACCTTCGGGTTCTCTTTTCGACTATCGACTATGTAAGCTAAATATCCTACACAGGCTTGTCTTAATAACTTCCTGGCCTGCAACATCGTCAGACAACTCGCTTGTCTAGGCGACTTGCTACCATAAAACACAACCTTTGACGGAGTCATAAGGTTAATACGCTTCTTTTGGCAGTCAATTACAGCCCCATAATTGGATAGCCAATCCATACCCAATATAACGTCGAATTCCCCCAATCGAATAGGGATAAGATCTACGTTCATGATATTACCCTTAATATCCACTCTACAGTTCTTAAACACGTACTTAACATGGATTATTTCTCTATTCGCAATTTCTATGTTCATGGGGTAATCCAATTCATCCATAAGCAAATCTAAACTATTAGCAAAGTCTTCGGATATAAAGGAACAAGTAGCACCCGAATCAAACAAAACATAAGCATTAATTTCATTGATCGGAATGATACCTGACACCACCTCACGAGACTGGATTGCATCCTGCACCGTCATATTGAAAGTTCTGGCGGTTGGTCGGTTTGTTGCAGGTGGTCCGGTGATGGTTAAGGTATTTCCACTGCTATTTCCCCGATTTTCTCCTTGTCCTGATCCTCCCGATCCCTTCTTGGGACAGTCTCTTGCTAAATAATCTTTCGAACCACAGTTGAAACAAGCACCCTTCTTTGGGTTTGGACAATTTGGTGCTATGTGGCCTTCCTGACCACAATTGTAGCACACTCTCTTTCCCTTCAAACAAACTCCTAGATGTGCCTTGCCGCAAGTCGGACATGCTTCTATCTTCTTTTTCTGCCCTCCGTGTTGACTTCCAGTTGTCGAGTTATCCGTCCACTTTCTCTTCTGATTATTATTATTCCCAGTATTACTTCCACCAGTCTTGTTATTACCTTCATTCTCACTCTTTTTCTTTTTCTGTTCTTGGTTGTACTTAGTCACTGCATCACTTCCTCCTTCCGTGAGAATGGCCTTTTCCAAAACTCCCGCAAACGTGTTAAGTTGAAACATTGATACCTTGCTGTATACCCAAGGCTTCAGTCCTTGTTCGAATTGTCTGGCTTTCCTCTCGTCGGTATGCACTTGGTACGGAGCAAACCTTGCCAACTCATCGAACTTAGCTGCGTAGTCAGGCACGCTCATGTTTCCCTTCTTCAATTCCAGAAATTGCACCTCCATCTGATTCTGCGAACTAGCTGGGAAATACATTTCGAAAAACATCTCTTTGAATCTCTCCCACGTCATTACACCTTCACCTCCTCGCATCTTGTTTACCTGCCACCAGTAGCTAGCCTCAGACTTCAGCATAAATGTCGCAAAAACGGTCTTCTGATCTTCTCGAACCCTAGCAACGTCGAAAACCTTCTCCATTCCCATCACCCACGTTTGAGCCTCGATCGGGTTTCTGGAACCTTTGAACTCTGGCGGTCCCACCGCCTTAAAATCTTTAAACGTTGTGCTAGGTGGAGCTTGCGGTTGGTTATTCATGACTCCAGTTAGTAAATTAACTAGCTGTTGAACTGGATTAACGTTGGCATTATTGTTATTGTTGGTTGACCCTTCCTGAGCCGGTTGACGTTGTTGTCTTCTCCTTGGCGGCATTTTTCTGTTAAATATACGTTTATTAGAACTTTATTTATTTCTCTACATAGTTAAGACATTACTCAACAATTTAACATATCACTTAACACATCATCTCAAACAACTTGATGTCTTTTCATTCAAATAAAAAGTTTTAACATTAAACTATAGCATACTGCTATTTACATCATCTATCCTGGAATAAAGAATCCACAGGATTTAAAACATTAACATATTCCTTAGTTCATAAACACATCAGAATTTACATAAAACTATATAAGTCTTTCACATAAATAAACAGATTCTATTCCTGTCTTCCAAGGTGCTCAATAGCCTTGCCACGCTCCTCATTCATGATACGAAATATCGTCCTGCGATCCAACATATACGATGGAAGTCCTTCAAACTGGATGGGGTACCTTAACACTCGCTCTTGAACCTCATCCATTGCATGATTAAGTGTGACGTACGTGTCTTTAAGCTTTGCCTTCTTTGCATGACTATCATCTTCTGCACGATCAGCTCGACGTGATTCTCTTACCCATCCTTCCTCTGCTATTTTCAGTCTTCCGAAGGTTTCCTTCAGTTCCTTCTTCAGCTTCTCTATCTCCTCGATCTTATCTTTGGTTTGACCCTTCTCATGGACCAATTCCCATTCTACATTTCCTAAACGTGTAAGAAGGGTCACAATCTGTCTATCCTTTTCCTCTAAAGTAGACTGCTGAACAGTCGCTCGCTCAGTCAATTCCTGAACCTCATCTTGTAACTCCACGTTACGATCATATAACGTGCCATACATCTCTGCATCAACGGTGTACCGTGGTAACTCCTCTTCTTCTTCCTCCTCATCAAACTCCTCCTCAGGATCAATCTCGGGCTCATGCTCCTGACCAACAACGGTGATCAATGGAGATGACTCCCTCTGAACTAACTGTTCCCTAACAACATGTATGTCTCGGGTCTCCTCCTCTATAGGTACTATAGGTAATCGGGGTTCTTCCTCCCAAGCTTGACTAGCTTCTCCAACAATAGTCATCCTGACAACAAAATTTTAAGTTTTAGTTACTAAGTCGTACTATCTAACGCATACTCAACACATAAACACATAATGTATTTTATTATCTTCAATGAATTACAAAAATTCATTTCTTAGAACTCGATAAGAGTTTTCAATTTCTATCTTCTTCTATAAGGCTACTACCTAAGGTTGTTCCCCCACCTAAGGTTCATAACCTACTGCTCTGATACCAACCTGTGACACCCCCAAATCCGGGTACTTCGATTCCACGGGATTTAGTGTTCACTGTACAAGCATCATTTATCTATCTACCCATAAATAATATCAAACCATACAATAGATAGAAATCATAATAAAATCTCTTCCCTTAAGGGTTACATCAACTGAATCAAAAATAAATCCCAAGTTACTCTTGTGACGCCCCCAAAATAGGTCCAATCCATCCAACCCATTCTGAGTCGCCAAATACATGGTACAGAAAATAACTACAACTTTATTATTACAATTGTCGTGCAAAATACGACAACACATATACTGTGAGTTTAAATACAAATATTGTCATCTAGACAGTATTCATACTCAATTAAGAACTCATTATACTTATTGATACACTATTTTACAAAATAGTGAGGACTACTAAAACAACTGTCTTGAACCATCATTCCACACCCCGACTAGTACTTCTACATTCTCGCCTCCTGAGAAGAAAATGGAACAACAAGGAAAAGGGTGAGCTCAACTAGCCCAGTAAAGAATATTATGACTAAGATAATATACAACAAATTATCCTTAGTCTTCAACAGGGAAAAATCTGATAGAATACAATAGACAACAAGTTTTAAATCAATAACTGCAGCGGAAACAGCAAACCATTAGAAGAGTCAAGTAGAGAATGAGTTCTACTATCTTCTAAGATTTAAAAGTCCATCATCAATATTTTATCCCTGTAACAACAATCAATAACCATCTTTAATCAAATATTCATCTTTGCACTACAGGCCAAAGATATTCATTTGTATCACCAGTCGATCATGTTCATCTCAACACCTGTTCATCTTTGCACTACGGGCCAAAAATATTCATCAGAAATCATCAATCTTTGCACTACAGGCCAAAGATATTCAATTATATCATCATTTAGGACTGAGGATGATGAAAAATATTTTAAAGGAAACGAATCCAGTGAAACAAAATAATAAATATTAAGGATTCGTATTTCAGCTATTCCATGTCCAAAAATACCTCATAAATAATCATAGTGGAGTAAAATTCAAGAATGATCAAAATATGGATACAATCAAAGCTAGTATCCAGAATAGATATTTTGAATGAAAAGAAGAAAATTTCATTTTTCAGTGAATAGTAACTCGTGAATAGTAACTCATGAATAGTAACTCGTGAATAGTAACTCATGAATAGTAAACCTGACATGAAAAGTTCTAAATTTGATAAAAAGTTCAGATCAATACTTCGACATAATGATATTAAAAAAAATAATATCATTTAAGAAGAAATAACATCCCTTACCTCGTAAAAACAGTACTTCTAGTTGAAACACCGGATATAAGCTATGACTTGAACTTGCACCGTATAGCAAAACTCAAAGTATTAGAATACTCACAAGAATACACTCACTAATATAGAGAGAGAAATAGAGAGAAACTTGTGTTTCTGGTGTGATTTTCAATTCTAACCTAAACACCCTATTTATAGGAAAATGCTTAGAACACCAAAGCAGAAAATTTAATAAAATAATAATATATTTATATAATTGTCAAGCCCACCTCTTGAATCTGAATTTCAGCAATTCACACATGCTAACCTTCTAGAAAAAGTAAGAAAAAACGTTTTTCTCAAAATAATTAACTTAAACTCCCAAAAATCAATTATTTCGGAACTTTGGAACTTCAATAATTCATAATAAATAGTCCTTTGATCAGAAAATTCGAATCTCGCGAGTTTTTATAGGAAATTCAATTCTCTACAACTTTGCAGAAGAAAGTTTTTCCAAATTCCAAACAGAAATTGACCGAAATCCATAAACGGGCGATTTTACAGTCTATAATAAATTTTCGGTCAAGAATTGTGTCCACCAACACACAAAACATGTGTTAATCATTTAATGCCACAAAAATACTCTTCCTCCTCATATACTCATATATCCCACATTCATTGTAAAAATATCACCATCAATATATTATTAAAATAATATATTTAAATGAATTATTTTATCAGAAAAAGATAAAATATTAATTTTTAACAATTGTCACATTAAAAATTTTCTCCATCTATATCCACATAAAATCAATATTTTTCTCATCATATAAGTCAATAATTAATTATACACAAATAATATTACAGAATCACAGTACTGGCAACCAGGCCGTTCCCAAGAAAGAGGGGGCTTTCCAATAAGGATCTCTCCTTACTGACGCGCAATTAGATGACCAAACCTCTCCTTAGACAGAACTTTCTAGACATTGCCAATAATGTTATCTAATAATATTATTCAGATAATATGAATTATTGTTCCGATAATAAAAAATACAGTGTAGTGATAATTATTAAAACAACAGTAATATAAAATATCAACACAGCAATTATTGAATCAATAAAATATAATATTGAACAGTAATTACTGTAACAATTATTGAGTAGTGCCTTCTTACGTAAGAATCAATAATTGGTGCAATACCATGTGCTACTGTGCAACAACGCGTATTACTGTGTTTTAACCACCGTGTATTCCAACAGTATTAACGGTAACAACTACGCCGTTATTTATAAACAACTTATTTTTGTCGTTTTCTTCATCCAATCGCTTTTCGTTATGGGGCCCACAAAAGACTGCGCCGTCGTACGAATATTCTCCGACAGTAAGAATATTCCACGACCAAGCGAATATTCCCCAACAACAATGAATATTTTATAACCACTTGCTTATTTGAAATATTTGCGCATTTTACCCATAACTAACCACATTAATCAAATCAACCCTTACTAAAATAATAGAGGAATTTAAATTTCATTTATTAATAATTTGGGGTCTTACAACTCTAACCTTAAAATATCTGTGCGGAATTCTAAACAAATAAGTCTTAACATCAACATAACTCAAGTCTTAAACAAATAAATCAGTTAATAAATAACAGGTCTTCATCATTTGCTAACTTTGCCCTTGCCCTTACTAGTGGAGGGTTCATCGCTTCTTTCATTCTTAATTGCAATGTTATTATTAAGCAAGAGTGGGCACAAATGCCCACAAGTATAATAATAAAATAACATTATAATAACATGCGAATAAATCAACGACATCTGAATAAAGCTCAACTTTTGAATCAAGAATAAATAACATGAATCAAAAGAATTCTGAGGGTCATAAGATCTTGAACTATGTCCTAGGTTAACAAGGGTTATACTTGAAACCTTTAACAGTCATAAGACTATGGACCTTCTTCTCATACTTAGGGGGATCAGCCCTTAGTACCATACTGTGCACAATATCTTAACGTTAAAGCGTAATTAATCCCCTATACAGGGTTGTTCATCTCAGTTTGACATTCGAGTCCGCACCAAAGGAAGTTTGGTTTGGATAATTCATCACGGGTTCTGAAATTTAGAACGCTCATCAACTATGGACTAGTTGAATCAATAAGGTTCACTAGTCTAATAAGGTTCAACAATAATTGATATTCGATTTGAATAATAATCTCAAACGTATACAATAGAACAATTATTGTATAACTGAATCATGCTTTGACAATATAGATAATCTGTAATATCATACTTGAACTTGAATAATAGAATGATAACTTATTCAAGGTAATTAATAATCTTGAAAGATATTAAAAAGTAGGGTTAAGAAACTTGCTCAACATAAAAGTAACGTTTAAGTTTAAATAAACTTGCTCAATAGAATGGATTTAGGGATAGGAAACTTGCTCAATGTAAAAGTAAAGTTGAGAAACTTGCCTCGTGTGTAGATTACACTTTAACTAAGCACGTTCTTTGATTTAAATCCTACATACCATTCACATTTACAATACCAGTTAATTATAACTTAACTAATCAACATAAACTCATTCTCTTTGTCTACTTGATTTATTGACTATACTTAATCACTTTATCACATTTACTGCCACATAAAACCACTTCATGAATAATAATCTAATTATGAAATCAATAATTTAATCCACATGTAATTATGTTATTTACATGTTATACAACTATCTTATCATCACATTATTCTTCTAACATGTTTACATGTTCATTACAATAATCCACTAACACATTGTTAGACTTAAACATTTTTAAAATCTCATTTCTGAGTTTTCTGGGGAGTGGCGCTGCGGCGCCACTATTGGACTAAGGATTCGCGTTGCGGCGCCGTGGCGCTGTGGCCGGGCCCTTGGCGCTGCGGCGCCGTGGCGCCGTGGCTCGAGACATGGCGCTACGGCACGGTGGCGCTACGGCGCGGGAAATGAACTGGTAGCCGGCGCTGCGGCGCGGCATACCAGACACAGAAATGGCAGTTCGCGAAAATCGCAGAACTTGCCAATTTCTCCCAATTTCTTAAAGTTCTACTCGAAATTAAACATACCCATATGCTATAATTTATATATAATCATTACCCAACATTTATATATTGACAAAACCAATTTTAAACACTTATTAACAGATTTAAAGCCTAACAAAATTACTGACTTTGATGTTCGGGAAGTTTAGAAAACTTTATATGAAAATTCTCCCTACGGATTCGTTATAACACCGAATCCGTTCATTTAAACTCCGATCTCTCCGTATCGACATGCTCAATAATGTAAGGGTGTAAATTTTAGGGATAATATATAATCCATACATCAATTATCACATATATGGTCATATGGCCATATCACGTACTCTGTTTATTTTGAAAAACATACGTACGACATGTTTTCACAACACTGATGTTATGGTTTGCAACATATACATAATTAAACATGATTTGATACAACGTAACACACATATAAACTTATAATCATATCATATTCTAATCTACAAGGATTTACAGAAAACTGTGAAGCCATTTTATGAAAACTAAAAAGACGTAACTTGAAATTGGGTTGGAGAGAATTACCCAGAGTTATAAATAATGGAAGAAATGATCAGATGATCCTTTCTCAACAACCTGTTAATCACACACTCAAATTTCTCTCAGACTTCTAAATTTTTTCTCTGTGCTTTATCAGACTTAGGAAAAAAATGAAGAAGGAGAAGACGTTGACTAGTTAATAAACTGAGCGTCGAGAGGTCAGTTGGCCCAATCATGGGCAACTGCTAGTAACCACTACTAAGGCCATGTTTGGCTAGCAATTAAGTTCAAAGCTCATTATTTTAATAAAATATTTTATCATATAGTTTAATTCATGTCACACCCAATTCAAATATCTTATTTAATTTAATATAAATAAAATATGATAATTCCTCATAAATTCACATAGTCACATAATTAAATATCTCATTAATAAATAATATCAATTTATTAAATTTCTAATTAATTATTACATTAATTAAAATAACATAGCTTATTAAATATTTCTTTTAATACAATAAGCTCACATAATCACATACTTCGAATAATAAAATTTCTCTACATTAATTTAATAAATGTAACACATAAAATTAAATTAAATTAATCTACCACAATTGCATCAATAAATTATTAATCCAATAATTAAATCGTCGAAAATATTTATTTAATTCAATAAATATTAAAATTAATTTATAAAATTCTCGTTCGTCACATTTTATGTGTTAGTGGACCCTATTTTTGACTGAAGTTTGATTATAGCCTGCAAAATCGTCCGTATGTGGATTTCGGTCAATTTCTGTTTGGAATTTAGAAAAACTTAAATTTACAAAGTTGTAGAGAATTAAATTTCCTACGGAAAAGACATAAGATTTGAATTTTTTTTATAAAAGGGCTATTTATTATGAATTATTGAAGTTTCGAAATTTGGGTCTAAATTGATTTTGTTACAAAAATGTTTAAAACATGTTTTTTATTTTGGTGGGCCCCACTTGCATGTGGGAAATGGTGGAATCTGAATTCAAAGTGGGCGTAGGAAATTTTTTATAAATACTATTATTTTATTAAATTTTCTACTTTGGTATTCTAAGTATTTTTCTATAAATATGGTGCTTAGGTTAGAATTCAAAAACACACCAGAAACTGAAGTTTTCTCTCTCTATATATTATCGAGCGTATTTTTGTGAGTATTTAGATATTTTGAGTGTTGCTAAACGGTGCAAGTTCCCTTCAGCATTATATTCGATATTTCAGTCAGAAGTACTGCTCTTTTGAGGTAAGGGATAGTAAGGGATGGTAAGGGATGTTATTTCTTTCAAGTAAATAATGTTATTTCCTTTAATATCATTATACTGAATTATTTGATATAGATTTTATTGTGAAACTTTATCTTTTCATGTCGAGATTACTATTCACGTATACGGCACTATTCACGTATACGCCACTATTCATGTATATGGCACTATTTACGTATACGATAATATTTACGTATACGGTACTATGTACGAATACGAGCTACTATTCACGAGTTACTATTCATAAATTACTATTCACGAGTTACTATTCACGGGATACTATTCACGACAAAATTGGTTTCTTTTTTGACCAAATAATTGTTGATTTATGAATCTTACTCTTGAAATTAAATTCATATTTTGATCATATTATTTTTATTATCATATATAACATTTTTATAATTCTGGTGATGAAATTTCTCTTTGACTTGAATGTAAAGATGGGTAGATTATTGGTATGATCGTGACTATGGGTTCTCTTTGGCCAGTAGTTCAAAGATGAATTATTGACTGGTATGATCATGACCATTGAATTTATAATTGAATATCTTTAGCTTAAGTGCAAAGGTGAATTGATCAACATGGTTATAATTATTGTTTATATAAATTCTGAAATGATTATATATTTCTTTGAGATATTGATATCTTTGGCCTGTAGTGCAAAGATGACCTGTTGTTGGATATCTTTGGCCTGTATTGCAAAGATGAACTGTTAATGAATATCTTTGGCCCATAGTGCAAAGATGAACTTATTAGTATAATTATGAACAGGAACTGTGATTTGGTATAACCATGATCTTTGATATTTCAGGTAAAGACATGTGATGAAAATTATCTTCGTCCTGGATGAGAAGAAGAATTTAGAACCACAATTATGATTATAAGTTATTCACATGATTGTGGATAGGAACTGTTGATTGATGTTACAGGGATAAAACATTGTTGGTGGACTTTTAACATGGAGAAGATAATAGACTTTATGGTCTATTTGACTCTTCTAATGGATTGCTTGTTCCACTGTAACTATGGTTGAACAGTTTTATCATCTACCATATGTTCCAAATCTCTGATTTATTACTGACGAAGGCTATTGATAAATTATTTATCTTAGTCATGATATTCTTTACTGGGCTAGTTGTGCTCACCATTTTGCTTCACAATTCCTTTTAGGTGATAAGAGTGTAGCTGGGTCGAGCAGGGGTAAAAGGGGAATAGAAGGGTGGTCTATAGCTGTTGAGGTTTCCCCTAAAATAATATGGAAATAATTTTATTGAGAATTTGATATAAGTGTGTTGTATTTTATACGTCGTTTAACCGTTGATTTTGGTGAACCGAATAGGGTGAGGTGAACTCAACTTTAGAAGGGTGTTTTGCCACTATCATACAAGATGTCTAATGACCTACGACTTCGTGTTATCATAAGACAGAGTTGTGCACATCCACTTGCTGAGTATATCTACGAGCACTACCTATATAATCTTAGAGTTTGGTTAAAATATAATTCTCAATTAGAGACAATGGAGATAATTATATGTCAAGAGAAGACTCACCATTGGAAAGAACATGATAGTAATCTTCTTATTTTTCTTTGGGGTCTATTGGGTCAACCAATGATAATTTTCGAGTCATATGATAACTATTATAACTTAGATGCATGGCCTCCCATGTACGAAGGTTTTCTTGAGCATTTTTCAAAGATTTTAATTTCTAAAACAGTTATTGACTGTACCTTTATGTAAGGTGCCATTGTGACGTGCTATCTAAGGTTGGGACAAGAGTCACAGTTGGTATATATTTGTATTTAAACTCACAGTATATGTGTTGTCGTATTTTGCACGATAATTATAATAATAAAATTGTAGTTATTTTCTGTACCATGTATTTGGCGACTCAGAATGGGTTGGGTGGAATGGACCTATTTTGGGGGCATCACAGTTGGTATCAAAGCTATAAGTAAAGAGCCCCGAGCCTCTATCTGGTGACTTCCTGTTGATGGGGATGCACCAAAGCCAGACTCTCAGTAGGGGACGCCGTTCTGCGGTGGCAAACTGATAGGTATCAATGTAAGGTGTTGTCCACAGTTGGGTCATGAGTCAAAGTTAGTATCAGAGATTAGGGATATGGTCTCTGGCAGAGATCGAAAAATAGAACTAGGAGGGGAGAGATGAGTAAATCATTCGCTAGTGTGACTTACCTAAGCTAAAATTTCTTATTTAATAAATTGACAAATTGTGATATGTCAATTAACCTTTGTTTTGAAGCTGTATTCTAGAATGATTTTTGAAATACAGGAGATGAGCAATGAAGAAATCATGATGACAGGAAAAATAGAATCTGAAATGAAAGTAAGGTATTCTCAACTTTTTAAAACATCAGGTACATACGTCAATTTCGAGGACGAAATTTCATAAGGAGGGGAGGTTGTAAGACCCCAACTTTTTATAAATGAAATTGAATTTCCTCTATTTATTATTTTGAAATAGTAAGGGTTGATTTTATTAATGTGGTAAGTTATGGGTAAAATGCGTAAATATCTTAAATATGCAAGTGGTTATAAAATATTCATTGTTGTCGAGAAATATTCGTTTGGTCGTGGAATATTCTTACGACGGCTCAGCTATTTGTGGGCCCCGTAACGGAAAATTGTTGAATGAAAAAAACGACACTAATGAGTTTTTTAAAAAAAATTAACGGCACCATTAACACTATTGAAATACCTCGGTGGTTAAAGTAAAGTAATACGCGTGGTTACACAGTAGCACACGGTATAGCACAGTATTTTTTGTTCTTACGTAAGAAGGCACTACTCAATAATTGTTACAGTAATTACTGTTCAATATTTTATTTTAATGATTCAACAATTGCTACGTTGATATTTTATATTATTGTTGTTTTAATAATTATCACGGCACATTATTTTTCATTATCATATCAATAATTCATATTATTTGAATAATATTATTAGATAGCATTATTGACAATGTCTAGAAAGTTCTGTTAAGAAGAAGTTTGGTCACCTAATTGCGCGCCAGTAAGGAGAAATCCTTAATGAAAAGTCCCCTCTTTCATGAGAACGGCCTGATTATCATTATTATAATTCTGTAATATTATTTGTGAATAATTAATTATTCATTTATATGATAAGAAAAATATTTATTTATGTGGATATAAATGGAAGAATTTTTAGAAAAGTGACAATTGTTGAATATAGATATTTTATCTTTTCTGATAAAATAATTTATTCAAATATATTATTATATTTCAATAATATAATAATGATGATATTTTTACAATGAATGTGTGATATATGAATAAATGAGGACGAAGAGTATTTTTGTTACAAAAAATGTTTAACACATGTTTTGTGTGTTAGTGGACCCTATTTTTGACTGAAGTTTGATTATAGCCTGCAAAATCGTCCGTATGTGAATTTCGGTCAATTTCTGCTTGGAATTTGGAAAAACTTAAACTTACAAAGTTGTAGAGAATTAAATTTTCTATAGAAAAGACATAAGACTCGATTTTTTCTAATAAAAGGGCTATTTATTATGAATTATTGAAGTTCCGAAATATTGGGTCAAAATTGATTTTGTTACATAAATGTTTAAAACATGTTTTTTATTTTGGTGGACCCCACTTGCATGTGGAAAATGCTGGAATCTGAATTCAAAGTGGGCGCAGGAAATTTTTTATAAATAATATTATTTTATTAAATTTTCTGCTTTGGTGTTCTTAGTATTTTCCTATAAATAGGGTGCTTAGGTTAGAATTGAAAAACACATCAGAAACTGAAGTTTTCTCTCTCTATATTATCGAGCGTATTTTTGTGAGTATTTAGATATCTTGAGTGTTGCTATACGGTGCAAGTTCCGTTCAGCGTTATATCTGATATTCCAGTTAGAAGTACTGCTCTTTTGAGGTAAGGGATAGTAAGTGATGTTTTTTTTTTCAAGTAAATGATGTTATTTCCTTTAATATCATTATACTGAATTATTGATATGAATTTTATTGTGAAACTTTATCTTTTCATGTCGAGGTTAATATTCACGTATACAGCACTATTCACGTATACGCCACTATTCATGTATTTCGCACTATTTACGTATACGGTAATATTTACGTATACGGTACTATGTACGAATACGAGCTATTATTCACGAGTTACTATTCATAATTTACTATTCATGGGGTACTATTCACGACAAAATTAGTTTCTTTTCTGACCAAATTATTGTTGATTTATGAATCTTACTCTTGAAATTAAATACATATTTTGATCATATTGTTTTTATTATCAGATATAACATTTTTATAATCCTGGTGATGAAATTTCTCTTTGACTTGAGTGTAAAGATGGGTAGATTATTGGTATGATCGTGACTATGGGTTCTCTTTGGCCAGTAGCGCAAAGATGAATTATTGACTGGTATGATCATGACCATTGAATTTATAATTGAATATCTTTAGCTTTAGTGCAAAGGTGAATTGATCAACATGGTTATAATTATTGTTTATATAAATTCTGAAATGATTATATATTTCTTTGAGATATTGATATCTTTGGCCTGTAGTGCAAAGATGACCTGTTGTTAAATATCTTTGGCCTGTAGTGTAAAGATGAACTGTTAATGAATATCTTTGGCCTGTAGTGCAAAGATAAACTTATTAGTATGATTATGAACAGGAACTGTGATTTGGTATAACCATGATCTTTGATGTTTCAGGTAAAGACATGTGATGAAAATTATCTTCGTCCTGGATGAGAAGAAGAATTTAGAACCAGAATTATGATTATAAGTTATTCACAAGATTGTGGACAGGAACTGTTGATTGATGTTACAGGGATAAAACATTGTTGATTGGCTTTTAACATGGAGAAGATAATAGACTTTATAGTCTATTTGACTCTTCTAATGGATTGCTCGTTCCGCTGCAACTATGGTTGAAAAGTTTTATCATCTATCATATGTTCTAAATCTCTAATTTATTACTGACGAATGCTATTGATAAATTATTTATCTTAGTCATGATATTCTTTACTGGGCTAGTTGTGCTCACCCTTTTACTTCACAATTCCTTTCAGGTGATAAGAGTGTAGCTGGGTCGAGCGGGGATAACAGGGGAATAGAAGGGTGGTCTATAGCTGTTGAGGTTTTCCCTAAAACAGTATGGAAATAATTTTATTGAGAATTTGATATAAGTGTGTTGTATTTTATACGTCGTTTAACCGTTGATTTTGGTGAACCGAATAGGGTGAGGTGAACTCAACTTTAGAAGGGTGTTTTGCCACTATCATACAAGATGTCTAATGACCTACGACTTCGTGTTATCATAAGACAGAGTTGTGCACATCCACTTGCTGAGTATATCTACGAGCACTACCTATATAATCTTGAAGTTTGGTTGAAATATAATTCTCAATTGGAGACAATGGAGATAATTATATGTCAAGAGAAGACTCACCATTGGAAAGAACATGATAGTAATCTTCTTGTTTTTCTTTGGGGTCTATTGGGTCAACCAATGATAATTCTCCAGTCATATGATATATATTATAACTTAGATGCATGGCCTCCCATGTACGAAGGTTTTCTTGAGCATTTTCCAAAGATTTTAATTTCTAAAACAGTTATTGACTGTACCTTTATGTAAGGTGTCATTGTGACGTGCTATCTAAGGTTGGGATAAGAGTCACAGTTGGTCTATATTTGTATTTAAACTCACAGTATATGTGTTGTCGTATTTTGCACGATAATTGTAATAATAAAGTTGTATTTATTTTTTGTACCATGTATTTGGCGACTCAGAATGGGCTGGGTGGAATGGACCTATTTTGGGGGCGTCACAGTTACATTTACCCTCCCTTATAAAGATTTTGTCCCCAAAATTCCCATTTTAAAACCTATACATACTAAGGTACATAGCATACACAGTCATTGCAAATAGATCGCGACTAACTTTGATCGAACTGACCTTTAACTTTTCAACGTAAAGCTTGTCTCCCTGATTAAACGGAAATTTAATTTCTAATAGAACTCAAATTCCTCCCTCAAAATTTCTTTATAAATTACTTTACTATATATAAGAAAATCATGTATAAGAAAGTAAAAGTTATACGAATAATACCTGGAATTGCACCACCAGCGGCTATGGTATCCTGGACCGAAATGTTGTAAGCTCTCGTAGTAGATTTTGTTGGCTTGCTTGATGACGTTGGTCCTGTGATTGCTAAAGTCTCGCTACCTTTGCCAGTAGTCACACTTCCTGCCTCCATCCTTCTTTTCAGACAATCCTTCACCTTATGCTCAGTCGAGCCACACAGAAAACACCTAGTGTTCATCCTTGGATTCGGGCAGTTGGGAGAGATATGGCCCTCCTGCCCACACTTATAGCATATAAACTTTTCCTTCAGACATTTCCCAGAGTGGTTCTTTCCACAAGTCTTACACTGTACAGCTTTTTCCATGAGTGTTGCAAATGTAGGGATCTGCAACACCGCCACCTTGTTGTAGAGCCTGGATTTTAATCCCAGTTCAAACCTTCTCGCTTTCCTAACCTTCGTATCAACTTGATGCGGAGCGAACCTAGCCAACTCATTGAACTTTGCGGCATACTCCGCAACAGCCATATTCTCCTGCTTCAACTCTAAAAATTTCACCTCCATCCTAGCCTGCATACTAGATGAAAAATAGTTTTCGAAAAATAAAGTCTTAAACCTATCCCATGTAACTACACCTTCTCCTGCCCTCGCCTGATTTACTTCCCACCAAAAGTTCATCTCTCCTTTCATCATGTAGGTGGCAAAAGTTGTCTTTTGCCCCTCAGCTACCCTAGCTATCACAAACGCCTTTTCAATCTCTTTGACCCAAGTTTGGGCTTCAACAGGGTCAGTTGTACCTCTAAATTCTGGCGGTCCTACAGCCTTAAAGTCTTTGAAGTTTGCCAGGTAATTATCCGGCTGGTTCCCTGCGGCTGGCATTCCTTGTTGCATAGCTTGTGGTACCATGTTTGCAAAGTGCTGCATCGGGTCTGCTTGTTGTTGTCCCTCAGCGTTGTTGACAGATTTTTCTGCCCTTTGGTTTCGAGTTTAACGTCTTGGCGAAATTATCTAGTTAAGTAAAACCATAAATTATACTTTATTAACTTACATTCTAAACCTTATCATATAAGTTTAATTTATTAAACTTGTTTCATTACTCAAACATAGATTCATATTCATTTAACGAATACTTTACATAGCATAGCACATACTGCTTTAAACATCAGCTATCCCTTTGTGACCTCAAAAGTCAGGATTTACAACCTTGACTAATACAAAAGTTGGGAATAATACATTACACATATATACCTATCATATATATTACATTAAACAGACCTACACAACAGAACCTATACTACCTATTTACTACGCCTTTTTCTTGGACAACCTTTCACCTGATGACCTTCTATCCCACAGATAAAACATGCACCTAGTTTATAGTCGGGGCAATAAAGAGTGGTTTGTCCGTCATAGCTGCAAAGATAACATATCTTTTTCCATTTCTTCTTATCAGATTTTCCTACATCGTGGTCTTCTATCTTTCTTTTCCCCTTCTTGCTCTGAGCTGCACACGATGTGTTGCTTGTGACTCCCATCTGATCAATTTGGATTTTAAGCTTATCTTGTTCTTCTATAGTTTCTAGTAAGGCTTTTCGCAACTGACTATTCAACAACTTTTCTATCTCCCACAGCTTTTCCAGAGAAGAAACCTTGTTCCTTAGATCCTGCACCTCCGTTGATGCTTGATCAACTTTAACTTTAGTGTCCGTATCACTATCTGTCAGTTCCACAATTTCTGGATCTGGTACTATGTTTTCCAAAATAACCACCTCGTCAGAGTTGTTTTCATCGTGAGCCTCTATTTCAGCTATTGGCTTCGATACTAGCTCGGGTGTATGGATTTGATCCTTCTTCATACTATAAGCATATAACAAGCCTTTTCCACCAGACATCTACACACATAAATTATCCTGATTAGCATATAGTATATACACACAGCAAATAATAGTTTTATATAAGTTATCTTTTATTTTGTTTGACGATGAATTTATTCAATTCATCTCTTTTTAAACTCTATATGAGTTATTTGTATTTTTAACGTTTCCCTCTGTTCTAAGGTTATAGCATAAGGTATATCCCACCTAAGGTTTCTAACCCTAGGCTCTGATACCAACCTGTAAAGCCCCCAAATTCGAGTACTTGAAACCCGAACTCGGTGATTCACAATACCATTTCTATGAGCAGAATAATACTAATAATAATAACAATAATATAAATATTAAACTTAATTTACATATGCATCAGAGTCTTCTCCCAGGTACGCGACATTTAAACATTCATTACAATACATGATACTTAATATATATATCATTCTTATCCTAATAGAGTCAAACTATTACATAGAATACCATAAATCTTATTCTGTTTGCTTTCCTTTTTCTTTGTTTCTGCATGAGCCTTCAGGTTGTTCACACTTAGCTGAAAACATTTAAATTAAGTAAGGATGAGCATTTGAGTGCCCAACAAGTAACAACAATTATAAATATTAGCTGAAAGGATTAAATATTTTCTTTGTACTACCCTTCTACAACAATTCAATAGTTGTGAAGTAATCTGAACCGATAATAATAACATAACAACTCTCTATCAAATTTTTGGAACTACATACTGACTATAAATAGGGTTAAGGTGGCATACTATGAACATTATTTTTAATTTTCGAATAGGTTTAGCAGAACTTCATCCGCAAACCGTCTTAACTTATAGGCACGGAGGGTGATCATCTCGTTATGCCCTGTATTGATCAATACTACATGCAAGAACGATATTATCGTTCACTCTGTCCGCCTTGGGCGCATAAAAATTTTTCCATGTTCGGGATGTTCATACTTAGTCGGGAATCCGAACCAAAATAATTTGATTGGATACAAAAAAGTTTATCATATTCAACGATATTTCTAAATCTATGTCTAGCTGGTCAAATAGCTTAGACGGCTTTTACTTAATGTATACATACTGACAATCAATAAGTATATATATATATATATATATATATATATATATATATATATATATCAACATGCGATTAAATACAATGATTATCCAGGTGAGGTCACTTGTATAACCATTTTTAGAAATTAACGAACAGAATATATATCTGAATTATATAATATAATATCATGTTGATAAAACAATGATCGAATATAATATATATCAATAGGGTTAATAATCTGGTACAATAATAATATAATTCTAAAACTTCTTACTCATGTCCATTGCATAAAGAAAATATAAATGTAGGATACTTGTCTGGTCTGCTGCTTACAATACGCAACTTAGTTTTATCTTTTATATAGCAACCTATTAGTAATAAGATCATTTTACTGATTAGAATAACATATCATAGCACATAATACTGCTAATTGCAGTCAGCACATAACCTAATCACATTGTCACACATATTCAATAGTCATTGAATCACAAACAAACATTAATACAGTCAAAATATCTAAATTCAGATCAATTTCTAAAACATGCCGGTGTACCGACGGCTTTATCGGGTAATTATCGAGTCTAAGACTCTATCCTGTAGCTCAATAACTGTAATTATCAGTCATATTATTTTTAAATGACTTATAATAATTTTTAAATATTTATTATAATTTATCATAAATTTTCAAACTCCGGAATCATTATTGAATGATTTAAATATTAAGTAATTCTATTATCATTAACATTTAATTAATATTAAACTATTAATGAAACAATTGCCAAAATATTAAAGTTATTTATAATAACTCAAAATATTTTTAAAACATTTATATTACCTTTAAATGATTTTTAAAACATTTAAAATTATTTTTAAATAATTATATTTAATATTTAAATATTAATGTACTATTCCTCAAAATATTAAAAGTCATTAAGTATAACTTAAAATATTTTTAATTCATTATATCCTTTTTAAATGATTTTTAAATTAATAAAACCATTTTAAAATTATTTATTTAATATAATTATTAAATAAATTTAATATCATTAATATTTTATAACTTAAATATTAAAAGTTAAAAGTTATATTTTATAACTTAAAATATCTTTAAACACTTTATTTTCATTTAAAAATGATTTTTATAATATTAAAATCATTTTTAAACTAATTTATTTAATATAATTATTAAATAATTCTAATATCAATAATATTAATTAATGAAATTTACCTTTAAATATTGAAAGTTATATTGTATAACTTCAAATATTTTTAAATGCGTTATTATTATTTAAAATGATTTTTAATATAATAAAATGATTTTTAATTAATTTATTTAATTCATTTATTAAATAACTTAATTATCATTAATATTAATTTATTAATGAATTTCATCACAAAATATTAAAAGTCATTAAAAATAACTTAAAATATTTTTTTATACCATAATATAATTTTAAATGATTTTTCAAGTATTAAAATCATTTTTTTAAATAATTTATTTAATATTATAATTAAATAAATTAAATACATTTAATATTCCAAAAATATTAAATATTTATGAAATATCTTCAAAATAATTAAAAACTAATTTTCGGACTTAAAATAATTTTTAATAATTTATTTTGTAGTTTTAATAATTTAAAACTATTTTTCTCTAATTATTTAATAAAAATAATAATTTTAGAAATTAAGTACCGCTAAAGGTGCTTTAGGCGACAAAGTTGTCGCTAAATGTGTTCTTCAGCAAACCCAGATCTTCATAGCCAGTTTGCAGGGTATCAAGTTTGACTAAGCATAGATCTTAGATCATTAGGTGTCCGGGGTTGTATTTATGTTAATGTTGTAGTATTGATGTAGTACTACAACTCTAAACAAGTTCCATGTCAATACAACAACAGATCAGTAAGTTATTAGCTTCCAAAAATCATGTCAGAAGTTGTTCTTCATTTCTGGGTAAGTTTCTATTCTGGGCTTGATTTGTAGGATCTAGTGGTTCCAGCTTGTAGAACAGATGTCAAAGTACAATATCATAACATCATATCATTATAACAACAACACAAGAGCAAGCTCTGGCATGGTCAAACCATGTCAGAATCTTGTTCATTTTTCTAGGTTTTCCAGAAAGTCACCAAAACAGGTGGTCGAGCCTACTTTGACCAGCTATATTTTTGATTCTATGAAAGATATAAGTGATATTATGGCATGTATGTGTAGAATATATGTCAGTCTATAAGTCCCAAACAATAAAATGGCCTAAACACTTAACAGTAACAAGATCAAAGGCTTGAAAAACGACTGTCAGACCGACCTGGGGAAATCTGGGTTACCAGAAATCTCTCAGTCAATGTCGGTCAATGTGGTTTGACCACGAATAACTTGCAATCTGGACTCGATCTAAGCTTGATTCTTGATCCAAATCACAAAGCACATAACAGACTACATATTTAAAACATATAACAACCAAAAACATAAACCGAGAAAGATCTACAGCCTCTGACATTCATTGTCAGAACACAAAACAAATTTTTCCAGATTTTGTAAAACTTCAATTTTGAGTACTTAGGTGTTATGGATCTACAAGATACCAACCCAGATCACTTAAATAGACTACAAAAAACATGTTTTAACATAAAATCATAACATCTAACATAGCAACTGAGATAGATTTCAAGTTAGGGTTTATACCTTCTATGATCAATTTTTGATTTAAGGCTACTGATTTGTTTGGGGTGATGGTGAGGCTTTGTTTTGGGACTGAAATGCCTTAAGATTTCGTAGGTTTTGAAAGAAAGAGGATTGGTAGAGAGCAAGTTGACCAAATGGACTTGAAAATGATTTTTCTCTCTCTTGATCCTTATATATTTGATGGATACACTGAATCTTGCTGAGATTTATGGCTTGTTTGCTGGAATTATAAGGCACATGAAAGTTAATAGTTGTTGAACAACTAACGTTTTGGCAAGAATTACAAGTAACTTAATAAAAAATGCAATAAGGGCAATATGGTCATTAGGCATGCAAATTTAATGGCATTTATGTAACCTTTGCAAACTCTTAGGGTTTAACCCTAAGGTACCGCCAATTTTGATTATTTTTCTAGAATTTCTAATTAGGTCAAAAAAATGGAATTTTAGTTTCTAAAAATTACAAATTAGGTTTTCTAAAATAGTTTAGGTTTTCTAATAATATAAAACATGAAAATTAAGTTTAAGGTTCACTAATTAATATTAAGCGTGCTTAAATAGCAAATAGGGTTCCTATTTAGCAAATTAGGATTTCTTAATTAGCTAATTAGGGTTTCGAACTTTTAGAAATTAGGGTTTCTAAAATTTAATTAGGGTTTACCTAATCAAATCTTTAATAATTAATATTAATCACATAACACAATTACAAAACAATCTTGTACTCTAATTTGGGTTTCAAATTAGAGTTTAGCATCGTAAAACTAGGGTTTCTAAATACTGCACCATAATTGACCAACCATTATCAAGACGTACATACAGAACATATCATAGCACTGAAAAATCAAAATATAATTAATATTATATTATTATTCTCATGCCTTGATCAAAATCCAAAATTAGGGTTTGGATTCCATATCTGATTTATCTTACATAAATGACATTATTAATTAAGTTAGAAAAATAATTAACTTAACTAATATGAAATAATTCCATATAATAAGATAAAATAATTATTATAATTATTCTATAATCATTACATATGTTATTTAAATAATATATAACTATATTTTTATGGAAAATATTTAATAAAAACATTTCTACTATAAAATTAATTATTATAAGAATATACTTTATAATAATCAATAATTCTAACATAAAATTATTTTTAATTATTCATGTAATAAATATATTTTTATTTATCACATAAATACATACGCTTTATCTTGTACAAATCCTCATCTTTAAAATAAATAAAAAAATTTATACGCAAAATTTTTGATGTAATTATATAGAAAATATCGGGTTGTTACACGTAGACCGACGAAGATGGTTCGTGTACGCGTAAGTTAAACGTGCTAAGCATACACATGTGTGTATGGTTTGAACGTAATGTAATAAAGAGATATGAGTGACGTGTAATGCGTGAAGAACCCCGAGCCTCTCGCTAATGACATCTCGGAATGGGAATGTACTGCAGTCAGACTCTCAGTAGAGAATACCGAGCAAGTCAGTAACAAGTTGATCATTATAAGTGTTATGGTTGTAAATACCATGAGCGTTACAATAACTTAAATAATGAAAAATGTATAACGTTAAAAAGCCGAGTTAATGATAATAACTTGAGTAATGTTCCGAGTCAAACAAACCGGACAGTGTACGATATGAAATAAGGTTATGTAAAATGCTTGAATGCTATAAACATATAACATTGGCATTAAATGATCGCTCTTAGCATACTAAAGACAATATGACTTATACGATAAAGCATAATCCTAAGGTATGACATTTACTTGTCAGAAAGCCATGAGGAATGATAATTGACTTAACGAACATTACAGTTGTAATACTTCGGATAAGTTGATGTAACACCCCAGTCCCACATCGAAAGATAGGGGAAAAATTTGTCTGCATATAAGAAAATAAGTTACTACCAATAGTACCTTCAAGTCATGACCTTTTGGGAGCCTGTGGTGGGCTAAGTTGACCCAAGAAGATACTATTGGGCCAGTAGTTTGAGGCCTTATTTTGATGGATTTGATTCGATTCGGACTTGGAATTTGACCCAAGATTTGTTCCGGACTCGGGATTTGACCCGAGTTGTTTCATATGGTATCAAAGCCGACTCTCGAAAGCTCGGGTCGGGTCATCCGATCGGGTTGCCGGAGGTGGGGACACGAAGGCTGGTGGTATTATCCCACAATGGAGAGATGGAGGTCCGGAGGTGGGGACACGAAGCCAGCCGGTATTATCCCACAATGGCTAGAGAGGCAAAGATCTTTGGGCCGTGTGTGTGATCGGTTCTGACGGGTACGTCAGAAATTTAAGTGGGGGAGTTTGTAACACCCCAGTCCCACATCGAAAGATAGGAAAAAAATTTGTATGCATATAAGAAAATAAGTTACTACCAATAGTACCTTCAAGTCATGACCTTTTGGGAGCCTGTGGTGGGCTAAGTTGACCCAAGAAGATACTATTGGGCCAGTAGTTTGAGGCCTTATTTTGATGGATTTGATTCGATTCGGACTTGGAATTTGACCCAAGATTTGTTTCGGACTCGGAATTTGACCCGGGTTGTTTCAGTTGAGCTAGGAAGAAAGAAAGGTTATGTAAAGAAATCATAAAAGATGATGATAAGACTTAAGACATCTCCATATGTCGTAACGTCGATAGACGATCAAGAAAGTTGGTTTCGTAGACTTAAGTATTAGAACGTGGTCCATAAGAAGTAAGATTAAGTTTAAACCAATGCATAAGTCAAAAATATGACTAATTGGTATATGTGTTTCCTTATGTGATATATAGGGATTTTGAAAAGCCGTACATCGTAAACTGTAGTTGTATGCAGTGCTTAAGGCAAGTTTCCTAACTTCATTCATATTTTAAATAAATGCTAGTTTCTTAAACTCTCTCAGATGTTGAACTTGAGAAATTTCACCTTTGTGCAAATGTGTGATATTTGTACTAGGTGTTAGTATGCATGATGCCATGTGCCAAGTTTTTAACACTTCGGTGTTTATGTGACATGAACTGTTTTGTGATTGAACTGTTTATGTGAAAGAGTTCTGTTTATTCATAAACTGTTAATGTTATGTATGTGCTAAAGATTCTAGTCAGTCATAATGTAAATGAAAGAGTAGAAGCATGAAAGTATGTCAAAGTGAATGTGACTAATGTTTTAAAATTATAGGAATAAGAGTTTATTTCTGTTATTCGAGCTGTTTCATAACCTTTGTTCGGTTATTGAAGATTTAAAAGAATGTTTAAAATCTTGATGTTGTTTATTCAACTGCTATGACTTGCTGAGTAATTGAATGCTCACACTTGCTTTAAATGAAAAACATTTTCAGCGTACGAGTAGAAGAATTAAAGGATCCTCTAGAGATAGATGCAAGCGGTGTCCTGAAGAAGAACATTATTCATTATATGAATAAACGTGAAGACCAAATGAAGACTTGTAGAATATTTTATGTAAAACTGTTACGAATCTTTAATGACGGATGAAAGTCACTCTTATAAGAAGTAAGAGAAAAATGTAATTATCATTATTTGTATGAAAGAAAGATGTTAAGGTAATAGAATCTGGGATTTAAATAGATATATTGTTATATTTAAATAATATAATGATGTATGTATGAATGTGAAGTACTCGTGACCTACGGAATCCGAGTTTGAAGATAGACCGAATTTCGAGGCGTTACAACTGTTCTATAATTGAACGGTTCAATGCAAAAAAGTTATGTTTAATCATGAACCGTTATTGTTGAGTCTGTGCTAATGATTCTAGCCAGACAGAATGTAAATGAAAAAGGTAGTAAAATGAAAGTATGTCAAAGTGAATGTATGTTTTAAAATGATAGGAATCCGATTTATTCCTGTTATTCGAGCTGCTCCATAACCTTTGTTCGGTTATTGGAATTTCTAAAAGAATATGTGATTCTTGAGTTATTATTTTTCAATTGCTATGATTTGCTGAGCAATTGAATGCTCATACTTGCTTTAAATAAAAATATTTTCAGCAAACGATGATAGAATGAACTTAAGGATCTCGTAAAGATCAAGCTGGCCGTTATTCTGACGAAGTGTCATTCAGTATATGAATGAGCGTGAAGATCAAGCCAAAACTTGTAATGAAGAATAGTCTAATTAAACTATAGATTAGTTTAATGAACTATGATGTATCTTTGATTGCAAATTAAAGTCACTCTTGTAAGATGTAAAGAATAATGTAATTATCATTATTTGTTATGAACGAGGTTTTAAGGTAATAAAACCTGAGATTTGAGAATGGATGTTGTTATATTTAGTTATATAATGATGTATGTTTAGAATGAGATGTACTCGTGATGTACAGAATTCGGGTGTGAAGATATACCAGATTTCGGGGTGTCACAACATGAATAAGTAAGAATAATAATATGCAAGAAGAAATAGAAAATTTAATAATTTTAAATCGAACTCTTTTAGTTTCAGATCACTACTGCTATAAAATAAGATGAGATCCAAAAGTATTAAAATGCGAATTGACAATGAATATTTTGGATATAATTCAATTTGGAGTATTAAATTACAGAATTCCCCATATTAAACTAGGGAATGGAAATCCCCTACCATTCAATCCATACTAAAAGACAAAATGCACCCTAAACTTTACATCATTGTTGATTTTACACCCCAAACTGAAAAAGGTGTCTAATTACACCCTAAACTTCAATTATGCTGAACAAAAGACACACTTTTATGACTTAACCGGTCAAAAATAATCGGCTAAGGCTATAAATCTTATTACAGAGGGGTAAACTTGGTATTTTACATTTATTGACTAGTCTCTTTCCCTTCTCTCTCTCTCTCTCCTCCATAACCAACTGTCCTAGACGGCTGCTATGTAGTTGTTCCCTATTCGGGGACTGATTTTCACTTGCTTCTCCACCTTAAATGATTGTGACAAAAAGGTAGAAGTTCCTCTAAACAATCTCAGCTCCAGCTTCTCCTTGGCCTGAAATGTTTGCGGAAGAAAAAACATACTCCCTCCGTCCCAGGATAAAAGTCCTGGTGGACTTTTCACGCATATTAAGAAGAGGAATAAAATGACAAAATTATCCATAATAATGTCATTAAATATGGAGAGAGAATTAGAATAAGAAAAGTATGAGATATTTAATGCTACGGGCATAATAGTAAAAAATGTATAAAAGTTTGGTTATTAAAAAAAAGAGAACATTTAACATGGGACAACCCAAAATAGTAATAATGACTTTTATCCTGTGACGGACGGAGTATAAGAATACCATTCTACACCGACCTTTTACATACTCCAACACCCCTTCTTTAATTTTTCTTATTTCAACTATTTTCCCTCACTCTAATTTTTTTGCTTTCTTCTCTTAAGTAATTGTTTTGCTCTTTTAATATGTAATCTAATTTGAAAGAGCTTATAAACTTCCTAACAATCATATGTTCTTTAAAGAGTGTAATTGATGTTTATACTTCCGATTCTTTTGCTGTGAACGCTAGAAGCAAGTAAGTGCCCCAAATGCACAGCTCGCTATAGCAATTGCCAATGCAGCCCCCAGAGGCACCACAAGTGCACTTGATGCAGCCAAATCTTCAGCAAGTGCTGTATTGGTCCCAGCATCGCCAAGAAGGCCCTTGTCCTTGTACAGTATCACAAGTGTCTTCCCATAGTAGCTAACCAAGAATTTGAAGACCTCATCATGGTCCCAATCAATCTGGTTGTTTTCATCCCTCTTATGGTTCTGAGAAAGATAGTGTTAACGCCAAGATCTTCTTCCGCGTCCCAATCACGTAAAACGCTTTGATCCTGCACAGTTCAACAGGTCAACACCAAAAGCTTGACGGCCTGACCGTCGGGGGATAGCTCCGGCGTGAGAGTCAGTACAGGCGATCACAAGGTTAACAATGGAGGAATATCTTGTCTAGTGCTTGAGAGAGAGAGTAATAATACGATTGTGTGTGGTGTAATATTTTGTTACCTTATTTTCATGTGTGATCCTCCCCCCATACGTACTCCAGACCCGGTTCACTATGCCACCCACTATCTCCTGACACCACCCCCACTCCCGGTCATCTCAGCCGAAAGCATATAGCTCACCTCCCTGCCTGCTACTACTGTTTGCTACCGCCGGTCACCAGAGTCCCATCCTCATTAATGCCATGCAGGAAGGTGGCAGACATAATAGTCAACTATTACTTGGTGTAATGATTACCGGTCAAAGCTGGGTTAGGTAACAATTTGTATAATGGGCCGATTCAATGACTAAGCCCAAATAATGGAAGTGACCCACGCAGCCGGATCCAACCGAAAGGACCCAATAGAATAGTCAAATAACTGGACCCAAATTACTTGGATCAAAAGGGCAAAGGTAAAATAATCCAAGGGAGAGGCCCATTAATTCTGGCCTAATAAGAAAAGTATTATGGCCCAACATTACCCCCCAGTCTTTTATTAAACAAGGTGTTTAATGGAAGACTGTAAATAATATAAGTTCATGATATAATGAATTATGATAAGCCGCAAGTGGTCCGAGATGAAACTCACCAAGGCCTAAATAAGTCGACCCAAATTGATATCAGAGACAGAAATTAGAGGCCCAATAGACGTAGGTCCACTCCGGTTAAGGTATTTAGACCCAAAACTGGACGCTACCTCTTCCAATTCACCATCATTGCTGTGAATTGAATGTGCCGCCCTCGATAACTGTGTAACCGTCAATATAAAAGGTAACTTTACCAATTTTGACAGTTTTACTGCTCATTTGAATTTCAGACCTTTGAATTTTCTCCTTCCCTTTCGAACTTCCCTTCTCTTCTTTGCAAATTGCAAACAATGGCAACCCTTAATACCAGCCAAAACTCTCCGATTCGGGCAACCCCCATCACCACCGTTCCACCTAACCCCGACACACACGAGGAAGCACCAAGCTCTAATCCTCCAGTAAAGAAGTCTAGCACGGGCCCACCTCCAAAAGCCCCCATTACTCCTTCTGAATTTTTCATAAGTAAGGAACGTTTCTCGCATGCCAACACGCCGTCGATTGTCACCGAAATGGAGCTGAAGAAGATTCGGGCTCGCTGCCACATCCCAAATACCCACTTGGTGAGAGCTCCGATATCTGAAGAACGGCATCAGCAATGGAATTGTCATTACGTTTGACCCCTTGGAATTCGTAGGACTGGAAATACTGAAGCCGTTCTTTCAGTTCGGCCAAATACTTGATCATCCTATGACCTCGGGCTTCGTATTCCCCGGAGACTTGTTTAACGACTAACTGAGAGTCACTAAAGATAACTATTCTTTGCACTTCGAGACTCTTAGCTAGTCGCAATCCCGCCAACACTGCCTCATACTCCGCCTCATTGTTCGTTGCTTTGAACTGAAATCTGATGGCCTGTTGCACCTTGAATCCCTAGACTCGTCAGAATAATCCCTGCTCCGCTGACGTCCATAGTAGAGGACCCATTTGCATACAGCGTCCACGAACTCTGCTTCTGCTGAAGAGTTGCGACTATTCTGTCAGATCCTTCAGCTTCTGCCACAACTTCATCAGCTTCAGAAAACGAACATTCGACCACAAAATCTGCCAAGGCCTGCCCCTTGATGGCGGTTCGGGGATGATATTCAACGAAAAATTGGGATAACTCCATCGTCCATGCAGCTAATCTCCCCGATACCTCAGGTTTGCCCATAATTTTCTTCAAAAGCTGATCTGTGTAGACTATTACCAATTTACCCAGGAAGTATTGCCTAAGCTTTCGACTAGCAGTTATTAAAGCAAAAGCAAACTTTTCAATGTTTGGGTACCTTGTTTCAGCATCCCGAAGGACATAGTTTACATAATAAACCAGGTGCTGCTTACCCCCAACTTCTCGCACCAAAACTGCTCCTACTGCCAACGAACTAGCTGCTAAGTACAAATACAAAGGCTCAACAGGAGCGGGCTTCACCAACAAAGGCGCCGAAGATAAGTAGGACTAGATGCTCTGAAATGCGTCTTCACATTCCGAAGTCCATTGGAACGTCTTTGCATTCTTCGGCCCTTTCAACGTATCAAAAAACGACAAACATCTTTCTGCCGATTTGGACATGAACATCCTCAAAGCTGCAATCCTCCCAGTCAGACGTTGAACATCTTTAAATGACTAAGGAGTCTTCATGTTCAGGATCGCTTGAATCTTTTCTGGATTGGCTTCAATTCCTCTTTGACTGACTAGATAACCCAGAAACTTGTTAGGCCCTAATCCGAAGGTGCACTTAACAGGATTCAGTCTCAATTTGTGATGACGAACTGTCTGAAAGCATTCTTCCAAGTCATCCAGATGTTTATGTACCAACATGCTCTTAACAATCATGTCATCCACGTACACCTCCATATTCTTGCCCAACTGATACCTGAAGACATAGTTCATCATCCTCTGGTAAGTGGCTCGGCGTTGATGAGACCGAAGGTCATTTTCTTGTAGGCATATACTGAATGATGCGTAATGAATGCCGTCTTCGGTATATCCTCTTTACACATGGAGATCTGATGATAGCCAGAGAATGCATCCATGAAGCTCAACAAAGCATACCCCGAAGTTGCATCAATGAGCTGGTCGATGTGGGGTAACGGGTAGAAATCCTTTGGACAAACTTTATTCAGATCTGTATAGTTGATGCAGACTCGCCATTTCCCGTTCTGCTTCTGGACCAGCACCACATTTGCCATCCACTGCGGGTAGTCGATCTCGAAGATGAAGTCAACAGCTAACAGCTTCGCAATTTCTTCATCGATGATTCGTTGGCGCTCAGGCGCAAAGATCCTCTTCTTTTGCCGAACTGACTTTTTTGACGGGTCCACTTCCAATCGATGCTCAGCAATATTCCTGCTCACTCCCGGCATATCTTGAGGTTCCCATGCGAAGATGTCAACATAGCATCACAGGAGTTCAATGAGGTTCGTCCGGAGAGGTTCCGGCAGACCCGAACCTATTTTTACCGTCTTGTTAGCCTTGCTCGGGACGAGCTCTATCTCTTCTGTTTCTTCAGCTGGCATGACCAACGGCTCTGAGCTCCTCTCCGTGAAGGGTTCGATCTCTATTGCCATGGTCTGTTTTTGCTTCGATACCCCCACTCCCGAAGTGATCACGACATTTCTATAACATCTTCTAGCCAGATCCAAATCTCCTTTCACCTCTCCAACCCCATGAGCTGTAGGAAATTTGATTTTGAAGTGAGGGATTGAGGTTACATCTTGTAAAGCAGTTAAAGTGGGCCTCCCCAAAATAGCATTATAAGCGAAATCTACATGTACAACATAAAATTTGTAAATAATTTCTACCTGCTGGGGGGCCGTTCCGAAGATGACCGACAGTTCGATGGTTCCAGCCACTTTGACTGGATCGTTGCTGAAGCCGTATAAAGGGGCCTCCTGCCCGATCTCCATCTTCTGCCCATCAAGATTCATCCTCTGATAAGCATGGGCATATAGGATATCCACAGAAGACCCATTGTCGATCATCATTCGTTTTATATCCACCGAACCCACTTGTGCAGTCACTACCAATGATCCTTCATGTGGTTCGATGGTTTTCGAAGGGTAATCCTCATCAGTGAAGGAGATTATTGTACCCGGATAAAGTCTGTCAGTCTTCGGGAGGGTACCCGTCACCGACATGACTGAATCTAGATAACTTCGACGCTTTTTTCCAACAAGTTTACCAGAAGTACCTCCAGTGATGACATCTATCACTTGCCTTGCTGGTGGTCCAGGAGTTGGGAACACTTGCTGAACTGGTTGGGCTGCCTGAACAGGTCTTCTATCTTGCTGTTGATTCGTTCTGGCAGCCACATACTGAACTAAAGCCCCGTCTTGTACCTTTCTCTCAATAAAATCTTTCAAACTAGCACAGTCGTTCGTATCGTGACCGAGGCTTGATGATAGTCACAATACTTACGAGAATTTCCTTTCCCGGGCTTAATGTTATCTCAAGGTGGCTCGAAGATAGGTTGATTCTTAATCTGATCCAAGATAACAGCCCTGTCAGTGTTGAGTGTGTATACGTCCTATTTACCCTCTGAGCTGGAGCGGACGAGCGTCCTCCACCCTGTCTCCAATTATTGTTGTATTTCTTTGATCTGTCATCATGGCGGCCTTTATTTCTTTCATTCTTACTCTGGTCCCCTTCTATTCTGTCCCGATCTGTCTCCTTAAGCCGATCTGAAGAATGACGTTTGAGGCTATTCATGGCTTCCTCTACCACGATATAACCTTCCGCTTTGTCGAAGGCTTCCGCGAGACTCTTCGGGTGGTGAAATATTAATTTCTTCACCAACTTCTCTAATTTGACCAGATCTAACCCATTCTGAAATAGTCCCACGGCTTGTAGATCGTTCAGGTCTGTCACTTGGCCGACTGCTTCACGGAATCGCTTTAGCCCAAAGACTCATTCGAATACTGTCGAACCTGAGCCAACGAGCCAGTTGGTTTCCCCTCCTTTTGTTGCTCCCGAAGCGAGCGTGGAACTTATTGCATATGTCCGTCCAAGATGAAATCGAATCCGAAGATAAAGTCCCCATCCACTGCCTGGCATCCTTTCGGAGTGTCGTGAC